>CM029598.1:97012566-97485740 GCA_017311375.1 Mytilus coruscus
CAGGAGACTACAGAGAAAACTACATATTGATCAAAATAAAAACAACGAAACAACAATGCACAAGACGCTACAGAGAAAACTACATATTGATCAGCATCAATTAGATATAGGAAGATGTGGTGTGAGTGCCAATGAGACAACTCTCCATCCAAATAACAATTTATAAAAGTAAACCATTATAGGTCAATGTACGGCCTTCAACATGGAGCCTTGGCTCACACCGAACAACAAGCTATAAAGGGCCAAAACCGGCAGTGAACTCATTTGCATCGGATGAATAAGTAGTTCTGTGAAGTTTTTCAATTCACAAATAATGGAACGGATGTTGTGGAATCCTAATCTTTAAAATGCTTTTGTATGTACAACGTAAACTATCAAAAAAGTGTCATACTTGTCTGTAGCAAACGAACAAAAGATACCTTCAATCTCTATGGCAAGACTTAATTTCATTCTGTTCGCATTACAATTACGTAGACAGACACAATGAAATTTTCTGGAACATTTTTTAATACAAAAATAAAACTGTATGATTTAGTATTATTTCTTTTATTTAAAACCGACTATAACTGTCCAAAAACATACTGTTTACTTCCTGTCAAAATAACACATATTTTAACACCAAATAAGCCCACTTTAAACTATATCAAATAACCTTATCAGTTGAAAGTGCAGTTGTCATATTCCAAAAAACAGTTAAGCGTAAAATTTAATTACTTTTTCTTTTTATTAAAAATCATACTGGGTATATTATATTTCTTGTCCAATAATGGTACAAGCAAGGTTAACTTACTGACATACAAAGAGGACGGACATTATAGTTTTATATATTAATTAAGCGACACCTCAAGACATGTCACGTTTAATCATATGGATAATTAATTTCCTGTTTATTTTATCATGTAAGTTTTAACGCTCTTTATGAATCAAATGGAATGTTTTCCCCTGTAAATGAAAAAAAAAGTTATAAAAAGTCCAAAATCAGATCAATATGATCATTTCTGTGACATATTTGTTTTTGAAATTGTTCAAAAATTGATCACAAGCTGTTTTTCTACATACAATTTCTTAATCTAAGAACTCCGAAAGAAACCAAGCTTGAATGTTGTACACGAGATGTGCGTTACCATGGAGTTCGATATTTTTGTTATACTTTTATTCGTCTTAATATGACACAGCATTGGCGCTCAAATAAAAAAAGTTAATTTAAAAGCGAAGTTATAATAAATATTCCGAAATGTTTTGCCATAAACGGGCTTAGCTATCTCAGTTGTGCGATGTGGTAGAAAAGGTAAACAACCAAAACACCAAACTTCCAGGAAAATTCAAAACGGCAAAATCAAAAGATCAAACACATCAAACTAATGGAATAAAATAACCCGAATAATGCAGTCGTTAATATACGCTGATCTACGATGGCCTCGCGTCGCATACGGAGAGGGATTGAATAATTCGAGTTAGGAAAACAACTGTCACATTCCTGACTTGGTACAGGCATTTGTTTGTTTAAAATGGTGAATATATGACAGTTTTTATCAAATAGTCCGTTTATACATGTATGTATGTTGGCTTTTTTTTTTTTTTTTTTTTGTTCTTGTTGCAGTTCAGTTTTTCTGTTGTTCCGCTGTTTTTCTCTTATAGTTGATGTGTTTTCCTCGGTTTTAGTTTGTAACCAGGATTTATTTTCGCTTAATCAATTTATGACTATTGAACTGCGGTATACTACTGTTGTCTTTATGTATAAATTCCATTTTATTGATGACAATATGAGAGCAAAACAAACAAACAAACACTATAATGGTTTACTTTTTCAAATTGTGACTTGGATGAGAGAGTTGTCCCATTAGCACTCATACCACATCTTCTTATATCTAATTATAGGTAAAATTTTAAAAATAGGGTACAGCAGTCAACATTGTTTCATAATCACTATTAATCCAAACAACTATGTCAAAAAAGAAAAACAAATTGGCATAAAGACACTCTAAGACAAAACACATCAGAAAATAAAAGACAAGAACTGACAATACATGATCTGTTTTGCGTAAATTAACTTGATAAAGTTTTTGAATATATTTTGTTGTAAAAAGAAATAATCTTGATTTACTTTCTGTTTGATAATGGCTGTGTATTCATTTAATTATCCGTTGTATGGAAAAGAAATCATGGGCAGTTATGAATCTATTGGAAATTTAAACAGACTTTGCAAAGATTTTTTTCGCCCCGCAAGCGTGTAAATATATTTACATTAGCTTATTTTGTAATATACTGCTTGCACAATAACTGATGTTTCAGTTTTTCCTATGCATTTTACATGAAGTAACATAAATTTCATATTAAAAGTCCAGAGATATTTCTGCCAAAAGTTATACTGTTCAAATGTAAGTGCAATAGGTTTCAAATACAAAGACACGACTTATATTTATTTTGGGGGAATTCTAATTCTACAGAAAAATTGAAATTATTTTGTTTTTAATTGCAGGGTCAAACATCTTCAATTAATTTTTATTGATATTCAACTTTAACGGAAAACAAAATGAATTCATAGTAGAACTAAAAATGAAGCTTCACCATAAGGAAATGGTGCATTTTAAACGACGATATCTACTCTAAAATATTTTTATCGAACAATTGTTTATTAGACAAACCACCCTCTCTGTCTGTGTGGTTCATTTAAGTTTGATTTTATTTTCTGTTTTTTTATTTTATTCATAAATGTACATAAGAAGACAGCCCCGTTGTAGTATATTAGTTGATTCGCTTTAAATATATGAGTTGTTTGCTCGTTCCTTTATACTTCTATGTCTACTTAAATTCTAATGCATGTGTAAGTTCATTAACTGAAAAGGTTTTATGTAAGTTTGGATAACTTGTAGTTAGTTTTTAATGTTGTTCTTTGTGATTTTTCTCGAATGTATGTGATGTTTATACTGGTTACAGTCTTGTCTCTCCTTTGTCATGAACAGCTGATTCTATTTCAAAATTTCACACGGTTAACTTTCAGGGTTAGAAAATTTATGTAACCTATGGTTTAAGAATTGAGTGATGTCTCAGGGTTAGATAGAGGTTTCGCAACATCTTACGAACGAACAAAATTCACCTTAACTTGGCGTAACTTGCCGTAACGAGAAGAGAGGGAGCATTCATTCATTTAATATTGGACTATCATCTGTACACTTCCTTAGAATTGTCTTTTACATAAAAATATACATGCGTTTTTTTTTTAAACCATTTTGAGTTGAAGACATATTATATTGAATTGATATATATATATATACTATATAATATACGATTCAATCAACACAGTAGTAAATCTAATGTATCATTAAATGTTTGCGAAGAATATGAAATATTTAGACCAAGGACAGTAATCGTACAAGAGATTTTGATAAACATTACAGCATCATGTTGATTTCTTTAGTGCATGCGAAGAAGGATAAATATAGAACTGCATGTGGGATGGGGCTACGAATCTTTTTTTTTTTTTTTTGTATCGAAGTTGCTTTACATTTCTACATGTATTAACCTGAATTACTAAATAAAAAAAGTTATGGTTAACGAGTTTTTGTATTAGACCTTTCTTACTACCTTTGTTTATGAAGTGACAAAGTTTCATTTCTCTGTGACTTTCAAAATACATATTTTTTTATTCTTTCACAAAATGAGATTGGATAAGATTACTCTACTTTGTTTGAACTTTCAGAACTAGCTAATGACATGTGCACTGCTGATATATTGGTCTTGCTTGGCCTATATGAATCCACGAAAAACTTTTGCATAAAATGTAGTTAACAACTTTAAACGGACCATCCTTAAATTCATTGCTGTGACTTATAGTTTACTCAGATTTTGGTCTTAATACCAACATAAAATACCTGTGTATGATCTACCTCACTAGTAAAGATGTGCTCACTGACAGTATACTTAGTCTATATCTCTTTAATACAGAGCCCTTTTGGTCTCGTGCAGATATAGAGTTGTCGTTTTTAAAGTCAAGCGCGCTGTGGATGTAAAGTCTAGCGCTGTAGATTTAATGTGAAACGCTGGAGATGTAAAATGCTTTATTTTAGGAGACACCATTTACCCAAACACTCCTTCTCTAATCGTTCCCTATAAAGCCGCCGTGATTTTTCGGGCTAAAGGCATATCAGTAAAAATTTAACAGACTGCACAAGAGCAGGCGTGTGTAAGTAGAACATATAATAAAAGTATTGAAAACATTTAGAGTAATTGGTTCGTTGTTCCAACACCCAAGACGGCATTTTTTTGGTGTTGTAGACTTTTGTGTTGGGTTATCAAAAAACAAGTGTGGATATAATAAATGAAGCATACTAAAGTTGTGTCATCTCAATCACTTTTCAATCCTTTATCAAATGCTAATCTCGACGTGATATGCATTGAGTATTTGCCACTGGCCGTTAAACATCTAACAATCAATTATTCAAATGCACACCAGATGCGAAGATTTTTTTTTACAACGACATTACAAAAACAATGTTCTTTTTTTAATGGATAAGGGAGATATATCGAACGCATAAACGACATGTAAACAAACGTAACTCAACGTAAGATTACGCAACATTCAACAGCACAAAATAAATTGGAACACAAATGTTAAACCACACCTATTAAAAAAGATCATAAATTGCTTACTGTTGTCTTTAAATACACTGCAGTATCGGTAGTAATTTGTTACTGAAAAATTTTACTGCTCCTTAACAATACGTTCGAAGAGTTTCGTCCGTTCGTAAGATGTTGAGAAACCTCTGATAGGACACAATTACCAATCCCTTATTTTGTGATGCTTAATAACGTATCAATATATTTTATAAGAGTAACACAACGCTCGTGTCACATGTAAAGCAGGATCTACTTACCTTCCGGAGTATCTGATTTCACCAGTGTGTTTTTTTATGTTTTTGTCATTTTCGTGTGATTTTCGTTTTTTTGTCATTGCGTTGTCATAGAATAGAGAATCAAGACTTTCAACGTGTCAAGGAGACAATTACACGACCAAGGAGCAGCAAACAGTCCAAGGCCACCAACAGGTCTTTAACGCAGCTAGAAATTCCAGTCCCGAAGGCGGGCTTCAGCTTGCCCCTATACACAAAACTCTAAAACATACAGATAAACCACAATCAAAAGCACACAAGACTAACAAAGGTCTAGAGATTCCTGACGTAGGACAGATGCAAACATGCGGCTGGGTTGGCCATGTGTTGTGATATCTCAACCTGCCCTTTTTACCTCTAGTCAACGAGTTATAAACATACACCAAGCAATACGAACATTAAAACTCAGTTTAAAGAAGTACGATTTTAGAATTGGTAACAGAAAAAAACTAATTATCAACATAAATTAACAAAGGACTACTAGTTGTTTCTGACATCTCAGATCCAGACTTCAATTCAACTGATCGAAATACAAAAATGTAGTATGTCTTCATTAAATGAAAATCAACCATGATCCCTGCCGTAAGGGGTTGAGTATCATTCCATCATTAAGTATATGAGAAGAACATAACCAGTTTCATGCCAACACCTGGTTTTTATAATACGTGTGTTTATTTCCGATGAAAAGATCCTATAAGTGAATCAATATTAATTCCCAAAATGCCATCTCTAATGACTTGACAACAGAATCATAATTGTATCACTTGTGAATAAGTCTGTTTAAAGGTTTGATTAACTTTTAATGTAAATGACGTCATGTTTGTGCTTTGTATAAAATATAACCATAAAAAGGGGATGTGAGATACCTGAACATATAAGTTGTCTGCACGTTGATCCATATGGACTTCCCTCTTTATGAATTTACCTAGGAGTTTGGTATTTTATTTATACTATTTTCGTTTCGTGTAGCTTATTTTGGTTAAATGAAATATAACCGGCACTTTAATTATTGAGTTTTAAAGTGAAATCAACTTGGAATTTGACTTAGAAAGTCTGCAAGAGCTTTCAGCCCTACCAATAACTTTAATTTTCGGTTCTTTCGGTAATGTAGGTAATGTGGTAGCCGCGAGTTATACTTCTCAGTGTAGACACAACACCAACACGAACCAAACATGTGTTATCTTATATCTACCTTTAATGCTTTATAGTTTTAACAACTTACCTACAGAAGTGAAAATTCATCTTTTCAATGTCAGATAGCAATCAGATACATGCTTATTAATTTTACATTATATGTATGAAAAAATGCAAAATGCAAAATGCAAAAAAAAAAAAAAAAAAATATCAAAATTAAACCTGATAAAACCAAATACTCGACAATATGAACAAAAAGAACGAATTGGAAACAACTGTCATATTCCTGATACAGACATTTTCCAAATTTTTCGTTTGCATTAGACTCATCAGCGAAACTTGAATACAAAAAACAAAAAAATGGGTTAAATCAAGTTCAAAGTGGAATAACATTAATGACCCAAACTTCCGAGAGGTATGATGTTAAGACTGTTAAACACTTAAATTGTTGCTAATTTTGCAATACTGTGATTAAAATACTAAAGCATAACATCATATTGAAAATTACTTCATAAAGAAATAGATTGATTTTTCTGTATTTTTTTTCTTCGTTTTGGTTTTGTTTCGTGTCTTTGTGTTTCTGTTGCTTCACTTTTTGAGCTTTGAATCATATTAGCTTCATTTTTTTATAGTTGTATTTTTATGTAAGTTTTCTAGCTACATATAGATAAGATAAGTAAAGTAATAAAAAATAGAAAGTAGTTGTTTTCGGCTATGAATAGGCCATACAAGTTAAACCCGGTCTTTAAATTGTATACTTATTGCATTGTGATTACAACTGCGAAAGAATTTCAGTTCTTTACGCTAAATATTTTGTCTCATTTCCACAGAAGCATTCAGGTTAATGCAATAAACAACGAAGAATAAATCTTCTCGTACTTTGGTCTACTTAGAGAACACTATTCTTTTACTGACATTGAACGTGACGACTTTGACATGGTTGTAATTATTACCG
This sequence comes from Mytilus coruscus, assembly GCA_017311375.1. Lineage (NCBI taxonomy): Eukaryota > Metazoa > Mollusca > Bivalvia > Mytilida > Mytilidae > Mytilus > Mytilus coruscus. The sequence goes on from CM029598.1 coordinate 97,019,545, forward strand.
TAGACTTTATAAATTTATTGGTTCAACATAAATCTCATTCCCCCAATGTAATTTGACCACCTCTTTAGTATTCAAACTAAAACTGCGAATCCCATTAAAATTCTATCGTAGGATATTTAAAACCAAAAAGTAATTTATGTATCGGCTTTATTCCAAAATAATTATTTTTAATTGAGTTGTAATAAGAATTAGTATAGTATGTTACAATTGGCATTAGTATAAGTTCTGTAAATTAATTGAAAACGTAAGTGTTCAAATGACAAATAAAGTCGGTGTTGAATCATGCATCGCAAATCTTGCAAACCGGACCCTTTTGGTAACACAGGAAAAATATAGTTACATTACACGAAAACAATATTAATATATATATAAATGGATTATGTTAGACTGCGCATGATTTCCTTTTAGTAAGTCCCGTCATTGATTAATCATTGTCGGCTTTACGTTAAGGGGCAAATGTTTCCTGCATTTTTAGGACAACTTACCAATCAATTTAATAAGTAGATTCTGCAAAAGGGTAGACAAAATGAGAGTAAAAAACGAGCTTGGACTAGTTTCTCCGGATTTGAATTTTAAGAAGGGCCATTTTCAAAAAAAATCTCCGATCTTTATTTAAATGTATTATAGTATCACAGCCAAATATTTGTACTTGCATATTTTAGCTTATATTAAACCGATCCCTAAATTATAAATGCCCGAAGAAAGATCAAAACAATAAATTTGATGGATTGCGCGAATTTTAGCATCAAAAATAAAATATATATATATAGGAAGGAAATCATTAAACGAAACAAAATTATGATAGAAGTAAAATTATGTATTGTCTAACGGATAAATCCATTTTGGTCTTTCGATGCAAAGTTTTACAAAAATATGTTAAACCAACAATTTTGTTTCACATTGCCCTCAACAGCAAGCACCATTTAGCGCTGAAGATCATTCTGCTTTTAAACAAATATGTTTATTTATTATACAATATTTAGATTTAAGGAATAGCTATATAGGTTGAGATCTCCCAAAACATGTTTAACACCGCCGTATTTTTAGCCTGTCCCAAGTCAGGAGCCTCTGGCCTTTGTTAATCTTATATGGTTTTTAATTTTAGTTCATTTATTTGTTTCGGAGTTTAGTAAGACGTCCGTTTTTACTGAACTGCGTTGAAGACCCATTGGCGTTGAAGACCCATTGGGTGCCTTCGGCTGTTATCTGCTCTTTGGTCGAGTTGTTATTACTTTGACATATTCCCCATTACAATTCTCAATTTTATCCTTATTGTTCATTTTCCAGGAGAAATCAAATTTTCGTGAGATAAACAAATACAGGGTAGATAGGCTCGGTGGACTGACAATTGTAAAGAAATGTAGTTCGGATAGGGGGAATAAGATGGATAGTCCTTCCTCTCTAAAGGCGACATGTGAACTAATTCAAAGGATATTACAAGGGTTTTTGTGCGCATAAAAAGCGTAGCACTCACTTAGCAAGATAGGATTGATCTTTTCTGTTTCTATTGGCTGGTGCTGCATATGTATGCATTCCACAAAGCAAAACGGACGTTACTTTAACAAAGTCACTGTCCGTTGGGAGAAGTACAGGGGATCTTAACTATAAACTACAGAATTTCTGATAAACACAGGCACTTTTTTACGTCCTTTAATATATTGAAATCAAATAAGTAAATTGGATTTAAAAACGTTACTTTTTTATTTTTTTGACAAAAGATGACATCCGGTTTAAGAATGCCAATATTTTAGTAGATAATTAAATAAAACGGATATTAAACATGTTTCTGAAACAGAACATAGCGTATGTTTTTTAAAACAAAATTGTGAATAACATTTGCATTCCACTCACGGTAAAATATTTAGCATAGACAGTCAATCCGAGATAAAGTCAATATAAATTGAAGTCCCAATGAAAAAGTTCTTCTCATATAGAAAAATAATGGTGATTCTTTCGAAAGAAAATAGTTGCTATTCCCGTACTTTTACACACTATTATTATTGATGCAAAGACAAAGAAAATTGAATAAGTGACATGCTTAAACGATTAAGAATAACAGTTTGATAAGATGAAGTTAGAGGATTATGAAACATAATCATTTTGTCTGTTTCTGTAAGAAACGAAGGCAACAAATGAAATAAAAAAAATCACACTCTTTGCTATTGGATCTTTGATACATCAAGCAATCACATTTCAAAATGGCGCTGCTGCCGGTGGAGGAGATTTAATACGCATTGTTCCTGCAAGTATTTGTGTATGCAGATCATAAATACATGTTTTATACCTATATCTTTTATATTTGTATAAATACTTTTTCACTTAACATATTTAATCTCACTTTAATTCATATCTGCTAGTATCAAATTCGTATCGTCGTTTGTGGTGTTTCCGTATTTTTTTTTATCTGCCTGAGACGTGGAAGTAAATTGGAACAGCTGCAAAAAATATGACGCTAATCAGATGACATACAATTATATTCGTATTTTACCAGAGTTGTGGGCGCTAAGTGTTTAAAGAGGGTCAATTATTTGTATATTTGGATAGTTATAGGTGTATTAAAAGTACATATTAACAACCCTCAATCCAATCTGCATTCAATTTTGTTTATCTTCAGTAAGTTTTTATATTTTTATCTAAAATAGCAAGTCATGTACTCGCAAGTCATATCGTAGGTTGTGACGAGGTGACGCCATGGGCTGCATTTGGTGAATGTACGGCGTATTGTGTCAATAGTGTGTTAACATGGTTGGAGTTATGGACAAGAGAATGTTGTACGAATGGTCATGCCGATAAGAACTGTGCAAAAACAGAATTTGAATACGAGAACGTAACCTGTATTGGAACTGATGATACTGCGTGTTGCCCAGGTAATTTTTTTATACCGTCTGATAACACGCTTAATGATTCCCAATATATAAGTATGCTTCAGTTCTATAACCTTTAAAAAAAGAATTATCGATAATCATAATTTGATTTGTCTTACATATTGCTAAATGTGTCCCCTGTCTTTCACATTAGAACATATTTTGCCAATTTCATTTGTCAAATTGTAAACAATATTCCGCATTAGGTTTTAATGGTTAATACATATTTCGCTATCCTAACAAGACAGCGGTATAAATTATGCTCACAACAGCCATTCAGTTGCTACTAAATAAAAAAAGTAAAAAATCTAAATCATCTAAGGTTAATTTTACTGTACATTATGCAACCTCAACTTTAGCACATAAAAAATTAAACATGTTACAATGAAATAGTAAAGATATTTCACAGTCTAACCAAGACAGAGTGTTGTATATATTATGCTCACAACAGCCATTCGGTTGTCCCTAAATACACAAAGACAAAGAAAGTCAAAATGTCAAGAAAGTCTAAGGTTAATTTGGTTTCGCAACCTTAATGTTAGTACATTTGCAAATACGAAATTAACAATTTTATAATTCAATACATCTTGGTAATGGCAGAACAAAATTGCCAACTTCTTGGCGGATGCTCATCTTATTGGACTAGCAAAGCGGTACCGGTCCAGATGTAGTTAGTTATAAAGTATGCCATCAATTTTAGTGGGCATGAGTATTGGAGTTATCCATCTCAGGTACGTTCATGATCAACAGTTAAGAAACATTGCCATACAAGATAACAACGTTCCCCAGTTAATCCAAAGTATCAGATGAGTATTCCGAATATGTATTTGTTGGTGGTAGCTCCAGTAACTAAACATTGGAAATGCGAAATTATTTTTTTAAACGAAGAAAAAGTCCTTTAAACGAGGCTTAAAAAATTATCATCGTTGATAGATAATAATTACAAGCTGGCAAGGTTATTTTTATGAAAACTTCATTATTTTGAATGTTCCATTGATCATATTGGAATCCACAGAGTATATATTTTATCAACATGTCTGAATAAGTTCCCTTAACAATGAAAAATTCAAAAGAAAATCATAAATCTGTTCTTTTCTTAAATAATGATGATGTTTAAGATCTACAACAAAGGCGATAATTCCAGCTGCTATATTTGTTGCAATGGCATTGTCAGATTATTTCACTACTTTTATTAGCTGCGGAACCGAAGCTCTTAGGTCCTTATGATATTTTTTGACAATTTGCGGACCATAGAGCTACGTATTTTTCCTATTTCAAAACGTTCGGAATTGCGATCAAGGTTTCAGGTCGCACTTATTCTCACATTTTCATTGTTTAGCGCCCATGCATAGCTTGTAAAATTGAGAATGGAAATGGGGAATATGTCAAAGAGACAACAACCCGACCAAAGAGCAGACAACAGCCGAAGGCCACCAATGGGTCTTCAACGCAGCGAGAAAATCCCGCACCCGGAGGTGGTCCTCAGCTGGCCCCCTTAATAAAATTATGTATTAGTTCAGTGAAAATGGACGTCACACTTAACTCCAAAACATATAAATGAACTAAAATTAAAAAAACATACAAGACTAACAAAGGCCAGAGGCACCTGACTTGGGACAGGCGCAAAAATGCGGCGGGGTTAAACATGTTTTGTGAGATCTCAACCCTCCCCCTTTACCTCTAGCCAATGTAGAATAAAGAAACACATAGCAATACGCACAGTAAAACTCAGTTCAAAAGAAGTCCGAGTCCGATGTCAGAATAGGTAACAAAAGAAACTAAGCAAAATGACAATGATACATAAATGAACAAAGGACTACTAGCAGTTACTGACATGCCAGCTCCAGACCTCAATTAAACTGATTGAAAGATTATGTCTTCATCATATGAAAATCAAGTACAATCCCTCCCGTAAGGGGTTTAGTATCATACCATCATAAAATATATGAGAAGAACATAACCCGTATCATGCCAATAACTGGTTTTAGAATAAATGTGTTTATTTCCGATGCAAAGACCCTATGAGTGAATCAATATTAATACCAAAATATGCAATCCTTAAAGTTCGTTTCGTTAGACATTTTCCTATGATATGACGTATCTATTTATGTTTGAATATTCATTTCCTTGACACTATTATCTATTTATTTATTTTTGTATACGTCTCCGCCTATTCTGTCGGAGGCACAAACATGCTGACCAAGCTACCAGAAACAGTACAGGGTTTCAAATGGTCAATGAATAATGGCATTGTATAACTTCTTTTTATTTTGCATCCCTTCCAACCGCTTTATGCGGTTTTGAGAACATAACATGAATTTGGCATCTCACATAAATTAGGCAGGCATATTTCATTTGCTACTCCTCCGAAACCATTAACTGAATTTGAAGTAAAATTTCATAACATTTTCTCTACGTTACACCATTGCAATAGTCTTATATACTTTTTTCATTCAAAACGATGTTAGGGACATCACATGGACAAGTATTGGATTAACCAAAAGGGGTTGTTGGAGAAGGACTTTGTGAATACTGCTGATAGGGTTTTGGGTTTGAAATAAGTTGGCTTCATATTTTAACCAATTCTTTGTCATTCTGATTCCTTTTAGTCGGTCACATATTATCTATATTATGTATCATATCTTACTGTTTGTATTTTGTTCTATACAGTTGACGGCGATTGGACTGCCTGGGGTGATTGGAACACATGTCCTGTAACATGTGACGGTACGGTGAATAACCAGAACAGAACACGGACTTGCACTGATCCTGAACCGGAATGTGGTGGTTTAGAGTGCACCGATTATGGAGAAAGTTCTATAGAATATCAGACCTGTAATACTGATTGTTGTCCAGGTAAAATTATATCTCTAATTAACAAAACTGTGATTCTCTCACACTATTCTGCAGAAAGGATTGTATTTTTGAATTAATCATGACAAACAAGATACTGAGATATTAAACTCAACGATGTATTTTAAAAAGTTAGGCGACGTTTGACTATTAATTATAGTATTGTACGATAACGTATAATGGAATAACTTTTGTTTAAAAGATAATCAGTTTTAGTTTTGCCAAGAGGGGATGACATACATATTATTAATATTTCCAACAAGAGAATACATAGCTTTCATCTCAGACGTTAGCTTTTCCCACTTTTTTTGTGACTTCAAAGATTTCTAAATTTAATATTGTACTTATTTATATAAAGAAAACTTTTGATCTTCAAAATACTGTGATTCCAACTGCGCTACCTTCAGGTATAATGAAAATAACAATATATAGAAACCAACATATTGATTTATCGTTATCTCTGATTCATTCTGTTTTTAAAAAAAAATGTTTATTTCGCCATGACGCTCCTTTAGTTTTCATGCAGACATAATAGTCATGAAATTACTTTTTTATCTTTGTATTTTAACAAAGTACAGGATTTGTGAACTCGTTATCTATAATTAGATATTAATAGGTTTCCTATGTACATTAAATGATCTTAATACTGTAGTTTTAGTTCGCCGATACAGAATACTCTTTACATGAACCTTTGCGCCAACGTTTATGATTCAGTGTTCATTTTTATTTTGAGTGATGTATATTTTGCCGCCTTTTTCATTTGGCAAATTGTTGTAAAGCAATAATGTGAACTTTATTAGAACAAAATGGATACAGCTACGTGAACGATCTGAACCATGCATTTGAATGAAAGAGAAGATACAGTAACACGGTATAAGAGGTGTAAATATTAACTGAATAAAAGGGGGGAATAATAAAGGTCATTGCAAAACCCTAAATTACCAGTCGTAATATATTTCTACGTTTAACTGTTCTGGTTTCTAGTGACTTCGGTGTTTGAAAATATATAATTCATATTTTGTAACTCTATGAACCTTAAAATGTTATTTCCATATAGTTGACGGTGGATGGACAGCTTGGTTTGAATGGGACACATGCTCCGTGACATGCGGAACTGGAATACAGTATCGATATAGAGACTGCAGCGATCCATTAGTTTACTGCGATGGTGCTAATTGTACAGATTGTAAAGGATCACTGTGTAATGAATCCATACAAAGGGACACTGAAACAAATATATGCAACGATTTTGATTGTTTTAGTAGGTGTTGATCTGATAAAAGCCACATTTAATATTAACCGTTTCTTGTTTTATGATAAAAACTATGTTGTTCTACTGACCACACGTTCTTCATTTTGTCTAGACATTCACTGACATGCAATCAACAATGATAAATTATCTGTCAATCAACAACGATTAGTACAATTTTGTAATTGGCATTAATGAACAAGTGGTTGTTTAATAACTAGAGCGACTGCACCAATGTGTAAATAAACTCTAAGAGCTGTTTTTATACTAAGCGTTTAATTTATAGGTGCATTTTCATCTCTGTGTACACGGTGTGTGTATCATATTATACCACCTTATTATTTCTGTTTACATTTTAATTTTGTCAGTTGCGTATCGAAGGAGTGTGTCTCATTTTGTTCCCTAAAATATGAGTCTTTGATTTCTTTTGCTTATATATCTTCAATATATTTCAAAATTTATGGAAAGAGAGCCACTACATTTCATATCAATATTTAATATCCAGAACAATAAGTGTCACTTGCTTAAAGTTGTAGTCTGTGTCCATTAGATGTTGCAGGTCAGAGTAAAATAACAAAAGTACCGAACTCCAAATTAAATTCAAAACGGAAAGTCCTAAACAACTGGCAAAATTAAAAGCACAAACACACCAAACGAATGGATAACATCTGTTATATTCAAGACTTAGTACAGGCATTTCGTTCTGCAGAAAATTGTTGATTTAACCTGGTTTAAAGTACTTTTTGACGTTCTGTTTTCTAAAAGGGATTTTTAGGATCGTTTTCATCAACAATAAATACACATAAAGATATCGTGAATGAATTTAAGGATAGACATTGTATGCCAAAAAATCCAAGACGTTTCAGCAGATCGTGTACAAAACCAATAACAGTTTAACTGATTTAGGTTTGATTTTTGGTGTATAACGCCACTTTCATCAGCATTCGCTATTTCGTAAATTAAGATTGAAGTTGAACTTTTTACATGCGGGTTGCGAACTTACATCATTGTTGACAGGATAGCCATACAGTAGATAAAGTACTAAGACCACCCGGACACCAAGCCCCCATCCCCCCACCCCCCACCCCACCAAACAAATAAAGAGAAATTACCAGTATGAGTGACCTTTGAATAATAAGAATTATTAATGATAATTTTATTCTTGAGAGGTGATATTGGTTTGCTGAAAGGTTTGAAAACCACGAAAAATGCAGACAATACTAAAGGTACAATTAAAACTAATAAGTCGAGGAAGAACTGATAGTACCATAGCAAAGACAGCAAACGTCTTCAAAAACTACACATAAAACTGAAAACTGTGTATCACTTACCCAAACAAAAACCGGGGGTGATCTCGTGTCAGCAGATCCAGCTCCACCAGTAACACTGCATTCAATTCAGAAATTGTTTTTATTACATTTTTCTCGTACTAATTCGTTTATTTATTTTTCGGGCTTCTTAACGTTTCGTTATCATTGCAACGAATATACATAAGTCAAAATTGGCATTTATCATGTTAAAGAATTTCAAAAAGAAAATATCTTTTCTTAAACTAAAGTCTATTAATACTTTGTCTTAAATACACTGCAATTCCATGTATAAAATATGTTATTTGTTTGTAATAAAAAAAAAACTTGTACATTTTAGTTTGCGGAAATCGATATATTGGATATGGTGATCCGTCAATGTATACTGCTCTGGATGATTCAAATACAGGTATTGTATGAGTTGGAAATAAAACTATTCAAAGTGAAATCAAATCATTCTTAGTTTCGGAGAAAAAGTAAATAACTTTATCCATAAATATAAGACTCAAAAGTATTTGGAACAAGCCTTCTAATTTTTAATACTGATTTTGTTCACTTATGTGAGTTGCATTGGAAGTCTCCTAGACGGCAGATCCGGTGTAAACAACTTAAAATCTTCGTAAAAATTGCATTATACTGTTGGTATCGTTAAATACAATTCGTAATTACTGAGTCGAAAAAATAATATTTTAACAAAAATTTACAAGAGATATAACAATGTATTAGCAGAAGCAGATGGAGTGGATATTGGTTACCTATATATTCACTCCTAAATTACCTGAAGTCGTTCAGTTTTTAAAATGAGTCAAAATTTCTAATTTGCAAAAACTGCAAACAAACAAAAAATGAAAATAACACTATCGTCCAAAGCGCTTTTCTGAATTCACCTGGAATCACGTGCAATCACCTGCAATCACCTGCATCAGGAACACTCATACCTAGTGATGTGAAAGTCAATATATAAATAAACACATATATAGTCATTGATTTGATTATTTTAAGATTATGGAATTTTGGTCGAAAGTGAGTTCTATCTGTCGACTTGTTGTGGAGTTATTAAGTCTTGGGAGTTTTCTACTTCAAATAATGGAGAGCTTCATTTAATGGTATGGCGGAATTCAGGATCAACTTATACCTTGACTGGAATGAACACATACGTAATTTCGAGTAAGTTTGAATAGTTAATACCTTAAACTGACAGTCCCTTAAAAAAACCTACCATTGATGGCGCGTACTTCATTTATTTCAACGAAAAATAACGTGTGTGTCTTATGTTAAATTTCAGAAACCGATACTTCTGAAACAAGTTTTCGAGTATCAAGTGTTCTTTAAGTATAGATATCTGAAATAGAATGACAAAAATTGTTGCCTTCTGAGTAATTCATTTTTTGTAAGAAAGTCAACTTCTATTAGAAAAATTGAATCAAGAATGTTTGTTTAAACTGATTTGTTTTTGCATTTTTTAATACATTAATACAGATGCAAGCCAGACACACGAGAAGAAACTAAAACAATAATTTTAATCTGCCATGATTTGATAACTATTTGACATTAGTGATATAAATTATATACGATTTACACTCCTTCTAGCAAACCAGTTATGATTAGCTCCTGTAATGAGGGAGTACGAGACAGTATAATATACTAATACCCCTGGCATTTCCATGAAATATACTATATCATCGTAGCTAAGAAATTATTCGTAAAGGTAGATCCAAGATGAAGTTAACTGCTTAATTCAGGTAGATTTTGTTCTGATTCTTGAAAAAACATATAATCACACTGAAATCGTTATCACGCGTCTTTTTACCGAAATTTCAAAAAACGTCAGAAAACTCATTTGGTAAAGTCTTTGTCATTCTTACTTTTTCTGGGATGTCCATAATTTTTATAAGGCTTTTTTTCTATTAAGTATAAGAATTAGAAGATAAGGTGTGATTGCCAATGAGACAAATCTCCATAAGAAACAAAATAACACAGACATTAACAACTATAGGTCACCGTACGGCCTTCAACAATGATCAAATACATACATAAATACATACCTATACATACAGGTTTTTTAATACATGTAAAAATTACACTTCAGGTAGTGCTGTTGGATATACAATAACTTATACAGTCAAGGAATCTGGGAGAATACCTATACAACATGGAGATATGATTGGATGGTAAATGTGCTTTGAGTTAATAAATCATTAAATAATATAGGAATAAATTCGTAAAAGAGGGGCAAAAGATACTAGAGGGACATTCAAACCGATAAATCGAAAATACACGGACAACACTATTGCTAAAAAAAAGACAAATAGACAAACAATAGTATTCAAAACACAACATAGAAAAATACAGACTAAGCAACACGAACCCCACCAAAAACTAGGGGTGATCTTAGGTGCTCCAGAAGGGTAAGCAGATCCTGCTACACATGTTGCACTCGTCGTAACCTTTTATATTTCGAATTTAAAGGAAGATAAATAGGGACTATTAAGTTGTTTGGTAAAGGTAAAGATTATAGAGTAGCGATGGTAGAATCAAATTTTAAGATTCTACCATCTGTGTAACAATTCACTGCTACAGACTTTATTTTTGGAGGATGTAGCAATATAAAATATATAGAATCCAAAATCGTTTGACCTACACCATTTAAAATAATGAAATTGCATTATTGTAGTAATTAACGATTATTTAAGAAGTATCCGAAACGTCTTGAATAATATGTTCCCCATTGACATTTTTGAAACAAGGATAATGAAATTGGTCATGAAATTTATTAAATCTTAATGTCGACAAATAGCATCTTATTCGAGAATTTTAATTTCACAACAATGTTATTTAATATCCGCTATACCTTGTTTGTTTCCATATTATAGGTATACACCAGGAATTGAAGTTATTCCTTACAACGTATCTGATCCCCAGAACTTCCGTATGACAAGTAATGTTGTTGTGGCGGTCGGAGATACGTTTGGTTGGTCAAGTGTTGGATATACAAATGACAGGGCGTACGCCATACGAATATATACTGATAATAGTAAGTACCTCATATTGAACGCAGGTTATGACAGTATATTGGATTTTAAATTAATTTTGATTGCTAATTGCTTTTTAATTGTTTAATTCCGATAGATAATATATAACTTCATTTCAAATTGATTAATCTTATTAATGAAAAGAAACAAATAATCCATCTAAAACTAATATCAGGAGTGACCAAATTATAGTACAGTGATTAAACTATTTCTTTGATAAGTTGAAATTCTGATAAAAACATGAAATATGTCCAAGTTTCTGCCACAAAGTCTACACAAATGCATATTGACTGAAAAGTTACTCGTGAATTGTTTGGTCCCTTTTATGTTTACTTATATCTTTCTCTAACATGAGTAATTTTGTTACAGATTCAGTTCCAATTTTTACGAATTTAAACCGGGAAAAAGTGATATTTGACGATCAACCTGCAGCATCAAATATATACAAAGTAGAGTTCTATGATGACGATATCAATGGAGATCTAGTCTGGAATGTTACCGCATCCGATACTAGGATTTCCTTTAATTCTGTAACTGGTTTGTAAATATTATTTATTCAAACAACATATAATGAAGCGATCAATATATAGTAAATTCCTTTAGACTGCATTTCCTCATACAATGAAATTTGAAAACAAAATGAAAAAATATGATTGTGAGAGATAAAAATTAGTTTGAGTGTGGTCTCATCGTTTGGGTGGTATATAACAACCATGTGGTGTTCTCGAGTGATGTTTCATATAGGTACGTTCATGACTCAACGTGTTATCCACAACATTATAAAGATGCAAAGGACTGGTCAATACTAAACAAAGAAAAGCTTGTTCATTATCGTCAAACTTTCTGGTTTTATCATTAGAATACAAAAAATATGAAATGTGAAGTCTTATAGAGATATAAATCACTAACGTCACGTGCATGATTTTGTATGAAACCCAGGTATAATTTTAATGCTTCTTGCTCAACTTGCAGCAAATATTTGTATCCGTACTGGTACAGAAGAAAGCTTTTCACAGTTTTTAATCTTCAACTTTTATAATTAGATTGTGTCGACTAATACAGCTTTCAAAAAGGTATGGTAAAGGTCGTGCAGATCTAAATTTTCAATTGCCTCCTTATTATAATTATGTAAATTTTGTTCTATATTTTAGAATACGTTTACTTAGTTTCAACACTAGATGTAGCAACATATACATTAACGTTTGAATTGATGGACTCTTGTTACAATGTAGTATCTGGTTATCTTACAGTTAGGGTTTACAATACGGTATGGCTTTCTTTTAGTACTATAAATATTAGCAATAGTGAACAACAATACACACAATCAATTTAAAAAAAAAAATAAAATACAAATGATAGCAGATCAACAAAAATATTGAAAATAACAACAGACCATACTAATAACTTCCAATATAAAAATTAGAGATGTGGTATAACTGCCAATGCATGAGACAATTATCGACCAAATTTCAACTGAAGTAGATGTAAGCAATCATAGGCAACCGTACGGCTTGCATCAATGAGAAAAACACATGGCGTAAGTCGGCTATAAAAAATATGAAACAATTTACTAAAACACAAACGACGCAATTTATAACAGAACAATTCACGAAAAACAATTCATCACAGAATTTGATATCAACCAACGACAAACACTGAGTGACAGGCTCCTTAATTGGGATATGCAAATAAAGGATGGGGCGGGGTTAAACGTGTTTAAAGGCATCAATTTGGATGAATCTGTGCAAGTATCCGACCAAAATAGCAACAAGAGTTTTAACATGTTCCATTGGTTAACGTTATTCTGAGTCTGGGGTAAAATCTTTATCTACATGAATTAATGTTACAGTGAAACTAACTTTATTTCTGCAAGTAATATTGGAAATGTATCTAAACACTTCCTTTACACATTATAATGCACACTTGTAACACCATTTTTAATTTTGACTTATTTTTCAGCCACCGCGAATAACGAGTTTACCAAATTTTATAACTTTACATGAAGATATCCTAGAAGGACAATTGATCCACACTTTAGTTGTCTATGATCAACAAGCTAACGATACCATAACGTGTGTCCTAACAAATTCCACACCAAGCAGCGATAAATACTCTGTAGAATTGATCGCAGGTACTTCAGGTAAGGCTGTTACTAATTTTTATATTCTTTTATATCATTTAAAACTATTACGACAGTTGTATTTCCTTATTTATCAAGAGAAACCATTTATATCAATATGTATCCCGAAGAATATATTTACATGTAATCGGTTATTGAAGTTATTAAAATAGAAAAAAAAATATATCATTGAAAGTTTAATATCTTAAGACAGATCAACTAGTGGGACTTTAAACGCACTGAAACGTTTTCTTTTTAACTTCTTTCAATGAAACTCTGTACTGTGTTGTTATTTTATTTGTTCCCGTAGATTATTTTCTTTTTTTAAATAGGGTAGAATTAGTATCTAACGCATTAAAATCCGGACTAATTTTAGTGTCTATCTTCATGATTTTTTGTTTTAGATTATGGTATTTATATTCAACCAAACCCATCACTTGATTATAATTCCATAAAGACATACCAGTTATTCATATCCTGTGATGATGGGAAGAACGACGCATCTACAGGTTATTTCTTCGTTCACATTGAGAAAAATCACCCTCCATTGTTTATGAATTTACCTGGTAATTATGTTAATTAACAGAGTCAGTAAATGATTTGCATGGTTGATAAGGATGTTTTTCATATTTTGATTTTATCCAATACTTCTTTGTATTATACTGTGTCGATTTTGTTTTTAAATACTACAAGTACGTTAGCATACTTGTTTCAGGAGCAATGAATAACTTTTTTACTGTCGATTGTAGAGTTCCAGCGAATCCGTAAATTAGAAAATTATTGATTATCGAAAGCAGGTAACCTACATTTGATATACTGCAATCCTTCTGTTCGAAGTGCCAACATATTTTGGCGGTAACCTGTTACACCCTATCTGTATTTTACGTGGTTGTTCTTTATGAGTCAATGTAATAATATTTGTGTACTAATTCATTCAGTCATTATAGCAAAATATACAAACTGCATACACTTGTTTATATTTGAAAGAATTTTTTACTATTATTTCATGAAATTACTTTTTTAAAATCTATATCGTACTAAACAGCAGTATCCGCTCTTTAAACCTATATACATGAGTATTTCGGTGTTTAACGACTTTGAAGATAGACAACACACTGTTCTCTTTATTTTCGTCACAACAGAAATGCAACTTGTTATAAAAGGCCAGAAATGACTGTTTTGTTAAATGCTACGTTTATTATCTAACTGTGAATTAGAGAGTATGCAGATACCAACAAACAGTCGATGGTGCTGCCGAGAAACCTGGGCTTTTAAGCTAGTAAATATACATTAAAGGCATTTTTTATAATGACTTAATACCAAAAAGAAGATAAAGCGCTATGTCATTATTTCTTTTGTGGCAAGTTGTCTCAACCATTTTTTTTTTTTTTTATTAAGAACATAAAATTAAATTAAATAGTTAGTAGAACTACTTTTATTGGTACAAATCGCTGTGATAGAAGAGAGGCGAAAAATAGAAGAGGGAAAATCATAAGTCGAAAATAGAGTGATAATTGTTCGGTTGTATGAATGAAGTGGGGTGCATTTCATTAGTACATTACCAGAGATGACCATGAACACGTGACGTTGTCGCATTGATGTGTTATGTCATTGTATAATATTTTCGAGTATCAGGTCATGTCCATGATCTAGTCAAAATGTACAAATATCTGATAAAACAAACGCCATTACACACCAAATCGATTCCGGATACAATGTAGGAAGTGAACAAATTACCACCGTTTCAAACAAACCAGATACGATCCATCATTTTAACAACTCATTCTGTTCGAATGAATTCATAGTGGTAGTAATGCTTTGTATTGGTCAAGTTCATCAACATTTTGTCTTCTTTTTTTAAAGCATCTATTGATCTTGATGCACCTTCAACCGTGTTAGGTGATGTCATATATACGGTTCAGATATTTGACGATGAAAATAATACAGTGACATTTAATATGACAACAGAACCAAGTGATGCACCATTTGAAATTAACCAAAGTATGTATAAAAAATTAATAAAAAATTAACTCCAAGGTCAATTCAAAACAGAGATGGGGGATAAAATATGTCAAAATCAAACGTTAGACCAACGGAACTGATAAAAAAAAAACAACTGGCATATACCTGACTTGGCACAGTTGTTTTTCGAAGCACAACATGGTTTTATAACTAGCTAAACTTCACCCTTGTATGGCTGTTGTATATAGTTCCATTAAATTGACAAAATTGGATGTACAACCCAAACAGACAAAACTGATGTGATTTATGTATACTGTGAAAGTACTTTTATTCGTGGGGAACCAATGTTCGTGGTTTTCGTGGATGACTTTATCCACGAATTTAAGTGTCCAACGAAATATAACAACTGTTGTCCAAATCAAGACATGAAAAGATTCCCATGTAGGACTACTGATATAATCTAGAGAATACATTGAATATCGGCAAATCTGAGACTACTATAATAGTCGTCTCAGGGCAAATGCACTATGAACTACAACTGCAGGCAGGATTATACCCATTTAATCTTTAAAAACCTAAACTGTACAACTTCTGATCTTTTAATTCTCATAAAAAATATTTTTGATCGATGAAAGTCAGATTTCCGGTGATGATATGCTATGATAAAGTGTTCATTTTATATCCTCATAATTCTTGTACGGGAAATAACAATTTCATGCTGGGCTTGCTTTTGATAAGAATTAATTTTACAATTCAATGTACATTTGTAGCATTTGTTTATGTAACTGTTTTCTTTAAGTGACATGTTTATGGCCTAATTAACACCTTTGATGGTCTTTAATCTGTTGATCACTCGATCTCAGGTTAATTAGTGTCATCACTACACGGGTGCAACAATTTAAATGTTTACTTTGCAATTTCCTTCAATCGAGACAATTTGTAATATTCGTTTCTAATGGCTTCAATTCTACACACTGTTTTTTTTTTTTTTTTTTTTTTTTATAGAAAACTAAAATCCACGAAATTAAAAACCCACGAACATGTAACTTTTGCTATAACCACGAAAATTGATACCCACGAATTAAAGTACTTTCACAGTAGATTGGAAAACAATCTGGTTGAATTCGAAATACAATTTACTTGAGAGCACTGCATGCACTTCAGTTATTTGTATTTATTTTATATATATTACCTGTTGAAAATAAAATAACTGTTCTTTATGTCCTTAAATGCATATGTCACTTTTATAACGCCAACCGCGTTGGATAACTTTAAAAAAATATACAGACGCATTCAGAAAATTCCTCTCGGATTTTGAAATTGAATTTTCAACGTATTTTTAAAAAATAATAATAACATTATAAATAATACCAGGGGAAAATTAAAAATATCATTTATTTTTCAGATGGTGAAATAATAGCAACGAATAATATTTCGCTGATATTTACACCTGCTTACGATCTAATAGTGTATGTATCAGATGGAAAATCAACTGTAGGACCTCGGTCACTGTCAGTTCACGTAACAGGTTGGTTTCTTCTTAATCATCATGCGATTATTTCATTTAGTTGTAAAACGGTAAAATCAATAGAAAAGAAATTCCTTCCCATCGTTTAAAGACAAGTTAGTATTTGTATTATTTACGATTACCATTCACACAATATTTCTTGAATGTAAACGATAGATGTTTCTAATATTTGTTTTATATAAAATGAATAATAATGGAATGCAAAGTAGGCAGAATGTTCAAAACCAAGTAAATGCTATGTATCCATTAAGTCTTGGTTACAATTGCGCTCATTTTAACTTCAATTTAAAAAATATTTAGTGTTGATGCTTTTAACGTTTATACTGTGGAATTTCAATACATATGGTGTCCTGCTTTCCTGATGAAGATTATTTCAAGAACACTTGTAATCCGAACTCAAATCATACCATACGTTCCCCAAAACGTAGGTATATACCGGGAGTTAAATTGAAGACTAACGGACGTTACAGTACCACCATATTCAAAAAGGATAATTGAAGAGAAAATGTTTGAGAAAATCAAATAAATGTCCAGGTTCTTGATTAATTGTAATGAAAATAAGTTAAATACTTTTATTTGTTATTCACAACAGGGCTATAAATTGGCACATCATTCTCATAAATTAATATGTCAAAATAATTGCATATTTCCTGAAATGATTATGCCTACTTCTGATCATAAATTAACATGTCATTCTCATATAATTTATATATCAAAACAATTGCATGTTTTCTAAATAATAATGCTTACTTTTTTTATTCTACGTTCCACTACCCCTTATATAAGACCCTAATGGAAGATTTTCAATATAGTTTTGTTGAGAAATCAGTTTTCCTTTAGGTTGACAGGTAATGTCATTCAAACATAAATATATATATATATATCATTAAAAAATGGAACCAAGGGTATCAAATAAATAAATGTCGTGCTTAAGAAAATTTATTTCATTTATATGCACGTGTCTTTGTAATGAGATATTTTACATTTTAGATATAAATGATGTTCTTCTTATAAGCAATCTACCATTATCAGAGCCTTTCTTGGTAGAAGAGAATACAGCTATCGGTACAAAACTGTATCATGTTCTTGTTCAGGACTTAAATCTCAATGACACCATTCAAATTTATGCTACATCTGAACCGTCAATAGTCTCAACATACTTTAATTTGACAACAGGTAAATTAATTTTAAGATTGAACTTTTTGGTAAAGAATTTGTAATTCTATATCAACTTGAAGTCGATTATACTTTCAGGATATCAACTCATCTCTTACCTTGATTTTCAAATCGGTGTCAGAAGATACCATTCACTTAAAATATAGAAAATTGTGATCTCTCTAAAGCAGACAAATGCACATCTAGTGAAGAGGTATGACGCTTTCCATCATCACGTGATGAAAACGTCTTTAGAAGTATCCCTTTTATGTGCTAAAAAGTTAATCGGAAGATACCAAGATCTTGTCGATAAATATTCCGTATCAACTTTCACAAATTATACATGATGGTCTTGCAGTGTAGATTCTAGGTACTGATGTTGTTTATCATCTTAATTATGTGTTATAGTGTTCTTTTATTTGTCTTTTGTAAATTATTAACTTTTACTGTTTAGTCTATTTTTGTTAATATCCATTTGACGTGGCTCGGTACTTATACATCCCGTCATTGTGTTAATATGGCTTGATCCACCATTTTCTACACAACGACATGCATGTACCAAGTCAGGAATATGACAGCTGTTTCCATTCGTTTGATGTGTTTGAGCTGTTGATTTTGCCATTTGATAAGTGATTTTCCGTTTTGAATTTTTCTTGGAGTTCGATATTTTTGTTATTTTACTTTAGACTCACGAGATATAATTTACAAAAAAAACACACTGTTGATTGTTTAATAGAATTTCTACCACATATATGAGTTATACTGAAATACTCCGGAAATGAAATTAGATTTTTCACGTTAAAATTGTCGTCAATGCCAATGGCCCAAGCTGAAAGATTTTAAAATTGATATATCATTGATTGGGGATACGTTCTTAAATAGTATTTGTTCCAGAGATTCGTTCTCAAGTAAATTGTTTGAGCTGAAAGTTTGTCTCAAATAATTTTTGTAATAGACTATTAAATACGTGTCATTATTATATATATGATGAAGTCCTGAAATGTTTTTTATAACTAAATTTAAACCATGCTAAAGGAAATGTTGGTAAGACAATAGAATATTTTCAAGTAAATGCACCAGTTTCTAAATCATTCAATTTTTTCAAGATAAATTGATAATGAACGTAGATGTGTGTTACTTATTAATGAACAGATATAAATGGTGTACCAGTTTCAGGATATCAACTCATCTCTTACCTTGATTTTCAAATCGGTTTCAGGAGATACTATTCACTTACAGTATAGAATTTCTATGATCTCTCTAAAGCAGACAATTGCACATATATTCAAGAGGTACGATGCATCCCATCGTCACATGATGAAATAGTTTTTAGGAGTATCCTTTGAATATGCTTTTAACATTACGAGCACTAATTTACATATCATATAGTGCTGCACTCTGTTAAATGTTTAACAGAAAGTATATCACAGACATAGGTTACATTGAAATACCACGGACAAAACTTGAGGGTTAAATTTACGTTCTAATCTTGTCGTCAATGCCCATGGCCCGAGCTGAAAGATTTTGAAATAAAAATATCATTGATTGGAGTACCGAAATCATATTTTTTTCACAGATTCGTTCTTAAATACCTTGTTTGAACGAGCTGAAAGTTTGTTTCAAATAATCTTTGTCATAGACTTTTGATTGTTTGTCATATTATATATATGATGAGGTCCTGAAATGTGTTTTTTTACAATTGAATTTAAATCATGCTAGTAGAAATGTTGGTGGGACAATAGACGTTTATCGAGTAAATGCATAACTTCTAAATGATTTAGTTGGATAAAAGATAAATGATTAATGAACGCAGATGTGTGGTACTTTTAAAGGAACACGCGACAGTACAAAGCACACAAGTCACATGTTGTTTTGTTTTGTTTTTGTTTTGTTTTTTTTTTTTTTCTTTTAAGTTATTATTTGACTTCAATATCATTTTGCGGGTCAAAATGAAAGGTGGACATAAATAAACCCGACTTCTATTTAAGTTGCTTTAAAGCGCGCTTTGCCACTTATTCATTAAACGTTTGCAAAGAAAGGTAGCCATGTTTTTAAAATGTTTTTATTTGCTATTTTTTATCTTACTTCAGACGGTTATTTAACTGTATCGTCTACGTTGGATTACGAATCGTTAACCAATACATCTTACATACTGAACGTTACCGCTACAGATGGAAAGGATACAGCGACAGCTACAATATCTCTGACAATAACAGATCAAAACGAGGCTCCAGTATTCAAACAGACACAGTATTCAGTTGAAGTTAATGAATCCGCTGTAAGCAAACATTTAAAATTGAATGACAAGATAGTTGTGTATCGTTTACTTATAAAAACAAATAAATCCGACAAACTGACTGTGTAGTCTTTACGAGCATGTTCTTTTTCTAATGAATAAGCATATGTTCGTGGGACAATACAACCTTCTACAGAAATGCTATATTTATCACGATTAATCAAACAAAACACCAAGGATGAACTCATTTTCTCCGGAAATGTAAACAATTGCTGCTCGACTGAAAGGAACATGCAGGGTTGCTCATTTCAAGTAAAAAGCCTAATGATAATTCACATTAAGGAATGATTCATGAACGGGACAAGAAGAACAGGACTGTTGTATGACATACGTTACATATTCGTGGTCCTTTGATATAGAGCGTTCCAGGTTGGAGTTAAATCCAGCAAAGCGCTTGAGAAGCACAAACTTATTATACAATAGACAATACTTAATGTTAAACCTCAGGCACATAGATGTACAAGAGGACATAATATATACACATAAACAAACTTGTGTTATCATCTATACACAAAACATTAAACTGAATGAAAGGTTAAATACAGCGAAGTGTAACTTTACATATTATCATAATATTAACTCAAAAAGAAAAAAAAAAGAAAAAGAAATAAATAAATAAATATCAAACAAATTATAAATATCGAATAAGTATTTTTTTTTTTTTTTTTATATATATATTGGTAAGTTTTTTATTATGTGAAGATGTGGTATGGTGGCCAATGATTGCCTACTCAATTTCCACAGAGATGACAAATGTGTTCCTTTTTGATTTCCCAGACCATCTTACTGTTTTATGAGGAATTTTAAATGTTAAATTTGAGCATCGAGATCTGAGTTATGCAATATTTATCCTGTCACACGGATGCAATTTTCTTGAATAAGTTTCCAAACCAATGTCCTGTGTGTAATCTGAACAAAATACACCTCTTGAAGTGTTATTCATTTACGTAATACATTGAAATTTTCATTTTCTAGTACTTGGTCGCTACTGGTGAACTATTAGTCGTATTATTGAGGGTATCGTTAGCACAGTAGTCAGTGTTTAGGTACTGACATAATTAATAGCATATCTTTCTTAACTTCTCAGTTGATGAGTTCAGAAAGTATCAAAATTGATCAAGGATAGATTGGTTTTGCTATTCTTTTGAGGTCTGGTTTGGTCATACATCTCTTCCTTTCAGTTCGGGTTTGAGGTCTGTTTTGGTCATACATCTCTTCCTTTCAGTTCGGGTTTGAGGTCTGTTTTGGTCATACATCTCTTCCTTTCAGTTCAGGTTTGAGTGCTATTCTTTTGAGGTCTGGTTTGGTCATACATCTCTTCCTTTCAGTTCGGGTTTGAGTGCTATTCTTGTGAGGTTTGTTTTGGTCATACATCTCTTCCTTTCAGTTCGGGTTTGAGTGCTATTCTTGTGAGGTTTGTTTTGGTCATACATCTTTTCCTTTCAGTTCGGATTTGAGTGCTATTATTGTGAGGTCTGTTTTGGTCATACATCTCTTCCTTTCAGTTCGGGTTTGAGTGCTATTCTTGTGAGGTCTGTTTTGTTATACATCTCTTCCTTTCAGTTCGGGTTTGAGTGTTATTCTTGTGAGGTTTGTTTTGGTCATACATCTCTTCCTTTCAGTTCGGGTTTGAGTGCTATTCTTGTGAGGTTTGTTTTGGTCATACATCTTTTCCTTTCAGTTCGGATTTGAGTGCTATTCTTGTGAGGTTTGTTTTGGTCATACATCTCTTCCTTTCAGTTCGGGTTTGAGTGCTATTCTTGTGAGGTCTGTTTTGGTCATACATCTCTTCCTTTCAGTTCGGGTTTGAGTGCTATTCTTGTGAGGTCTGTTTTGGTCATACATCTCTTCCTTTCAGTTCGGGTTTGAGTGCTATTCTTGTGAGGTCTGTTTTGGTCATACATCTCTTCCTTTCAGTTCGGTTTGAGTGCTATTCTTGTGAGGTTTGTTTTGGTCATACATCTCTTCCTTTCAGTTCGGGTTTGAGTGCTATTCTTGTGAGGTTTGTTTTGGTCATACATCTCTTCCTTTCAGTTCGGGTTTGAGTGCTATTCTTGTGAGGTCTGTTTTGGTCATACATCTCTTCCTTTCAGTTCGGGTTTGAGTGCTATTCTTGTGAGGTTTATTTTGGTCATACATCTCTTCCTTTCAGTTCGGGTTTGAGTGCTATTCTTGTGAGGTTTGTTTTGGTCATACATCTCTTCCTTTCAGTTCGGGATTGAGTGCTATTCTTGTGAGGTCTGTTTTGGTCATACATCTCTTCCTTTCAGTTCGGGTTTGAGTGCTATTCTTGTGAGGTCTGTTTTGGTCATACATCTCTTCCTTTCAGTTCGGGTTTGAGTGCTATTCTTGTGAGGTCTGTTTTGGTCATACATCTCTTCCTTTCAGTTCGGGTTTGAGTGCTATTCTTGTGAGGTCTGTTTTGGTCATACATCTCTTCCTTTCAGTTCGGGTTTGAGTGCTATTCTTGTGAGGTCTGTTTTGGTCATACATCTCTTCCTTTCAGTTCGGGTTTGAGTGCTATTCTTGTGAGGTCTGTTTTGGTCATACATCTCTTCCTTTCAGTTCGGGTTTGAGTGCTATTCTTGTGAGGTCTGTTTTGGTCATACATCTCTTCCTTTCAGTTCGGGTTTGAGTGCTATTCTTGTGAGGTCTGTTTTGGTCATACATCTCTTCCTTTCAGTTCGGGTTTGAGTGCTATTCTTGTGAGGTTTGTTTTGGTCATACATCTCTTCCTTTCAGTTCGGGATTGAGTGCTATTCTTGTGAGGTCTGTTTTGGTCATACATCTCTTCCTTTCAGTTCGGGTTTGAGTGCTATTCTTGTGAGGTCTGTTTTGGTCATACATCTCTTCCTTTCAGTTCGGGTTTGAGTGCTATTCTTGTGAGGTCTGTTTTGGTCATACATCTCTTCCTTTCAGTTCGGGTTTGAGTGCTATTCTTGTGAGGTGTGTTCTGGTCATACATCTCTTCCTTTCAGTTCGGGATTGAGTGCTATTCTTGTGAGGTCTGTTCTGGTCATACATCTCTTCCTTTCAGTTCGGGTTTGAGTGTTCCTGATGGAGGTTTATTTAGGGCGTCGAACGCATTAAATTTATTAACTGTTATTTCCGTTCTATGATGAATATTTAAATTCAAAATATATTTCATTCCACGAACTGTATTTGAAAATTGTAATTATAATATTCGCTTCCTTTCATGCAATCATTTAATTATGATTTACAGCAAAATACTGCATTTCCATTGGTTGGTTTTGTCATTGATGACCCTGACGTATCGGAGTCATTTACATATTCGCTAGATTGTGGTAACGACACCTGGAGGTTTTCTATGTCAAATGATACAGGGGAGATAATGTATGCATACGATTATGATCTTGACACTATACTTGTTTCCCAATACAACTGTACAGTTAAAGTAATTGACAGTGGATCTAATATCGGTACAACAAACCTTATTATAGACATCAACGACATTAACGACAATATACCATACTTCAATCAAACCCAGTATACGTTTTACATAACGCCGTATGGGGCAGTTGGGACAAATGTAGGCGGAGTGGCCGCTTACGACATTGATGTGAAATATGGAAATATTACATATAGTTTGAATATGACAATGTTCTCAAAGTTATTCATACAAATAAACAATGAAGGAACTCTTTATATCAATGAACTTTTGAGTAGCGACTTTAATTATGGAGATGTTATGACATTTACGGTAACGGCAGAGGATAATGGTGGTTTACTGACAACAGTTACGGTGTGGATTGTCTTTGCTGAGGTATATTGTGTTCTACGCTATTAAAAACAAATAATTTAATGTATGGTATCCAACTATGATTGCGGGAGATAATGTGTAGATTGACTAACCCTTTTATCAAATTAACGTTATCTAAACATATTTAATATAGAAATAAGTAGATTTGGTATGATTGCCAATGAGACAACTCTCCATCAGAGACCGAATTACGTAGAAGTTAACAGCTTTATATAGGTCACCGTACGGCCTTCAACAATGAGCAAAACCCATACCGCAAAGTAAGCTATAAAAGGCTCAAAAATGACAAAGTGTATTTCACTTTAAACTGCTTAAATGAGATTGAAAAAACAAATTCTTGAAAAAAAATGTATATGTGTAATAGAAAGATGTTCCTCAATTATTTTTTAAATCTCCTCTAAAACCAGACTAACGTTGTTAACGCTGTCCAGTCCTTATGAACAATTTTGATATTTTTTTCAAAACGAACATATTAAACGTGGTCTGCGACCCTATGAATTTTTACATAGATTAAGCTGATTTTTATTAGGTTGCATAAAACCTGTAACTTATTTTTAAAACTACGAGACATGTCTATTTATTTGCTCTTTTGTGAGTGTTTTATTTTCTTCAGACAAGCACAGATCTAGATTCACCGACAATACCAATTGCGTTTTTGAAAGATCCGAAAAATATACTTTGGTTGACAGCATTAGCAATACTTATACTCGCCTTTGCCATTGGTGTGTGTATATTCTCTACAGATTTTTGTAAGACAAAAAGGTATTTAAGCTTAAATATGTATATTAATCACCCGCAGTCACTTCACATCTTTTGAATAAAATCATTGGCTGATTGATTGTTGTTTTGGTAATTTAAAGTTGCAAATAATTCATGCATATTCATAGTGCAGGAAAGGTCAACTGGGGTGAAAGGCGGGAACTTTGGACAGCCATTGGACAATAATGGATCTTTAATAAGGGAGACATTTTGTCTTACAAAAGTTCATCTACAGATACCAGAGAGAGTCGTTTAATGTGCAGAGAGTGTGACACTTACCCTACTAAAGCATCGGATAAACGTCCCCATTCTGACAGGATACGGCTGCGAAATACATCTCGCACAATCAACGAATAAAATAAGACGTTTGATAAGCTTCAATGACACAATAGAGTTCAACATAAAATCTGCCACGATAGACAGGTGTAGTTTCAGTCATATTAATTATGTCAACATACTGTCCAGATAGGGATCCAGGATTTTGAAAAGAGAGGGGTGGCGGGTGCCCCAAACTATAGAATGTTTAGAGTGGAACAAGTAAAAATCTGCATTAACCATAAATTTAGCTCCATAAGGAGGTCGGGCACCCTACCCCCTAAATCAGTCTCTGCTGTCGTCCCCAAAAATAGGTGTCGTGTCTGTCTTATCAAATATGTCAACATACAGTCTTCCAAAATAGACAGGTGTCGTTTCAGTCTTATCAAATATGTCAACATACAGTCTTCCAAAATAGGCAGGTGTCGTTTCAGTCATCAAATATGTCAACATACAGTCTTCCAAAATAGACAGGTGTAGTTTCAGTCATTAAATATGTCAACATACAGTCTTCCAAAATAGACAGGTGTCGTTTCAGTCATCAAATATGTCAACATACAGTCTTCCAAAATAGACAGGTGTCGTTTCAGTCTTATCAAATATGTCAACATACAGTCTTCCAAAATAGACAGGTGTCGATTCAGTCTTATCAAATATGTCAACATACAGTCTTCCAAAATAGACAGGTGTCGTTTCAGTCATCAAATATGTCAACATACAGTCTTCCAAAATAGACAGGTGTCGTTTCAGTCATCAAATATGTCAATATACATTCGTCAACACTATACAGGTGTAGATTCAGTCCTATTAAATATGTAAATTTTAAGAATCCAAATACAGCACAGGGTTGCAGTAGTCTTTAGAAACTTCTCAAGGGGTGATCAATTTTGCAGTAAATAGTCAGATAGATACAGATGTCTAGTGTATATAAATATGGAGCTTAGGTGGTAATTAGACTGTAGTGCATGAAAATGAGCACTTACACATGTTATATTCTAGTATCAACAACAGACAAGCAGTAAATATATTTATAGCAATGGGTTCCCTTTAAGTTTTTAGAAATTACCGGCACTTTATCTAATTTTAATTATAAGTTCTTCCTTGCTCCATTTTTTTTACATGAGTAAAACGAAGAACAGTGGACACTCCTTAACTGTTAAAAAGTTAAAAATAATAACATGTATTAGGTATTCGCCTAAAAGTGAATATCAAAATTATTAAAATGTTTGGAATTTGAAGATTCTACATGTCAATAAAAGAAATTAAATTCGGCTTTGTTGCAAATAGTGGTGTTGTCCAAAAATTCAAGACAAAATGCATAAATTAAATGTGCTGTATATGTATTATTTCAGTGCTTTTATGCTGGCATGAATTATTTTTATTGTTGGCACTTGAGAATCTTTAAGAAAACAGTATTTCCGCTCAATTCTAAGGATTTCGTGCAAAAGAGTTTCTGTGTTTAATATGTTATTGTATTTTTTGTGTTTATTCACGTCGGTCTGTCTGCAACTGTATGCGTCTTTTAGATTTAATTCTTTTTACTGAATTATCGACTACATTAAATTTTCGGAATGCACACACAATGTGGTGTATTTAATTAACATCGTATTGATTAAAATTTATTTATGTTACGATTCTTTGTATTAAATCAAAAAAAAATATGTTTAGGTTGGAAATGAATTGATGCTGGTTAGTCATATTTTGTAGAAGAAGACCACTTCCAGCGAAACGTCCAAAAACAGTAAAACTATTTAACCAAATTGCTGCAAAAGAAGCCCCAAAAAGAACAGCTGAACTAGGTATACAAGTCATTCACTTACTCAAGTTGATATTTAAAAATATTTAAAATATGCCCGTGTCTTAAGTTTTCCAAAATTACGTCCAATGAAGGGATAATTTCTTTGCATTACTTTAGAAGAGTTTTCTTTATTTACAGTAGGTATTTTCTGTATTATTTCCAATTGACAATTATGTAATTTTCTTTTCTTTTCTTTTATGTTTGCACAAAAGACTTGCATCTTTTGAAGTAAATGTCAAAATACTTGTATGCTTTTTAAATTTTATAGTAAAACTTGTCGTGAAAATCACTTTAATAGATATAGAATACTTATAACATAGGATATTCTAAAATGAAAAACATTGAAATATAACCTTCAACAACTGTTCATTTTGGCTGGTAAAATATATTTTTCATATTGGA
This sequence comes from Mytilus coruscus, assembly GCA_017311375.1. Taxonomy (NCBI): domain Eukaryota; kingdom Metazoa; phylum Mollusca; class Bivalvia; order Mytilida; family Mytilidae; genus Mytilus; species Mytilus coruscus. The sequence goes on from CM029598.1 coordinate 97,046,965, forward strand.
CACATTTTTCTTTCAGAGGACAGCACAACTGCATTTTCAGCTATGCCTCATCATAAGCGCAGTGATTTGTGGAATTTTTGGTCTACTGATGGCTGGTCAATATCTTCCGGAGACTCACTAGATAATTCTGAAAATTTAACAACTAGTACTGAGAGTACAAATTTGTCCAGGAACTTAATACACAGTTCAAATACAGGAGACGCAACTCTGTATGTTTCTTTATATGTTTCAATACTTACATCTGAAAAAACGACTAGGCCAGCATTACGAAAATCGTTTTACTTTTGTTGATTTTTTTTTTTTTGTGAAAGGAAGGAACAGCAATCTTAAATCAAACATATCCAGTCACTCAAAATAAATGCATTCGTCCGTCCTAAAGTTACATCAAGTTATTATGTTAATTAGAATATGTTTATGTATTTAAGTGTTGAAAGCCCGGTTGTCACTATCAAAGTTTTCTTTGACAAGGTAAACTAAGTCAAAGTCATCTGTTGTCACCGTCAACGTTTTTCATCAAAAGCTTGGCCAAAAAAATTTAATCTGGTAAACTTGGTCCACGATATCGGTTGTCAATATCAATTTTTCATCAAAAACATGGTCAAAGAAAAACTGCTCTGTGATTGGATAATTCTCGTCCAAGTCCATCCACGTTTCAAGAAAAATAGGATGCGATTTTATTTCATCCAAGTCCGTCAAATTTATTGATCAAAGTTTTCCTTGAAAGTTGTCACTATAAAAAAATCCATCAAAAACTTTGACGAAGAAAACTTGTGCAAGAAAACTTTGATAGTGACAATGGACCTTTATTCTCTGTTTTATTTGTCACATATATGAATGAGACGTAAGGCACTAGTATACGTCATACAATATTTCAAGATGTAAAACGCCTTGATGTTGTAAAATATGTTCATCATACGGTGATGTTGTAAACTGAGCCCGGAAATTTAGATACGATCCGGGTAAACTTATCAATCCTTTAAACAAACTTATTCTAAAATGTTACCTATTCAACACTGTAATTAAATCTTTGAATATTGTTTTATTGGTATAAATATTGATTTTGTTATTAGTAAATTAAAACCATACTAAAAATTACATATATGTACTTTCACGGTACTACAATCTGTCGATACCTATAGTTTGGCATTGCACAAGGTCATGTTTTTTCTCTGGCTGTTGATGGCGTCTTTACACTAAATCCATTGAATATTGGATGTGTACTGATTGTTATTTTAGTCTTAGATACATGATTTATATCATAAGTTGTTATTGGCTTTGAACTAGTTGTCAGTAACTGCTAGTACTCTCAGATATCTACTTCGTGTCTTCTTGTTTTGGGATGTAAAGTACCCGTCCGCGTTCACTCTATGTTTTGTTAGATGTATTTCTATTTGTATCCATCTGATGAGTTAAGCCTTTTCAACGGATTTTTATAGTTTGTTCTTATGTTGTACTGTTACACCACTGTCCCAGGTTAGGGGAGGTTGAGCTCTCACAAACATGTTTAACTCCGCCACATTCTTTATGTGCCTGTCCCAAGTCAGGAGCCTGTAGTTCAGTGGTGGTCGTTGCTTCATGTCTGTCATATTTGCGTTTTTCGTATATTGTTTTGTTATAAATTAGGCAGTTAGTTTTCTCAAATGATTTTTCAAGTCAGGGCCTTTTATAGCCGACCATACGGTATGGGTTTTTCTCATTGTTGAAGGCCGTACGGTTGCCTATAATTGCTTACATCCACTTCATTTGAACTTTGGTGGATAGTTGTCTCATTGGCAATCATACCACATCTCCTTATTTTTATATTGAGTCTAGATGAGGTCTAAAGAAATTAATCAGACTGCATGAGATCTACCATTAGCACCAAGTTCCCTAAATTTCATAATATGATAATATATAACAAAATCTCAATCTCAATCTTAAAATACAACGAACCATCTATATGATGTTCCTGACTAGGCACAATTATGTTAATATGTAACGGGATTAAGCTAGCAATTGTTTGTTTTTTATCTCAATCTTTCCCCTTGTTATCTATTTTAGTGAATAACAAAGTGTACTTAAAACAAACATTAAACGACACCCTAGCAAACATGATAATTAAAATCAGAATAGGAAAAACACTTAATCAATCATGACGGTATAATGTATATTACTAGGATTTAACGACCTTGAATACCCATCAGTGTCTCTCTCGAACGGTCGGGTATAATATATAACTAAGTTCTACAACAACAAAAAATTGCTTTCCCAAAAGATGCAATGACCAGTTACAATAAAAAGATTTCTGAGCAAATGTTCAAATCAGATGTAAACTGAAGGGAATTAATTTCATTAAAATACTTAATAAATCTTAACTTATGATTTCCGATCAGTTTCCAAGCTATAAAAGATTGAGATACTCCGTTACAGAAAAATTACCCAAAGAATATAGGCATGTCGTTTCTCGTTTTTTATATAGATTAGACCGTTGGTTTTCCTGTTTGAATTGTTTTACACTAGTCATTTTGGGTCCCTTTATAGCTTGCTGTTCGATGTGAGCCAAGGCTCCGTGTTGAAGGCCGTACTTTGACCTAGTATAATTGTTAACTTTTATACATTGTGACTTGGATGGAGAGTTATGGCAAGCCGTTCTCGTCAAAACTATGTTTAAACCATTTTTTCGAAAAAATTACACACTGAGAATTAAAAAAATCACACTGAGATTTAAGAACCTAAAATAACACACTGAGAAATCGAAATTACACACTGAGATTTAAAAAAAAAAACACACACTGAGAATTTAAAATTACACACTGAGATTTTGAAAAGACACACTGAGATGAAATAAATTGAAAAACACACACTGAGAATTGTTAATTACACACTGAGATTTCAAAAATACACACTGAGATTAATATGCAAATTACTAATGAATATTCATGAGATGAATAATTCAACAGATTAATATCTTGGTCTCCCGAACTCTTGTCATTATAATGAAATGCGGTTCCTACAACCAACATTCGTAATAAATTTCAAGACTTAACAACTTTTTTTGCTAACTCATATTCATAAGTTTGTTGCCTATAATTCAGATTATTACTAACAGTAAAACGGGATTTTTGCTTAAAACTGTTTAAGCATGGTCCCTTTTCAAAAGTTTTTCAACTGTTTGCCTGATTTCGCAAGGTTTTCTTTTATATTTGTGTTACGTATATATTCTATAATAGGCACTTGGGAAAAAATCACTGCATTGTTTGTATTTTTGCAGATTGTTCCAATGTTTTCTTATAATTTTAATAAAGTTTTTCACCATTTGGTTATATTTTGTAATGAGAGTAAGTGGGTATTTTTCTTGTTCTATTGGTCTTTAATAACGTAGTTTTTCTATACGTTGTATTTTTAATGTTTTATAAAACATTTAGCGCCAAATTGAAGGACTAACGAGTTCTGTCCCCTAGTTGTTTTAAGCTTGTAATAGATTCAGATTAAGTATGCTAATTAGATATGTGCGCATAAAAGTGCACAAATCTCAGTGTGTAATTTTAAATTCTCATCGTGTAATTTCAAATTCTCAGTGTGTGTTTTCAGTTTATTTCATCTCAGTGTGTCTTTTGAAATCTCATTGTGTAATTTTCAATTCTCAGTGTGTAGTTTTCAATTCTCAGTGTGAAACTTTCAATTTTCAGTGTGTGTTTTCATTTTTGTAATCTCAGTGCGTTTTATGAAATCTCAGTGTGTAATTTTAATTCTCATTGTGTGTTTTAGGTTTTTAATCTCAGTGTGTGTTTTTTTTAATTCTCAGTGTGTAAATTTTTCGAAAATGGTTTAAACATAGTTTTGACGAGAACGGCTTGCCATAGAGAGTTGTCTCATTGGCACTCATACAACATCTTCTTATTTATATGTGATGGTAAGCAAGATGATATTTTCTTATTTAGCTTGTAAATACTCGATGATAAACAGGGGTAAGTTTGTTGGGTTTTTTTTTTAAGAACATACAAATGAAAAGATAAAAAGGAGACGATTAACTGCTAATCTTTGGAAAAGAATTATTTGAACTATTTTGCAAATTGCATCCATTCCAACCTTATTTGGATGGCTATAACAATACGATGGGGTATAATTGCCAATGAGACAACTCTCCACCAGAGACTAACTGACATAGAGAAGTTAACAACTATAGGTTACCGTACGGCCTTCAACAATGAGTAAAACCCATACTGCATAGTCAGCTATAAAAAGCCCCGAAATGACAAATGTAAGACAATTCAAACGAGAAAACTAACGGTATTCTGGTGCAGTAGAAACATGTACGTGCATCTATTGATACATGTTATATAATACATCACCAGTTGAATCACTATAAATATGCCTTGAGCTAATTAATTCTCCAATTATCATCTGAACTGATATAAGTGATTACCAGTATAACGCCAGCTTAACTTTGACATTAAGAAACATAGTCGTCTCGGATCCATCATGTTTTTATTTTCTATCTCGCATAAAGCTACGGTATGCTATTTATTTCGTTGTTATTTGTTACATTTATTTTTCATTTACAGATTTCATTTCTGGAGAGATAACAATGAAGAAGGCTGGCTTTAGGCACTTTGCTTTTAATATGTGGATTATATACATAAAATGTCGTCTTAATTTTTAATGCTTCATTTCATTTTTTCCCTTTTAAAACAGGGCTTAGTTACCTTACTTACTGCTTTGGAATTTACATTCATAACGACGATATTCTTATTTTTATAGAATAGAAATATTAAATTCATTGTAGAATTTATCCATCTCTGTCAACATTGATAATTGTGATAGAAATTATAAATAATGCCTCTCCTCAATCTTTACTATTGAATATGAAAAAGCTTATCAATGTCTTCATATTTAATTCACTTCATTGTCTAAATAAAGATTGCAGTTCGAAAGTTGAATTAATAACGTCACGTTTAAAGTCAATATCATGTGGTATGAACTGAAATATTAAAATAAGAAGATGTGGTATGCTTGCAAATGAGACAAATGATATACATGTAGAAGTGAACAATTATAGGTCACCGTACAACCTTCAACTATGAGCAAAACCCATACCGCGTAGTAAGCTATAAAGGGACTCGAAATGACACAAACTAAAAACCGGATTTATGTACAAAACAATTAACGAAAACAAATATGATATAAAGCAACATATGACAACCGCTGAATTACAGGAACCTGACTTGGGACAGGCACATACAGAATGCGGCGTGGTTAAATATGTTTGCTGGCGCCAAACCATCCTCCTAACCTGGGACATAAAAACATAACAAAACACAAAAACTCAAAAGTACAGATCTGAGAGTACTCGCAGTTACTGAAAGCTAGTTCAAAGCCAATAACAACTTATAAAAACCTGAAACCCTGGTTTCTCCTTATCAATGGATGTGTCACCGTCGAAGGCAATGACTGCTTGTAACCAACACCTAACGGATCGACAGAAAAGTCAACCAGTTCTGTTGGACATGTTTTGAGTTCTGTTTTGTCCCTTCTGATTTGGCCTCTGTGTCATGCATTACAGTGTGTGTTGTCAATTATGCGGTTTAAACTGTAGGCCTAAACATGTTTTTCTGCAGTCGATTATATTGCATTTCAGCATATGGGAAACATGTATGGCGTGTCTACCTTGACATACGACGACTTGGTGTTTGTTTCATTTGACATCTCAGTCGTAATTCTTTCGCGCAAATGGCGTTGCGTAATGTCATTTTATAGACGTGGCGTTGTCACTACAGGTTAATCTGGCCATGGGTGGTCATTAACAAATCCCGTCTACCTGTACCGTTGTTGTTAGGACTATAAGGGAGTTTCTGATGTGAAATTGTCTACCAACAGCACGTTGACGTATTCCTGTCCGCCTAATTCTTACGGCCTGATTCGTATTTTCATTGCTCAGTCTCGGCAATATGGAAATGCAACATTATTTTATTGATACAAGTGAGGGTATGGATTCAAAAAATGTTTCACGAAGAAAAATAACTTTAAATAAATTATGCATGGGTTTTAAATCTCGCTTTTAGACATTCGTACGACGTCCGGTATGTTATTTAACTTGGGTTAGTCAGGTGTGGGATTTTCTAAAGAAAACAAAGTGCGGTAAGCATGAATAGCAATTATATGAAGAATAGGCATGATTTGGTAAAAGAAAAGAAAAAATCACCAAAATGTGTGTTGCCGTTTTAAGATCCGTCAGTATATTAAAAGACGGTGGTCTTGATATGATTAACCGCATGAAAAAGTATAGTTACTTTGGTGTCCAATCGCCAAATTTATGTCCGGAAATCGGGACGTAGTTTTACTTGCAGACTGTGTAATATATGTAAAGTTGATGAAATACAAATTAGACAGATAAAATTGAGAATGGAAATGGGAATGTGTCAAAGAGACAACAACTCGACCAAAGAGCCAAAGACCACCAATGGGACACTCAACATGCTTGTGAGCGCTCAACCTCCCTAACCTGTGACAGTGGTGTAACAGCACAACATAAGAACAAACTATATAAATTAGTTGAAAAGGCTTAACCCATCAGATCGAAACAAAGAAAACATCAAACAAAAACACAGACATGACGTGGCAGGGTATATATCCATTCCTCATGCCTAACAACAAAAAGACACTAAGTACAAATCTGAGAGTACTCGCAGTTACAGACAGCTAGTTCAAAGCCAATAACAACTAATTTAAAAATCATGTATCTAAGACTAGTATTTTTACCTCTTTTGGTTTTGTTCAAGTGTCTGTTAAATTCGGGGTTTTTTAAGTATTGCAGTTTTATTTCGTATTATCTTACCTTTATTCCAACCTTAGATTGATATTATGCTTCCCGTAAAATACACCTTTGACTTTCTCTCTAAACTTTTGCTTCCCGACGAAGAATTATAAAAGGGTGTTTTAGCTCATTTTCTAATGGCAGTGTAAATTCCGCCAATTATGCCAGTCGACCTACCTTGCAGAATCTACGTATTAACGTTACGCACGCTGTTCCTACAACCCATAGGATTTAAAAAGAATCTTCGACATTTCCTCCGAAAAAAAATGTTAGCAAACACTAACCACTATAAAAACAAATTCAGTATATGTTTTCAATAATGTTCTTATAGCTCTTGGTCATATGCTTAGTAATATCTAGTATATTTGAGGATTAAAACAACAAAGCTATATGTGAAAAAACGGATGTCCAACGTTACATTTTTGAACAACTGTTTTAACTCTTATGTATAGTGATCCTATTTCTTATTCTCTGATCTTCCTGAAACTTGGCGAGAACAACGACATGTGTCGGTTCTTTGTGACAATTAAGTCATTATTTTGTCAAATTTCATTTGACTCGGCGGCTGCATATTAAGCTGGAATAAGAAAATGTCCAACGACGTTTTTCGTTGACTCAACGACTGAAAGTGTATTTTATAAGTAGATATAGCAGAAAATGTCTAAAATGGTAAAATAATAATAACATCTACCAATAGTACAAATATTTGCCTCATTGTTCGCGAGTTCAAATATTGTATATTCTATAAAATCTTCTCTTTACAGTCGTTTTTCAAGCGGTAGTCATTTTGTCCAAGTTGATATTTCATTTGTCAAAGCAATTAATGCGGGTTTTTACCTGATTTTCAATAAGTTATTTATAATTTATAAAACAAAAGTTAGATACACGAAGAGTACACAATGCCTAGATTTGTTTTTATTAACTACATGCTTGGGTCTAAAAGGAATAAAATGCTACGAAACATTACAAAACGGTAGTCATTTTGTCCAAACGGGTGAAAACGTCGAAAAATCCGAAAACGCTTATTTCCGACGTTGCATGTGCTAAATTTGTTTCAATTAAACGTTCAGAATTAATAAAACAAATCGTGTGGTGAAATTTGGAAAAAGATATTGAAGGCTGTCGAAAAAGATAGTGTAAATTGACAAACTCGGAACATGGATTCGACACAGATTACATTTTGATGTTTTATAACCATTTTAGCTTTTAGTGATTTATTGTTGCTAGAGGCAAATGTTTGATTCAGAATGCGAATGATATGTACAACTTTTGCAAAGACGATTTGGAGACACCAAGACAGTCCTCTATATGTTAAAGGTGAATTTTTCGTTATGTTGCGGAAGTAACCTGAAATAGATATAGATCATTTAAAGTGGCCTCTTCAGTAAGGTACATTCACCAAATTAAAAGTACAAGTACCATGAGTACTCGAAAAGTTTTAGTTCGCGACTTGTCCTGCTATTCATGTTATAACTGTCGTACTGAAACTTATTCATGTACTAGCGAAGCCAGACCTTTTCGTCAAAATAAACTTGTGCATGAAACGGAGGTAACTGAAAGACTACTTGCAAACATCGACGAAAACAGTTTCATTGAAATAATACAACCCGGGATTGTATTACCCGTTTTTACGGACGATCCAGGAGAAGATTTCTAAAATTTAAAAAGTACATCAGACGTTAGAAAACTTAAGCAAGAAACTATAGATGACTGGGGAAATAATTTTGAAGCTGGGGTTCAAATAATTGAAGGGCTGTATTTCGACAAATTGTGTGTCAAGGAAAGTACAATTCATTTCAAATTAATCAAGGGTAAAAAAATGATTTACTTGCAGAGTGTCGGATATATTTGTATTGGGGTTGAATCAAGATATGGAAAATATGACATATGATATGCACCATAAAATTTTAGCAGCCTGTGATTAAAGTTTTGTGCTTCTAAAATTATGTTTTAATTTATTTATTGAAAACTGTATATTTAATAATTCCGTCCCATTTGCCTTCCTACATTATTTACGACAATACAGCATTTTAAAAATTAAGGGTAACCATTGTTAATCGATTTCTACAACTTGAGGTAATTCATGGTAAAATACATCACAAAAATAACAGAGACAGAATCAACCCATAACATATATAAAAACGAATGAAACTAAAAATTTAATTAATCGACGTCAAAATTTCAGAAAACACTCTTTGACGTCCCATTTTGGTGTAACGTCGTGTTGTAGGAACATCGTGCACAACGTTATTGTATCAATCTTTAATCTATTCTCGTCCTGAATATGCATGAAATATTTGCCACTGGACGTTCAGCAAGCAACAATCAATCAATCGTACGCAGCAATGCCGTGTTCTATAATTTGTATGTTCACATTCGTTAACACTTTCTTTTTCATATCGGGCTTTAAATTTGTAGGGTTAGGATGAGAAAACCTTACAAAGGCAGTCATTAATCAGAAAAGCGATAATATATCTTCATTTCTTGTCGGCTATAAAATAAAGATCTAAAATATTGATATGAATAAAACAAAATGTGGGCTAAACGTAAATATGAAAGCAACCCAACGACACAAATGAACAGTCATATAAGCGTCAACATGTCATGAACAAGATAGAGGATGATCTATAATCAAATAATCCTTTAAATTATAAATAGACACTTACATTTATACATTTATACATTTATACATTTATAAGACTGATAATCATTTATAAAACGGAGTGCCTGTTGTTCCGGCTAGCCGGCTAGCCGGATGAATAGTTAAAAATCTCTATTTTTCCGGCCATCCGTTTGCACATGCGCAAATTTTCAATATCAACAGTAGTGTCATGTGGCACGGAAAGTGTCCCGGATGAGGTGTCGGATTGCAAACGCGCGTATGCAATGGACGTTTTGAGAATTGGAGATCGGAAGTATATTTAAAGATGTCCTAAAGCAAACTAGAGAGAATGTGCTTGCTAATAAAACAAATTTCTTTGGGACAGACCCCAGAACAATAGCGTGTGCACGTAAACTGAGAGGAATAAAGCATGAAATCAAACTGAAATTGACGATTTACCCCCGATTACGTTTACCTGTATCAATGGGGGCAAAACGCATAAACACAATTTACAGGAAAACCACTAAATCAATTATACTTGGATGCATTATTTCTAAGTTCTACTACAACAGAGATATATGAATATGCACTGATATGCCTGAATCATTTGACGTGGAACCAAACTTCAAAGTCATAAATCTATGGCTCGACTCCTAACCTTGCAGGAAATTCATAGGTAGAATATTAAAAGTGGAGAGGCTTTTTGCTGCCCCTCGCCCCCCAAACCCCATTTTCCCCTTAGAATAAAAAATCTAAATATGCTGTATACTATGAAGTAAATTTATTTGCATTTTGATTTATTTTAGTGAATGGAAACTTTTGTACAATTTTTAGCCAAGTGACTTTAATTCAGAAGTGTATTTGCTGCATATCAATCGATGTTGATATTCTTCTTTTGGTCTCATTTGACAAGCTGTTTATATTTACGGGGAATCGGCGTGTTCCATAGAACAGCCAGTAGAAAAATCAATCAAAGTTGGTACATGAGGAGTTTATTCCCATGATAATTCTGTTTTTATTTTATTTTTTTTTTTTATTATTACTATTTTCCAGAACGTTTTATCTTGAGTTTATAATTAGTGCGTGCGGAGAACTTGCAAAAAATGAATAGTTCCAATTCTCAGTGTTTGCATGGGAGGAAATTTTTGCTACTACATTCTCCATTGATATCTACAATAACCACTTAACCAAACGCATATTTATTATTCATTGTCATGTATGGCATTTTTGCTATTTTTCCGGCTAGCCGGAAGAATAGCCACTGCCTTTATAAAATGATAACCAAGAGACAGTGTTGAACTGATAAAACAGAGTAATTTTGTAACCACAAAACCTTGCATGAATCTCCTGTTTCGTTTTATGTAAATTTATGTTTTATTTAATTTTCTGTATTGTTGTTTGAACACCTCTTCCGACATTTTTTATTACATAATTCGTTCAAGATATTTAGGCACTCGTTCAATATGTTTACTGTTCATGTTGATTAAGAATAGAAGAGAGACATATAACATATATTTATTATCATACACTTGTTTCTTTTGATGTGCATTTTATATTCTTATTATAAAAATAAGATTTATTAGTACTGACTGGTTTAGTAACGTTTATTGAAATGTCCGAAACCTTGTGTTGGCCTTTGATTCTGGCTATTAATTGCTTATCTGTATCATTTCTTTCTATGTAAAATTGCATCTTACTTGGTAACCAAGATGGCGAACGCTGAAATCCTGTATTGTAAACATAATTCCTCAAAGGTCCATTTCCTCCTAAAATAATCAATGGGTTGAGCATGCGTAACAAAACGGAAAGCACCCAAATAGAACGGTTGATGTGAACCGGTGTATGAATATATTGAAACAAAACTCGTAGCATCAAATCAATAAAGACACTAGTTGTTAAAATAACATTACTTATAGCCGCCCGGATAAATCTGCCAACAAAATCTCCATCCATTCGGTCCATTGTAAATCCTGGTTGTTGTGGAATATGACAGCGATTGTAACATAAATTCACTAAGATGCTTGCATGGCAGCATACGATTATTATGATAAAAAGCACTGGAATAACCCAGAAGATGTGTCTAATTGCAATATGTCCGGCATGGAAACAGTAGAACATTGAAAGAGTGTTAGAAATATAGTGTACATGAAATTCAACATGAATCCCCATACAGTAGAGAAAAGTTGGAAAACCACATAACAACATATAAAGAATTGTTTTCTTGACACTGAAAAATCGTAAATGCTTAAACGGGAATTTTGTATACATTACTTTCTCAACCGTCATAACTGTTAAACATAGAAAATTAAATATTCCAAAGAATGCATTTAGAAATGCATCAATCTCGCCAACATATTTGTGAATCCATAATCTTTCCTTTATCAGTACAACAAAAGCAAAAATGGCATGGTGGAAAATAAGAACCAAATCACTTACTAAAAACACAAAAATTGCCGCATTAGCTGGTGTCTGTAACTGGTCTTTTGAAATGATTTCACGAAATATTCGAAAATCCAATACCATTCTGAAATATATCTCTAAACTGAACAGTAGAATTTGTAGTATTTTAGAAAGTAAAAACTTGTCAAACGGTTCACCCTCCAGCAGAAAATAAATTTCCTCTGATCCTTCGTGTGTAAGTTCGGTAAGATTGGTACACTGTCCCATACTTCTTTAACATGCTATGCAATGTCTATCCCTGGTGTCACATACTTCTTTAACTTGCTATACAATGCCTATCACTGATTCATAAAATGTATCTCACTGAATCATACAATGTATATCACTGAATCATAAAATGTCTGTATCACTGAATCACTCTTTATTTCTGAAACTTTTATAAACAATTCTACTTAACATCAATTTCTTCGTTATTTATATATCCTCCTCTTTACATAACGTAAACACTTTCAATTTAATTAGTATTCTCACTGCGTCTTGAAACAATTTCTTATCATGAAAGGATGCAGGGCATTCACCGATATTTGTGGAATATTGAGCTGTTTGTAGATTCTGATAACGCTGTGTATTTGTAGATCTACATTGTAACTTAATCTAGACTTTCTGATTAATCATTATGTATATTCTTTGGCAGAATTATCCAAAACATTTTGCCTTCTGTATTTTTATTGCAATCATCATCTATTCTTATAACACCAGACTATGAGTATTTAATCAAAGAATGCAGCATACTTGTGTAAAAGTAAGAATGTATGGACAGCTATTTTGTTGGTAATTATTTTTATGTGCTAGCTACAACTGTCATCGATGATTGGCATCAACACAAATGTGTAAATTATTTGAAGATATTGTGCACATGATAATTGAATTTGTCAAACTGTCATTGGCTAATTAGGTGATTGAGATATATACACATGCGTGTAAGACATTTGTAGATGTTGTGCACATGATAATTTAATTTGTCACGATGTGATTGACAGATTAGATGATTGAAAACCTCACGCAAATTATCCTATCCTTGTACACGTTAAAATTATAAAAAATATAATTCAGCAGGAAAACCCATGAATTCTTGGACTTTGCTTATTCCTATCTACCGAGTGACCGAATTTGCAAATTGGTTTATATTGATTTCAACCAGATTATAACTTTCAATGGTATTGTTAATCCCTGTCTATAAAACTGTAGAGTTTTGGAGTTTAGTGTGATGTCCATTTTCACTGAACTAGCACACAATTTTAGTTAGGGGCCAGCTGAGGACCACCTCCGGGTGCGGGATTTTCTCGCTGCATTGAAGACCCATTGGTGGCCTTCGGTTGTTGTCTGCTCTTTGGTCGGGTTGTTGTCTCTTTGACATATTCTCCATTTCCATTCTCAATTTTATTCATTGATATAACATGTATAAGTAATATTTGTACATTATACAAAAACGCTCTACATTTATAATAGAGGGTTGTAATATGGTATGCATCAATTCATTTGAGATGCATTTCTGCATTTGTGACCCTTTATAAACTAAAAGCAAGAAGAAGAGCCGCACAGGTTCACTTTTGAACTGTACGTATGTCTGTTAATTATCTGAATGAATACAACATACTTTCATACAAAACATTATATACAATTGACTGATTAAGAGGTAAAACTCATATTTATTCACACTAAATCAAAGTAATTGTGCCAGTTTACTATCATTAACATCTATTAAGAGAGGGGAAATCGACTTTAAGCAGTTCTAAAAGTTTTAAACTTGAACCTCTAAGTGGTTCTGGAACGAACCAATCATATTAGATATAGATTTTCAAGTACTATCAATGAAAATATGAGGAAGTACTCGTATATAAACCACAGAGTCCATTTATTTCATTCAGCCTTAATCGATGCTTAGAATTATTTACTTTTAAAACGGTAAGAATGTTTTTGGTCTTTTCCCCTTTTCTTTCTCAGAATGATCGCAAAGTGCAAACATTTCTTTTGAATATATCAGGACATTTCATCCCATCTAGTCATGCTTATGTGTAACATAAGTATCATGCTCTATGATTAATAAAAAAATTGATTTTTTGTAGCATATCCAACGCAATCATAGGTTTGAACGATGTTTTCAATGTAGACTTGTTTATTTATATATATATATATATATATATTACTCTAAATATCAGCACAACAATGTTAAATCTGCAAATTTGCGGAAGCAAATTTTTTGTTCTGCCCTCGCCAGGATTCGAACTCATGCTGTTGGGATACCGAGACATCACCGCCTGTGTCCACTGTTCTAGACCACACGACCACCTAATAATTCAGCTTTCGGTGGCCTAGTGTTACCTTTCCTCGTCTTTATATATATAAATGTAACACTCAGAAACGTGTCCATCCCCCAAACGTGTCCGATTCCCCCAAACGAGTCCATATGACGTCGTTGAACTGCAAAACATGTCAAGTTGCTAAAGGGCGCCAAAACGTGTTCTTTTTATGAACGCCCAATCGTGTCCATTTAAAAAAAACACGCCCAACCGTGTCCAAATCCCAAAACTTGTCCATATGAGACCACAACATCTCCCTTTTATGAACGTGCAATCGTGTCCATATTTTAAGAACACCCAAACGTGTCCACCATTATTAAATATTGATTCATAATCACGAATGTTGTTTTTAAAAATGCAAATCCAATCGATATAATTACAGAAACCTTAGTTTTGTGGAACAATAACTTTTTAATAGCCCAGGCACCACTAGTACATGTAGGAAGCAGGCCGTGCGTTACTCATGCATTATTTAGATAGTTAGGCATTACCGGGGTATATTAGTACAAACGAATTCACATAGTAAACAATGAAATTGACTGTACAAAAATAATTAATTGCAATTTTTATGTTCGTTCTAAATATGCATGAAATATTTGCCACTGGACATTAAGCAATTAACAGTCAAGAGTTAGTTTATGAGTTGCAAATTTGCTTGCAATCATGCTAAATGTAAATAACCGGCGTTGAACAAACTACATGTAATGCTATTAAATGATCACTTAATCAATAGTTGAAGCACTGTAAAAAAGTTTTTGATTTCTTAAGTGTGAAGTACCTACATTTAAAATATAAGACAATAATAACCATATTGATAAAACAAGATTATTTCATATCGGTTAAGAATGAGCTTCTCTTATCGGATAACAAGGGGCCACATTACACTCTTTATTCTTTAGTAAAAAAAAATCCATCGGTCTTTAACAGAAAAAAAAAACGGACCAGAAAACCGGTCGTTAATGGACTTTTACATGCTAAAATGACCAGTGGGGCGTGGTTTCTCTGTTTAGAGTGATGTTCCTTTAATAAAACGCAATCGCGATTCGCTAATTATAAAATTATAGAAAACTTTATTTTGTGTCCATTTATTGAAAAACTGCACTTAAATGAATGGCAGCGACTTATAGTTATCACTATGACTGGTCTTCACTCTTTCCTATAGAAATCGTACAATAACTCGAGTTTGCTTTGAACAATTTGATTTATGAGAATTTTTAAAAACATGGTTCCTGAATGAAATAAACATAATAATTATTGGAGAACTGATCATTATCGTGATACTTGGACTGCCAGTAGGACAGTGGTGTTGACTGTGACAGCGATAATGACCTCGCCTACGGCTCGGTCATATTATCTCTTTATAGTCAATACCACTGTCCTGTGGGCAGTCCATATATCACGATAATGACCAGTTTTTCAATAACTATTATGTAATTATAAAACCACTGCAGTTAAAAATAAATTTGTATTTTGCCATTTATTTCTTATCTGGTATCTGATTATTTTAAAGCAGAAGTCAGTGATTTCATCTTTTAATGTGGATTGTGTATGGATAGCGGATTTGACCTCTTTAATTTTAAAATCCTGCAACCAAAACCCGACGTCTTCAATCGTGTCCCCCATCATTGAATTGCCTGATGGTTATTGACGTCACTGAGAACGTATTATCGCTAAAGTTTTAATACATTCTGGCGTTTTAAAGTGGACACGTTTTGGCGAATAACAATTATCGGACACGTTTGGAGATGTAAAATCAGACACGTTTGGCCGTTTTTTATTTTTATTTTAAGGACACGTTTGAGCGAAATAGACACGTTTGGGGGTATCGGACACGTTTGAGGGGATGGACACGTTTGGGAGTGTTACATATATATATACATACATGTACATTATATAGGTACTTAATTTCTTAAATTGATTTTCAAAAGTGTATCATTACAATTTAAATAGCACATAACGCCTTGTTTTATTTTTCGAACTGCCTATGCTAAACAAACGAATGCATTCAAAATCTTTTACATATACTTTAGTTTTCATTCAATTAGATTGATTTGTTGCTGCAAAGAGTTTTGCACATGGAAAGAGCGTGACACTTACTCTACCCGAGGGATCGGATTAACGTCCCAACTCCGACTGGACGTGACTGCGTATTTATATATCCAGTAGAGCCAAACGTACGCCCTACCCCATCTTAGCAACTTTTTTCCTGTTGGACGTGAGAAGTCAAATGATGGCTATACTTCTATTCCCCTGGTGGTTAGACTTAGAATAACGTACAGTTTCAATATCAATGAGCGGAACATTTTTAAAATTCCATAATTTACAGGTTGAAGCAAAAATATAATGTTCCATTTGCCATTCTTCATCGAAATTATTTGTAGATATTTTCGGAGCATTGCACAATGTTGTGTCTTACTTTACGGAGTTAAACTCTACTGTAAGAAAACTACTGTGAGGTACAGCCACCGATATTAGAATAGGGACGGAATTATTTCATATCAACAAGCTATGCAGTTCAGATACGATTTGTTTATCATGTTTATGATTGTTTTGCTTTTTTTTTATTCTGTTATATGAAATATACCGTTGTATGAGGTTGAATTTTTTCCCTTATTTATTGAATGTTTTTTAGTGCATCTTTTGTTAGTTTATTGACAGAGGATAAAAAAAAAGTGGGGATTGAAAAGTTTAATCCCCTGCTGTCGTTTACGTATACCCCATATTTTCTTTCATTTAGAAGCAATTAACACAAATTTATCTTAAATTTTCTGTACGTAGGTGATAAAAAATCCGCAGGTAGGAGAAGAACGACTTCTAAAGACATTCAGTGACTTATGTGTCTGGTCAATTGTACGAATAAAAGAGATGAGATGAAAACGTAGACGAGACAAACCGAACGACAAAAATAACCAAAAGATAGTTATCGTGCAGCAAACAGTCTTCAACCATAGACAGGTGTCTATACAATATATCAAGCTTTTAAAAATCTTTACGTATCTATAAAGGAGAGGCGAAGATACCAAAAGAAACACTCCAACTCATAAGTCGAAGTCAAACTGACAACACCGACGAAAAGGCAAAACACAACACAATAAACTAAAGACTGAGCAACACGAACCCCGCCAAAAAACTAAAAACTGAGCAACACGAACCCCGCCAAAAAACTAAAGACTGAGCAACACGAACCCCACCAAAAAACTAAAGACTGAGCAACACGAACCCCGCCAAAAAACTAAAGACTGAGCAACACGATTCCCGCCAAAAAAACTAAAGACTGAGCAACACGAACCCCGCCAAAAAACTAAAAACTGAGCAACACGAACCCCACCAAAAAACTAAAGACTGAGCAACACGAACCCCACCAAAAAACTAAAGACTGAGCAACACGAACCCCACCAAAAAACTAAAGACTGAGCAACACGAACCCCGCCAAAAAACTAAAGACTGAGCAACACGAACCCCGCAAAAACACTAAAGACTGAGCAACACGAACCCCACCAAAAAACTAAAGACTGAGCAACACGAACCCCACCAAAAAACTAAAGACTGAGCAACACGAACCCAACCAAAAAACTAAAGACTAAGCAACACCAACCCCACCAAAAACTAAAGACTGAGCAACACCAACCCCACCAAAAAACTAAAGACTGAGCAACACCAACCCCGCCAAAAAACTAAAGACTGAGCAACACGAACCCCGCCAAAAAACTAAAGACTGAGCAACACGAACCCCACCAAAAAACTAAAGACTGAGCAACACCAACCCCGCCAAAAAACTAAAGACTGAGCAACACCAACCCCACCAAAAAACTAAAGACTGAGCAACACGAACCCCACCAAAAAACTAAAGACTGAGCAACACGAACCCCACCAAACAAATATGTTCCAGTAGGTATTCAAACCTTTCTAATTTTGTCCCAGTATGTGAAACAAATAAGGGGACATTTCCTCTATTTCTTTGAAAGGTAAACTTAGGTCACGGCACCGGAAGGGTTTAAAATGTGAATTAATTAAACAATAAAACATTTGCAATTAGAATAAAGTCTCTAAATTGTAAAAACGTTAAGATGAAACAGAATGCAAACACTGATGAGGATCTTTACTTGGAACAGGCACATGCATATAATAAAAATTTTATTATTAACATTTTGATTCAATTAGCTTAATTTTGGTACATTTTTTTTTTTTAATTTCAAATTCAGATACATATACTGTAAACGAAAAGGATACAATGCAGTATGAAATTGACTGTCTACAATGTAATACTATGATGATAGAAAAAAAAAACCAACAAGCTAGGCGAAAAAATTATACCTAGTACTCATCCTTCACTTTTAAAATAATATCAACAAATTTCAATTATCCAGGAAATCACATATAGGCGGAAGCGGAAATGAAGACTTCACTAGTTATTGTTTTATTGGTGATAGGTAACGTATTTAAACTTATTGAGGAAACAACATGTGACAGATTTGTATTCATAGATTTGACCTATGGGCTAAAATTAGAAGATACATAGAGACAATAGACATCAATTTGAACAACAAAAATCAACTATAATGTGAAAATAGCAGAAAAAATAAATAAATAAATATGTTGGTTGTGTACCTTCTCATGTACATGTATTAATGCATATCTGTTTTCTTAATTGTAATTATAAGGGGGATACGATACCAATGGCGAAATAAAAAAAAAGCATACGTGGAAGAAAAACAAACACCACGGTCAAAAGACAAAAAGTTCGAAAACAACAACAGTCACAAAGCATCACACAGATAACTAAAGATTGGGAAGCACGACAACAAACAAAAATCAGAAGAGTGAGATGCTTCAAAAAAGTAATCAGTTCCTGCTACAGTTGGTTCTGTACCTTCCCAATTCCCGGCTGAGCCATAAAAGCAATTCAAATTCTAGATATTCGATACATTGCACAGATTTAAAACTGTTGAATATATTAATTTTGATGAAAGAAAGTACAAGAATATTTCAACTTATACGTAAAAGAACAAAGCATATATTTTGTTTCAGTATCTAAAATTGAGGGTATGGCGAATAGATACCTAAACGTTACGGAAGGTTCTACGGCAGTCCTAAAGTGTCCAACTAAACCAGTGTACACTTGGTCGGATGCACAAAACAACGATATCTATACCCTAAACGATAGAATCAATCATGAACTGAATATTTCTAACAAAATGTCTCTTGATGATGATAGAAATCTCTTAATAAACGACTTTGCAAAAGATAATGCGCGGACTTATCGGTGCTCCACTGACGATAAAGGCATTCCAGTTTGGTACGACTTCAACATTAGATTAATATGTAAGTAATTTTGAATATTAACTTCTACCAAAGTTGACAAAGAAATAGGTTTCATATCGAGTGCGAATTGGATATCGCTTGATATCAACTCGAGTTATCTAATTTCAATATAATAATAAACGAGCCTGTGGCGAGTTTATTGTTACTATTTAAATCAAATAACGAGAGCGATATCCAATTCTCAAGAGTTGTGAAACCTATTGCTTTTATGGTCAACACTCTTTTTGCGTTAAATTAAAAATTCCGCGAATCGTTCATCTAATCTTTTGTACATACAATGAGCGAGTCATATGTCCTTTTCCGGCGTCAAACTTTAACATCAGACATTTTAAAATTTGTTGTACGCTTCAGAATGTAATACAATTTGATAAAAGAAGATTTCCAGGTGAAAAGTGTGATTGTTTTGTATATTATTGAAGAAATCGCATATGTCCGTTTCCATGGACGAAATGTATATCGTCTTCACCTTTGAAAGTTATTAATGACAAAACGAATAACCAATGGAAATGTCGTAATATCGTCTCGTGATGCTGGATAAGCCAATCAAATTAGGAGAAAAGGATATACAAATACAGCATTTCTGTCCAAGTTCAATTTGAATGGCGAAGATAGGCAATTAGTCTAACAAACTGAATAAGACTGATGAATTCAAATGAAGATGCATGAAGACAATTGAGCTTCAATTTGAACAATACATATACATCCACTATATTGCGAGAATAACAAAAAAGATAACACTAGTTTGATACGACGTTTGTACAAATAATAAATAATACTGTATGTTCATTTTGATATCACCATTGAAGTTACAGTTCTTACTCCATAAAGCAGAATAAAAAAGACATCCAGCTACAAGCTAAGCAGCTCTCGATGCCACTATATTCGTTTTTGAAGATACACTGGACGGCTCTCTGTAAATGATTGGTTGTCCGAAAAAAAAACTTTTTATATATGATAACAAACTATTACAGTATCATATCTACCATCTAAACAATTTTGATGACATAGTTAAAAAATGATGAGTACATGTAAATGATCCATTTCTAAAAGGAGATCAACAAACAACTTTACATATATATGCATGTATAAAATGATAAACACCGCAAGTTTAAATGGTGCAATTGCTTATATTTCAGTTAAGCCTATATTTCATAAAAATGACAGAAATATTACACTGAGCTCAGTTGTTGGTAATGTAACCAATATTTCGCTTGATGTGAACAGTTATCCCACCCCAACGGTATCATGGGGGACCGGAAATGGTGGAACACTAGGGAACTGGAAAGTTTCAACCTGGTCAAACGATACATCAATCCATCGTTTAACATCGTCTGTGTTATTAACAGCACGTGACCAATTTGGTCTATATCGAGCTGTAATTAGAAATTCAGAGGGCAGTATAGACATATGCATCAGACTTGTTGAAGGTATGTCAAAACATAAACATACTTTTTATAAGTATGCTTACATTTAACATGTCATGATTAGAAATATAAAGCAATAGATTGTTTGCATTGTCAAGGGTCAAATATTTTTTTCATATTTATAATAAATTATTATGAATGGACCACGTTCCATCTGTCTACGTCAATTCGTATAAATGACGACAAAACAAACAATTAAGTGAATTTGATCGCGCGTAGCGTCCTATTCGAATACACCTTTTGAACTTAACAGAAACCAACTATCACGTGTAAGCCATATTTGACTAATAATGTTATGTCATCTGTTTCATATTTTCCCGTCCTTGATTTTTTAACCTCAAACTATCTGTGTATCGTTGGAGTGCAGGTCAATTGATGAATACTCTGTATTCTGCTTTCATTAATATCCACACGGTATTATCACCAAACCTACCGTTTTTATATAGCTTTTGAAAAAAATTAAAATAATTAAAAAGATATATATGGAAATCAGATAATTCGACAATCATAAACAAGTTTCTATTCGAAGTGGTAAGCTCTTAATCCCCCGATTCTATGAAACGTGTGAATAAATTTAATATTTAACCCCATCACATTCGTTTTACCATGCCCCTGTAATAAAGTGATTTTGTTTGTAATAGTCTGCTATATGTTTTCTTTTTGTATTTTGTTTTATATCAAAAATGAATGATGTGAGTTTTTTTGTTTGAAATATTTCACATATACTGATGGACTTTAAAAACGCATCACTACATTATTCTTTTTTATTCCCATTTTCAAATAGGCAATTTTTGTAAAATAAATGTATAAACATATATTTTATTCATTTTTTAATTGTCTGAAAAAAATTTGCAGTTAAAAAGTTGAACTGATGACGTCATTTTTAATGTTCAAATCATGTGGTATGCACTAAAACCCTGGTTTTCCCATTATCAATTGATGTGTCACCGTCGAACTAAATGACTGCCTACAACCACGCCAAATTGATTGTCAGAAAGGTCAACCAAATCTTTTGGGCAAGTGTGCCTTCTGATTTTGGCTCTGTCCCATGCATTACAGTGTGTTTTAGCAAAAAAGTGGTTAAAACTTTAGTGCTTCAAAAGTTTTTTTGCAGTCGATTCTTTGGCATTTCGGTATATGGGAAACATTTTTGGCATGAATCTGTCTGCCATGGCATTCGTCGACTTGATTAGCAATTAACGTTGCGGCCGTAAACATGTCTCGCAAATGACGTTGCATAATCAATTTTTATTGACGTTGCGTTGTCACTACATAATTATTGATCTGGTAATGGATGGTCATTAACAAATCCCGTCTACCTGTACCGTTGTTGTGAGGACAGTAAAACGAGTTTCCGACGTGAAATAGTCTGAAAACAACACGTTAACGTATTCCTTCCTGTAATATTCTTATGGCCTGATTCAGATTTTCAATGCATAGTCTCGGCAATATGGAGGTGCAACATTTTTTTAATGATTCAATTGAAGGTATGGATTGAAAGAATTGTTTCAAGAAAAAAAATCCTTAAAAAATCTTTTACGGGTTTCAAATTTTCGCTTTAAGAAATTCGTGCGACTTCAATAATCCGGTATGTTTGATGACCTCAGGTAAGTCAGGCATTGAAATTTTCTAACCATAAAGAAATATTGTAAATAGATATAAGAAGATGTGGTATGAGTGCCAATGAGACAACTCTCCATCCAAGTAAAAATTTATAAAAGTAAACCATTATAGGCCAAATAAGCATGAATAGTAGTTCTATGAGGAACAATCATGATTTGGTAAAAAAAAAAATCACCAAAATGTGTGATGCGTTTCTAATGTCCGTCAGTATATTATCATTCCAGGGCCTTTTAAATGTTATGCAATCAACGTCCTTTGGTCTTTGTTAAGTAGTCCTTTGGTCTTTGTTAAGTAGTCCTCTGGTCTTTGTTAGATAGTCCTTTAGTCCTTTGGTCTTTGTTAGGTAGTCCTTTGGTCTTTGTTAGGTAGTCCTTTGGTCTTTGTTAGGTAGTCCTTTGGTTTTTGTTAGATAGTCATTTGGTCTTTCTTAAGTAGTCCTTTGGTCTTTGTTAAGTAGTCCTTTGGTCTTTCTTAAGTAGTCCTTTGGTCTTTGTTAAGTAGTCCTTTGGTCTTTGTTAGATAGTCCTTTGGTCTTTGTTAAGTAGTCCTTTGGTCTTTGTTAGATAGTCCTTTGGTCTTTGTTAAGTAGTCCTTTGGTCTTTGTTAAGTAGTCCTTTGGTTTTTGTTAGATAGTCCTTTGGTCTTTGTTAGGTAGTCCTTTGGTCTTTGTTAGATAGTCCTTTGGTCTTTGTTAAGTAGTCCTTTGGTCTTTGTTAGATAGTCCTTTGGTCTTTGTTAGATAGTCCTTTGGTCTTTGTTAAGTAGTCCTTTGGTCTTTGTTAAGTAGTCCTTTGGTCTTTGTTAAGTAGTCCTTTGGTCTTTGTTAGATAGTCCTTTGGTCTTTGTTAGGTAGTCCTTTGGTCTTTGTTAAGTAGTCCTTTGGTCTTTGTTAGATAATCCTTTGTTCTTTGTTAAGTAGTCCTTTGGTCTTTGTTAGATAGTCCTTTGGTCTTTGTTAAGTAGTCCTTTGGTCTTTGTTAAGTAGTCCTTTGGTCTTTGTTAAGTAGTCCTTTGGTCTTTGTTAAGTAGTCCTTTGGTCTTTGTTAAGTAGTCCTTTGGTCTTTGTTAGATAGTCCTTTGATCTTTGTTAAGTAGTCCTTTGGTCTTTGTTAGATAGTCCTTTGGTCTTTGTTAGGTAGTCCTTTGGTCTTTGTTAAGTAGTCCTTTGGTCTTTGTTAAGTAGTCCTTTGGTTTTTGTTAGGTAGTCCTTTGGTCTTTGTTAAATAGTCCTTTGGTCTTTGTTAAGTAGTCCTTTGGTCTTTGTTAAGTAGTCCTTTGGTCTTTGTTAGATAGTCCTTTGGTCTTTGTTAAGTAGTCCTTTGGTTTTTGTTAGGTAGTCCTTTGGTATTTGTTAGATAGTCCTTTGGTCTTTGTTAGATAGTCCTTTGGTCTTTGTTAGATAGTCCTTTGGTCTTTCTTAAGTAGTCCTTTGGTCTTTGTTAAGTAGTCCTTTGGTATTTGTTAAGTAGTCCTTTGGGTCTTCGTTAAGTAGTCCTTTGGTCTTTGTTAGATAGTCCTTTGGTCTTTGTTAAGTAGTCCTTTGGTCTTTGTTAAGTAGTCCTTTGGTCTTTGTTAAGTAGTCCTTTGGTCTTTGTTAGATAGTCCTTTGGTCTTTGTTAGGTAGTCCTTTGGTCTTTGTTAAGTAGTCCTTTGGTCTTTGTTAAGTAGTCCTTTGGTCTTTGTTAGATAGTCCTTTGGTCTTTGTTAGGTAGTCCTTTGGTCTTTGTTAAGTAGTCCTTTGGTCTTTGTTAGATAATCCTTTTGTCTTTGTTAGATAGTCCTTTGGTCTTTGTTAGATAGTCCTTTGGTCTTTCTTAAGTAGTCCTTTGGTCTTTGTTAAGTAGTCCTTTGGTCTTTGTTAAGTAGTCCTTTGGTCTTTGTTAGGTAGTCCTTTGGTCTTTGTTAAGTAGTCCTTTGGTCTTTGTTAAGTAGTCCTTTGGTCTTTGTTAGATAGTCCTTTGGTCTTTGTTAGGTAGTCCTTTGGTCTTTGTTAAGTAGTCCTTTGGTCTTTGTTAGATAATCCTTTGTTCTTTGTTAAGTAGTCCTTTGGTCTTTGTTAGATAGTCCTTTGGTCTTTGTTAAGTAGTCCTTTGGTCTTTGTTAAGTAGTCCTTTGGTCTTTGTTAAGTAGTCCTTTGGTCTTTGTTAAGTAGTCCTTTGGTCTTTGTTAGATAGTCCTTTGATCTTTGTTAAGTAGTCCTATGGTCTTTGTTAGATAGTCCTTTGGTCTTTGTTAGGTAGTCCTTTGGTCTTTGTTAAGTAGTCCTTTGGTCTTTGTTAAGTAGTCCTTTGGTCTTTGTTAAGTAGTCCTTTGGTCTTTGTTAAGTAGTCCTTTGATCTTTGTTAGATAGTCCTTTGGTCTTTGTTAAGTAGTCCTTTGGTCTTTGTTAAGTAGTCCTTTGGTCTTTGTTAAGTAGTCCTTTGGTCTTTGTTAAGTAGTCCTTTGGTCTTTGTTAAATAGTCCTTTGGTCTTTGTTAGGTAGTCCTTTGGTCTTTGTTAAGTAGTCCTTTGGTCTTTGTTAAGTAGTCCTTTGGTCTTTGTTAAGTAGTCCTTTGGTCTTTGTTAAGTAGTCCTTTCATCTTTCTTAGATAGTCCTTTGGTCTTTGTTAAGTAGTCCTTTGGTCTTTGTTAGATAGTCCTTTGGTCTTTGTTAAGTAGTCCTTTGGTCTTTGTTAAGTAGTCCTTTGGTCTTTGTTAGGTAGTCCTTTGGTCTTTGTTAGATAGTCCTTTGGTCTTTGTTAAGTAGTCCTTTGGTCTTTGTTAAGTAGTCCTTTGGGTCTTTGTTAGATAGTCCTTTGGTCTTTGTGAGATAGTCCTTTGGTCTTTGTTAAGTAGTCCTTTGGTCTTTGTTAAGTAGTCCTTTGGTCTTTGTTAAGTAGTCCTTTGGTCTTTGTTAAGTAGTCCTTTGGTCTTTGTTAGATAGTCCTTTGGTCTTTGTTAGGTAGTCCTTTGGTCTTTGTTAAGTAGTCCTTTGGTCTTTGTTAAGTAGTCCTTTGGTCTTTGTTAGATAGTCCTTTGGTCTTTGTTAAGTAGTCCTTTGGTCTTTGTTAAGTAGTCCTTTGGTCTTTGTTAAGTAATCCTTTGGTCTTTGTTAGATAGTCCTTTGGTCTTTGTTAAGTAGTCCTTTGGTTTTTGTTAGGTAGTCCTTTGGTCTTTGTTAGATAGTCCTTTTGTCTTTGTTAGATAGTCCTTTGGTCTTTGTTAGATAGTCCTTTGGTCTTTGTTAAGTAGTCCTTTGGTCTTTGTTAAGTAGTCCTTTGGTCTTTGTTAAGTAGTCCTTTGGTCTTTGTTAAGTAGTCCTTTGGTCTTTGTTAGATAGTCCTTTGGTCTTTGTTAAGTAGTCCTTTGGTCTTTGTTAGATAGTCCTTTGGTCTTTGTTAAGTAGTCCTTTGGTCTTTGTTAAGTAGTCCTTTGGTCTTTGTTAGGTAGTCCTTTGGTCTTTGTTAGATAGTCCTTTGGTCTTTGTTAAGTAGTCCTTTGGTCTTTGTTAAGTAGTCCTTTGGTCTTTGTTAGGTAGTCCTTTGGTCTTTGTTAGATAGTCCTTTGGTCTTTGTTAAGTAGTCCTTTGGTCTTTGTTAAGTAGTCCTTTGGGTCTTCGTTAGATAGTCCTTTGGTCTTTGTTAGATAGTCCTTTGGTCTTTGTTAAGTAGTCCTTTGGTCTTTGTTAAGTAGTCCTTTGGTCTTTGTTAAGTAGTCCTTTGGTCTTTGTTAAGTAGTCCTTTGGTCTTTGTTAGATAGTCCTTTGGTCTTTGTTAGGTAGTCCTTTGGTCTTTGTTAAGTAGTCCTTTGGTCTTTGTTAAGTAGTCCTTTGGTCTTTGTTAGGTAGTCCTTTGGTCTTTGTTAAGTAGTCCTTTGGTCTTTGTTAAGTAGTCCTTTGGTCTTTGTTAGATAGTCCTTTGGTCTTTGTTAGGTAGTCCTTTGGTCTTTGTTAAGTAGTCCTTTGGTCTTTGTTAGATAATCCTTTGTTCTTTGTTAAGTAGTCCTTTGGTCTTTGTTAGATAGTCCTTTGGTCTTTGTTAAGTAGTCCTTTGGTCTTTGTTAAGTAGTCCTTTGGTCTTTGTTAAGTAGTCCTTTGGTCTTTGTTAAGTAGTCCTTTGGTCTTTGTTAGATAGTCCTTTGATCTTTGTTAAGTAGTCCTTTGGTCTTTGTTAAGTAGTCCTTTGGGTCTTTGTTAGATAGTCCTTTGGTCTTTGTGAGATAGTCCTTTGGTCTTTGTTAAGTAGTCCTTTGGTCTTTGTTAAGTAGTCCTTTGGTCTTTGTTAAGTAGTCCTTCGGTCTTTGTTAAGTAGTCCTTTGGTCTTTGTTAGATAGTCCTTTGGTCTTTGTTAGGTAGTCCTTTGGTTTTTGTTAAGTAGTCCTTTGGTCTTTGTTAAGTAGTCCTTTGGTCTTTGTTAGATAGTCCTTTGGTCTTTGTTAGATAGTCCTTTGGTCTTTGTTAAGTAGTCCTTTGGTCTTTGTTAAGTAGTCCTTTGGTCTTTGTTAAGTAGTCCTTTGGTCTTCTTTGTTAGGTAGTCCTTTGGTCTTTGTTAGATAGTCCTTTGGTCTTTGTTAAGTAGTCCTTTGGTCTTTGTTAGATAGTCCTTTGGTCTTTGTTAGATAGTCCTTTGGTCTTTGTTAAGTAGTCCTTTGGTCTTTGTTAAGTAGTCATTTGGTCTTTGTTAGATAGTCCTTTGGTCTTTGTTAAGTAGTCCTTTGGTCTTTCTTAAGTAGTCCTTTGGTCTTTGTTAGATAGTCCTTTGGTCTTTGTTAAGTAGTCCTTTGGTCTTTGTTAGATAGTCCTTTGGTCTTTGTTAGGTAGTCCTTTGGTCTTTGTTAAGTAGTCCTTTGGTCTTTGTTAAGTAGTCCTTTGGTCTTTGTTAAGTAGTCCTTTGGTCTTTGTTAAGTAGTCCTTTGGTTTTTGTTAGGTAGTCCTTTGGTCTTTGTTAAATAGTCCTTTGGTCTTTGTTAAGTAGTCCTTTGGTCTTTGTTAAGTAGTCCTTTGGTCTTTGTTAGATAGTCCTTTGGTCTTTGTTAAGTAGTCCTTTGGTTTTTGTTAGGTAGTCCTTTGGTCTTTGTTAGACAGTCCTTTTGTCTTTGTTAGATAGTCCTTTGGTCTTTGTTAGATAGTCCTTTGGTCTTTCTTAAGTAGTCCTTTGGTCTTTGTTAAGTAGTCCTTTGGTCTTTGTTAAGTAGTCCTTTGGTCTTTGTTAAGTAGTCCTTTGGTCTTTCTTCGATAGTCCTTTGGTCTTTGTTAAGTAGTCCTTTGGTCTTTGTTAGATAGTCCTTTGGTCTTTGTTAAGTAGTCCTTTGGTCTTTGTTAAGTAGTCCTTTGGTCTTTGTTAGGTAGTCCTTTGGTCTTTGTTAGATAGTCCTTTGGTCTTTGTTAAGTAGTCCTTTGGTCTTTGTTAAGTAGTCCTTTGGGTCTTCGTTAGATAGTCCTTTGGTCTTTGTTAGATAGTCCTTTGTTCTTTGTTAAGTAGTCCTTTGGTCTTTGTTAAGTAGTCCTTTGGTCTTTGTTAAGTAGTCCTTTGGTCTTTGTTAAGTAGTCCTTTGGTCTTTGTTAGATAGTCCTTTGGTCTTTGTTAGGTAGTCCTTTGGTCTTTGTTAAGTAGTCCTTTGGTCTTTGTTAAGTAGTCCTTTGGTCTTTGTTAGATAGTCCTTTGGTCTTTGTTAGGTAGTCCTTTGGTCTTTGTTAAGTATTCCTTTGGTCTTTGTTAAGTAGTCCTTTGGTCTTTGTTAAGTAGTCCTTTGGTCTTTGTTAAGTAGTCCTTTGGTCTTTGTTAAGTAGTCCTTTGGTCTTTGTTAAGTAGTCCTTTGGTCTTTGTTAGATAGTCCTTTGGTCTTTGTTAGATAGTCCTTTGGTCTTTGTTAAGTAGTCCTTTGGTCTTTGTTAAGTAGTCCTTTGGTCTTTGTTAGATAATCCTTTGTTCTTTGTTAAGTAGTCCTTTGGTCTTTGTTAAGTAGTCCTTTGGTCTTTGTTAGATAGTCCTTTGGTCTTTGTTAGATAGTCCTTTGGTCTTTGTTAAGTAGTCCTTTGGTCTTTGTTAAGTAGTCCTTTGGTCTTTGTTAAGTAATCCTTTGGTCTTTGTTAGATAGTCCTTTGGTCTTTGTTAAGTAGTCCTTTGGTTTTTGTTAGGTAGTCCTTTGGTCTTTGTTAGATAGTCCTTTTGTCTTTGTTAGATAGTTCTTTGGTCTTTGTTAGATAGTCCTTTGGTCTTTCTTAAGTAGTCCTTTGGTCTTTGTTAAGTAGTCTTTTGGTCTTTGTTAAGTAGTCCTTTGGTCTTTGTTAAGTAGTCCTTTCATCTTTCTTAGATAGTCCTTTGGTCTTTGTTAAGTAGTCCTTTGGTCTTTGTTAGATAGTCTTTTGGTCTTTGTTAAGTAGTCCTTTGGTCTTTGTTAAGTAGTCCTTTGGTCTTTGTTAGGTAGTCCTTTGGTCTTTGTTAGATAGTCCTTTGGTCTTTGTTAAGTAGTCCTCTGGGTCTTTGTTAGATAGTCCTTTGGTCTTTGTGAGATAGTCCTTTGGTCTTTGTTAAGTAGTCCTTTGGTATTTGTTAAGTAGTCCTTTGGTCTTTGTTAAGTAGTCCTTTGGTCTTTGTTAAGTAGTCCTTTGGTCTTTGTTAGATAGTCCTTTGGTCTTTGTTAGGTAGTCCTTTGGTCTTTGTTAAGTAGTCCTTTGGTCTTTGTTAGATAGTCCTTTGGTCTTTGTTAAGTAGTCCTTTGGTCTTTGTTAAGTAGTCCTTTGGTCTTTGTTAAGTAATCCTTTGGTCTTTGTTAGATAGTCCTTTGGTCTTTGTTAAGTAGTCCTTTGGTTTTTGTTAGGTAGTCCTTTGGTCTTTGTTAGATAGTCCTTTTGTCTTTGTTAGATAGTCCTTTGGTCTTTGTTAGATAGTCCTTTGGTCTTTCTTAAGTAGTCCTTTGGTCTTTGTTAAGTAGTCCTTTGGTCTTTGTTAAGTAGTCCTTTGGTCTTTGTTAGATAGTCCTTTGGTCTTTGTTAAGTAGTCCTTTGGTCTTTGTTAGATAGTCCTTTGGTCTTTGTTAAGTAGTCCTTTGGTCTTTGTTAAGTAGTCCTTTGGTCTTTGTTAGGTAGTCCTTTGGTCTTTGTTAGATAGTCCTTTGGTCTTTGTTAAGTAGTCCTTTGGTCTTTGTTAAGTAGTCCTTTGGGTCTTTGTTAGATAGTCCTTTGGTCTTTGTGAGATAGTCCTTAGGTTTTTGTTAAGTAGTCCTTTGGTCTTTGTTAAGTAGTCCTTTGGTCTTTGTTAAGTAGTCCTTTGGTCTTTGTTAGATAGTCCTTTGGTCTTTGTTAGGTAGTCCTTTGGTCTTTGTTAAGTAGTCCTTTGGTCTTTGTTAAGTAGTCCTTTGGTCTCTGTTAGATAGTCCTTTGGTCTTTGTTAGATAGTCCTTTGGTCTTTGTTAAGTAGTCCTTTGGTCTTTGTTAAGTAGTCCTTTGGTCTTTGTTAAGTAGTCCTTTGGTCTTTGTTAGGTAGTCCTTTGGTCTTTGTTAGATAGTCCTTTGGTCTTTGTTAAGTAGTCCTTTGGTCTTTGTTAGATAGTCCTTTGGTCTTTGTTAGATAGTCCTTTGGTCTTTGTTAAGTAGTCCTTTTGTCTTTGTTAAGTAGTCATTTGGTCTTTGTTAGATAGTCCTTTGGTCTTTGTTAGATAGTCCTTTGGTCTTTGTTAAGTAGTCCTTTGGTCTTTGTTAAGTAGTCCTTTGGTCTTTGTTAAGTAGTCCTTTGGTCTTTGTTAAGTAGTCCTTTGGTCTTTGTTAGATAGTCCTTTGGTCTTTGTTAGGTAGTCCTTTGGTCTTTGTTAAGTAGTCCTTTGGTCTTTGTTAAGTAGTCCTTTGGTCTTTGTTAGGTAGTCCTTTGGTCTTTGTTAAGTAGTCCTTTGGTCTTTGTTAAGTAGTCCTTTGGTCTTTGTTAGATAGTCCTTTGGTCTTTGTTAGGTAGTCCTTTGGTCTTTGTTAAGTAGTCCTTTGGTCTTTGTTAGATAATCCTTTGTTCTTTGTTAAGTAGTCCTTTGGTCTTTGTTAGATAGTCCTTTGGTCTTTGTTAAGTAGTCCTTTGGTCTTTGTTAAGTAGTCCTTTGGTCTTTGTTAAGTAGTCCTTTGGTCTTTGTTAAGTAGTCCTTTGGTCTTTGTTAGATAGTCCTTTGATCTTTGTTAAGTAGTCCTTTGGTCTTTGTTAAGTAGTCCTTTGGGTCTTTGTTAGATAGTCCTTTGGTCTTTGTGAGATAGTCCTTTGGTCTTTGTTAAGTAGTCCTTTGGTCTTTGTTAAGTAGTCCTTTGGTCTTTGTTAAGTAGTCCTTCGGTCTTTGTTAAGTAGTCCTTTGGTCTTTGTTAGATAGTCCTTTGGTCTTTGTTAGGTAGTCCTTTGGTTTTTGTTAAGTAGTCCTTTGGTCTTTGTTAAGTAGTCCTTTGGTCTTTGTTAGATAGTCCTTTGGTCTTTGTTAGATAGTCCTTTGGTCTTTGTTAAGTAGTCCTTTGGTCTTTGTTAAGTAGTCCTTTGGTCTTTGTTAAGTAATCCTTTGGTCTTCTTTGTTAGGTAGTCCTTTGGTCTTTGTTAGATAGTCCTTTGGTCTTTGTTAAGTAGTCCTTTGGTCTTTGTTAGATAGTCCTTTGGTCTTTGTTAGATAGTCCTTTGGTCTTTGTTAAGTAGTCCTTTGGTCTTTGTTAAGTAGTCATTTGGTCTTTGTTAGATAGTCCTTTGGTCTTTGTTAAGTAGTCCTTTGGTCTTTCTTAAGTAGTCCTTTGGTCTTTGTTAGATAGTCCTTTGGTCTTTGTTAAGTAGTCCTTTGGTCTTTGTTAGATAGTCCTTTGGTCTTTGTTAGGTAGTCCTTTGGTCTTTGTTAAGTAGTCCTTTGGTCTTTGTTAAGTAGTCCTTTGGTCTTTGTTAAGTAGTCCTTTGGTCTTTGTTAAGTAGTCCTTTGGTCTTTGTTAAGTAGTCCTTTGGTTTTTGTTAGGTAGTCCTTTGGTCTTTGTTAAATAGTCCTTTGGTCTTTGTTAAGTAGTCCTTTGGTCTTTGTTAAGTAGTCCTTTGGTCTTTGTTAGATAGTCCTTTGGTCTTTGTTAAGTAGTCCTTTGGTTTTTGTTAGGTAGTCCTTTGGTCTTTGTTAGACAGTCCTTTTGTCTTTGTTAGATAGTCCTTTGGTCTTTGTTAGATAGTCCTTTGGTCTTTCTTAAGTAGTCCTTTGGTCTTTGTTAAGTAGTCCTTTGGTCTTTGTTAAGTAGTCCTTTGGTCTTTGTTAAGTAGTCCTTTGGTCTTTCTTCGATAGTCCTTTGGTCTTTGTTAAGTAGTCCTTTGGTCTTTGTTAGATAGTCCTTTGGTCTTTGTTAAGTAGTCCTTTGGTCTTTGTTAAGTAGTCCTTTGGTCTTTGTTAGGTAGTCCTTTGGTCTTTGTTAGATAGTCCTTTGGTCTTTGTTAAGTAGTCCTTTGGTCTTTGTTAAGTAGTCCTTTGGGTCTTCGTTAGATAGTCCTTTGGTCTTTGTTAGATAGTCCTTTGGTCTTTGTTAAGTAGTCCTTTGGTCTTTGTTAAGTAGTCCTTTGGTCTTTGTTAAGTAGTCCTTTGGTCTTTGTTAAGTAGTCCTTTGGTCTTTGTTAGATAGTCCTTTGGTCTTTGTTAGGTAGTCCTTTGGTCTTTGTTAAGTAGTCCTTTGGTCTTTGTTAAGTAGTCCTTTGGTCTTTGTTAGATAGTCCTTTGGTCTTTGTTAGGTAGTCCTTTGGTCTTTGTTAAGTATTCCTTTGGTCTTTGTTAAGTAGTCCTTTGGTCTTTGTTAAGTAGTCCTTTGGTCTTTGTTAAGTAGTCCTTTGGTCTTTGTTAAGTAGTCCTTTGGTCTTTGTTAAGTAGTCCTTTGGTCTTTGTTAGATAGTCCTTTGGTCTTTGTTAGATAGTCCTTTGGTCTTTGTTAAGTAGTCCTTTGGTCTTTGTTAAGTAGTCCTTTGGTCTTTGTTAGATAATCCTTTGTTCTTTGTTAAGTAGTCCTTTGGTCTTTGTTAAGTAGTCCTTTGGTCTTTGTTAGATAGTCCTTTGGTCTTTGTTAGATAGTCCTTTGGTCTTTGTTAAGTAGTCCTTTGGTCTTTGTTAAGTAGTCCTTTGGTCTTTGTTAAGTAATCCTTTGGTCTTTGTTAGATAGTCCTTTGGTCTTTGTTAAGTAGTCCTTTGGTTTTTGTTAGGTAGTCCTTTGGTCTTTGTTAGATAGTCCTTTTGTCTTTGTTAGATAGTTCTTTGGTCTTTGTTAGATAGTCCTTTGGTCTTTCTTAAGTAGTCCTTTGGTCTTTGTTAAGTAGTCTTTTGGTCTTTGTTAAGTAGTCCTTTGGTCTTTGTTAAGTAGTCCTTTCATCTTTCTTAGATAGTCCTTTGGTCTTTGTTAAGTAGTCCTTTGGTCTTTGTTAGATAGTCTTTTGGTCTTTGTTAAGTAGTCCTTTGGTCTTTGTTAAGTAGTCCTTTGGTCTTTGTTAGGTAGTCCTTTGGTCTTTGTTAGATAGTCCTTTGGTCTTTGTTAAGTAGTCCTTTGGTCTTTGTTAAGTAGTCCTCTGGGTCTTTGTTAGATAGTCCTTTGGTCTTTGTGAGATAGTCCTTTGGTCTTTGTTAAGTAGTCCTTTGGTCTTTGTTAAGTAGTCCTTTGGTCTTTGTTAAGTAGTCCTTTGGTCTTTGTTAAGTAGTCCTTTGGTCTTTGTTAGATAGTCCTTTGGTCTTTGTTAGGTAGTCCTTTGGTCTTTGTTAAGTAGTCCTTTGGTCTTTGTTAAGTAGTCCTTTGGTCTTTGTTAGATAGTCCTTTGGTCTTTGTTAAGTAGTCCTTTGGTCTTTGTTAAGTAGTCCTTTGGTCTTTGTTAAGTAATCCTTTGGTCTTTGTTAGATAGTCCTTTGGTCTTTGTTAAGTAGTCCTTTGGTTTTTGTTAGGTAGTCCTTTGGTCTTTGTTAGATAGTCCTTTTGTCTTTGTTAGATAGTCCTTTGGTCTTTGTTAGATAGTCCTTTGGTCTTTCTTAAGTAGTCCTTTGGTCTTTGTTAAGTAGTCCTTTGGTCTTTGTTAAGTAGTCCTTTGGTCTTTGTTAAGTAGTCCTTTGGTCTTTGTTAGATAGTCCTTTGGTCTTTGTTAAGTAGTCCTTTGGTCTTTGTTAGATAGTCCTTTGGTCTTTGTTAAGTAGTCCTTTGGTCTTTGTTAAGTAGTCCTTTGGTCTTTGTTAGGTAGTCCTTTGGTCTTTGTTAGATAGTCCTTTGGTCTTTGTTAAGTAGTCCTTTGGTCTTTGTTAAGTAGTCCTTTGGGTCTTTGTTAGATAGTCCTTTGGTCTTTGTGAGATAGTCCTTAGGTTTTTGTTAAGTAGTCCTTTGGTCTTTGTTAAGTAGTCCTTTGGTCTTTGTTAAGTAGTCCTTTGGTCTTTGTTAGATAGTCCTTTGGTCTTTGTTAGGTAGTCCTTTGGTCTTTGTTAAGTAGTCCTTTGGTCTTTGTTAAGTAGTCCTTTGGTCTCTGTTAGATAGTCCTTTGGTCTTTGTTAGATAGTCCTTTGGTCTTTGTTAAGTAGTCCTTTGGTCTTTGTTAAGTAGTCCTTTGGTCTTTGTTAAGTAGTCCTTTGGTCTTTGTTAGGTAGTGGTAGTCCTTTGGTCTTTGTTAGATAGTCCTTTGGTCTTTGTTAAGTAGTCCTTTGGTCTTTGTTAGATAGTCCTTTGGTCTTTGTTAAGTAGTCCTTTTGTCTTTGTTAAGTAGTCATTTGGTCTTTGTTAGATAGTCCTTTGGTCTTTGTTAAGTAGTCCTTTGGTCTTTCTTAAGTAGTCCTTTGGTCTTTGTTAGATAGTCCTTTGGTCTTTGTTAAGTAGTCCTTCGGTCTTTGTTAGATAGTCCTTTGGTCTTTGTTAGGTAGTCCTTTGGTCTTTGTTAAGTAGTCCTTTGGTCTTTGTTAAATAGTCCTTTGGTCTTTGTTAAGTAGTCCTTTGGTCTTTGTTAAGTAGTCCTTTGGTCTTTGTTAGATAGTCCTTTGGTCTTTGTTAAGTAGTCCTTTGGTCTTTGTTAAGTAGTCCTTTGGTTTTGTTAGGTAGTCCTTTGGTCTTTGTTAAATAGTCCTTTGGTCTTTGTTAAGTAGTCCTTTGGTCTTTGTTAAGTAGTCCTTTGGTCTTTGTTAGATAGTCCTTTGGTCTTTGTTAAGTAGTCCTTTGGTTTTTGTTAGGTAGTCCTTTGGTCTTTGTTAGATAGTCCTTTTGTCTTTGTTAGATAGTCCTTTGGTCTTTGTTAGATAGTCCTTTGGTCTTTCTTAAGTAGTCCTTTGGTCTTTGTTAAGTAGTCCTTTGGTCTTTGTTAAGTAGTCCTTTGGTCTTTGTTAAGTAGTCCTTTGGTCTTTGTTAAGTAGTCCTTTGGTCTTTCTTAGATAGTCCTTTAAGTAGTCCTTTGGTCTTTGCTAGATAGTCCTTTGGTCTTTGTTAAGTAGTCCTTTGGTCTTTGTTAAGTAGTCCTTTGGTCTTTGTTAGGTAGTCCTTTGGTCTTTGTTAGATAGTCCTTTGGTCTTTGTTAAGTAGTCCTTTGGTCTTTGTTAAGTAGTCCTTTGGGTCTTTGTTAGATAGTCCTTTGGTCTTTGTGAGATAGTCCTTTGGTCTTTGTTAAGTAGTCCTTTGGTCTTTGTTAAGTAGTCCTTTGGTCTTTGTTAAGTAGTCCTTTGGTCTTTGTCTTTGGTCTTTGTTAGATAGTCCTTTAGTCCTTTGGTCTTTGTTAGGTAGTCCTTTGGTCTTTGTTAGAGTCCTTTGGTTTTTGTTAGATAGTCATTTGGTCTTTCTTAAGTAGTCCTTTGGTCTTTGTTAAGTAGTCCTTTGGTCTTTGTTAAGTAGTCCTTTGGTCTTTGTTAAGTAGTCCTTTGGTCTTTGTTAGTAGTCCTTTGGTCTTTGTTAAGTAGTCCTTTGGTCTTTGTTAGATAGTCCTTTGGTCTTTGTTAAGTAGTCCTTTGGTCTTTGTTAAGTAGTCCTTTGGTCTTTGTTAGGTAGTCCTTTGGTCTTTGTTAGATAGTCCTTTGGTCTTTGTTAAGTAGTCCTTTGGTCTTTGTTAAGTAGTCCTTTGGTCTTTGTTAGATAGTCCTTTGGTCTTTGTTAAGTAGTCCTTTGGTCTTTGTTAAGTAGTCCTTTGGTCTTTGTTAAGTAGTCCTTTGGGTCTTTGTTAGATAGTCCTTTGGTCTTTGTTAAGTAGTAGTCCTTTGGTCTTTGTTAGATAGTCCTTTGGTCTTTGTTAAGTAGTCCTTTGGTCTTTGTTAAGTCCTTTGGTCTTTGTTAGATAGTCCTTTGGTCTTTGTTAGATAGTCCTTTGGTCTTTGTTAGATAGTCCTTTGGTCTTTGTTAAGTAGTCCTTTGGTCTTTGTTAAGTAGTCCTTTGGTCTTTGTTAGATAGTCCTTTGGTCTTTGTTAAGTAGTCCTTTGGTCTTTGTTAGATAGTCCTTTGGTCTTTGTTAGATAGTCCTTTGGTCTTTGTTAGATAGTCCTTTGGTCTTTCTTAAGTAGTCCTTTGGTCTTTGTTAAGTAGTCCTTTGGTCTTTGTTAGATAGTCCCTTGGTCTTTGTTAAGTAGTCCTTTGGTCTTTGTTAGATAGTCCTTTGGTCTTTGTTAGATAGTCCTTTGGTCTTTGTTAAGTAGTCCTTTGGTCTTTGTTAGGTAGTCCTTTGGTCTTTGTTAGATAGTCATTTGGTCTTTGTTAAGTAGTCCTTGGTCTTTGTTAGATAGTCCTTTGGTCTTTGTTAGATAGTCCTTTGGTCTTTGTTAGGTAGTCCTTTGGTCTTTGTTAAGTAGTCCTTTGGTCTTTGTTAAGTAGTCATTTGGTCTTTGTTAGATAGTCCTTTTGTCTTTGTTAGGTAGTCCTTTGGTCTTTGTTAAGTAGTCCTTTGGTCTTTGTTAAGAAGTCCTTTGGTCTTTGTTAGATAGTCCTTTGGTCTTTGTTAGATAGTCCTTTGGTCTTTGTTAGATAGTCCTTTGGTCTTTCTTAAGTAGTCCTTTGGTCTTTGTTAAGTAGTCCTTTGGTCTTTGTTAGATAGTCCCTTGGTCTTTGTTAAGTAGTCCTTTGGTCTTTGTTAGATAGTCCTTTGGTCTTTGTTAGATAGTCCTTTGGTCTTTGTTAAGTAGTCCTTTGGTCTTTGTTAGGTAGTCCTTTGGTCTTTGTTAGATAGTCATTTGGTCTTTGTTAAGTAGTCCTTGGTCTTTGTTAGATAGTCCTTTGGTCTTTGTTAGATAGTCCTTTGGTCTTTGTTAAGTAGTCCTTTGGTCTTTGTTAAGTAGTCCTTTGGTCTTTGTTAAGTAGTCCTTTGGTCTTTGTTAGATAGTCCTTTGGTCTTTGTTAGATAGTCCTTTGGTCTTTATTAGATAGTCCTTTGGTCTTTGTTAAGTAGTCCTTTGGTATTTGTTAAGTAGTCCTTTGGTCTTTGTTAGATAGTCCTTTGGTCTTTGTTAAGTAGTCCTTTGGTCTTTGTTAAGTAGTCCTTTGGTCTTTGTTAGATAGTCCTTTGGTCTTTGTTAAGTAGTCCTTTGGTCTTTGTTAGATAGTCCTTTGGTCTTTGTTAGGTAGTCCTTTGGTCTTTGTTAAGTAGTCCTTTGGTCTTTGTTAAGTAGTCCTTTGGTCTTTGTTAGATAGTCCTTTGGTCTTTGTTAGATAGTTGTCTCATTGACAATCACTCCATATCTCCTTATTTTTATGGGTCAAACTAAGTTAACGAAATAAACCCCGATATATATGAATGTAAATTTTGTACCTATTTCAGAAAACATTGTTGATGTGCAACCAAAACATGTTGTATGTAATACCACACAGACAGTCAAATTAAGGTGTAAAATTAAAAATGTCGAAAGTTCTTTTCCAACATTCATTTGGAATCATTACTTAAATGGTGTGCGCATTCGTAGATTGAATGGAGAAGATCATAACAACGTTTCGGTTCTTTCTATAACGTACTGTAGTTATCAAGATGTTGGTGATTATTCTTGCACGGTAGCATACAAAGGAAGAAATATGACGTCAACCGCTTACGTCATAGTTCAAGGTAAGATAAGATACTATCTTCTTACGTACAACCGGGATTAGAATATTCCATTCGCAGGTGCTTGTTAAATGTAGTTTTAAAAGAATCGACTGAAAGGCCTCATGTGGGAAAAAGTCATCTTTTGTTATGATTAGTTGATATCCACCGATTATTACAGATCCAGGATGAATCCTGTTTTATCAAATAATATGTCGTAATTAAATATTAGAATTCGGAAAATAGAAAGGTAACAGAAAGGCGGAAGATATCAAGGGACATTTAAATTCATAAGTCAAAGACAAACTGATTGTCGTTTGTTGCTGTGTAACATATTTGTTTTTCGTTCATTATTTTGTACATAAATCAGGTCGTTAGTTTTCTCGTTTGAATTGTTTTACATTTGTCATTTCGGGGCCTTTTATGGCTGACTATGCGGTATGGAGTTTGCTCATTGTTAAAGGCCTACGGTGACCTATAATTGTTAATTTCTGTGTCATGTGGTCTCTTGTAGAGAGTTGTCACATTGGCAATCATACCACATCTTCTTATTTTAAATTGACAACGCCATGGCAAAAAACCAAAAAAATGAACAAAAGACAAAACACAACTAAAGACTTAGGGTTGGTTTCTGGTACTCCGGAAGGGTACGCAGATTATCAAATGTCATGTAATAAACAGGAATATGTGGAAAACATTGATGATGTGTACTCTGTTTCAATACAATATGTTGAATAGCCTTATTACTGTCGGTCTTTTTATGCACTGATTATATTTTTGTACAGAGATAAACGTTACTTCGATATTATTATGGAATCTACAATCTACAGTATATGCAGTCCATGTGGTTTTATTGAGTTCTTTACTTGCAGGAGCACCTGTAATAATCAAACAAGATGTGATTGCAGATTCATCAAATGTTACACTATCAGTCACTTATATCTCGGAACCACCATTGATGTATCTTATATGGTTTATTAACGACGAGAATGTTAATGAAAGCAATGCCAGTGACCATAGCGATGTAATTATACAGAGCACCAAAGTAGATGTTCCTGTGAACTACTACAAAACACCAATAATCAGGAATGTCCACCAGAGTAAGCTGTCTTTTAGCCGAGCCGTAGTTTCGCATATGGATACTATCAGCTGTCATTTAAAAAACTTCATAGGAAGCAGAGAACCATTATTTGAAGCAAACATGTTAACCATAACTATAAATAATAAAGAAATAAGTAATATAATATACGTAGGAACAACTGAATTAGAATCGATACGTGATGATATAACAGTTTCTTCAGATTTTAATGGACTTGATAATGAACAAGGTATATAAAATTATCTAATAATAATAAAATCTTATGATATTTTCAAATCGTTAGGCAAGACTCTTGAAAAATGCTGTATAGCTTTAAAACCAAATTAAGACTTGTACAAAATTCCACATATCAAAAAATTAAAGTGTGCAACTACAGTCATAAAAAAACTCAGCTACACATGTACATCATATACATTGTATCATATTGAAAATTAAATTTGGAAATATTGACCCCCATCTAGTCTTTTGGAAAAAGAGTGTGGATAGGTGTGATTTCTGGGTACTTTGAGCTTACATTCAGTAACTTTGAGCTAACTTTAGGTTCCTGAGAGTGAACAATTATTAATGACTTTTTCTAATTATTATACGGCTAAGGTAAATTGAATCTTTACCAGGGGGTAAAAAACCCATGGTGATTGGAATATATTCAACATTTTATAAACAGTAAATGTTCAGAAAAAGAACATAATTTTACTTGCTAACACTCCACTCTCAAAGACAACCGATTATACACTTACTTATGATAAGCATTCAATTTTAACATGCTTTTTTTATTGTATTGTTATGAGGGAAATCATTCTATAGATATGTGTTGCGTCATTTTGATTGATTGATTGATTGTTGATTGCTTTACGTCCAGTTGTAAATATTTCATGCATGTTCAGGACGAGAACAAATTAACAATAAATACAAAAGGTAGGTCTTGTTATTAAAGCAGGGATAAGGCAGAGGAAATTTCGACTGACACTATAAAATAAGAGTTTATTGGATAGGGACAGAAATTTGGTCTTTCAACGGACCCCGTCATTTCGAAATTAGGTTTTCTACAACGAAGAAACAAAAGAAAAGTAGTCAATTAATTTTGTTTATGAAAAATTCCGAATTCTTTGTTTCCGTCTTTTTTTTCAGCTGGTGTATCTATGAACAAATCAATATTTATTTATGTGGCAGTTCTATGTGCTGGTGTTTTAACTACCATCATTATTGTCGCTGCGGTGGTCAGGAAATATGTTAAACAGAAATTGTCAGGTAGGTTTTATTTTCGCTAATCAAGAATCAACCTTCTTTTATATATTTATGTATGCCATTGAAAGGCCACTTCGGCAATATTAATATTTTGGCCATCTTGTTTTTTTCTTTCTTTAAGTGTATACTATAAGTTCAAGGGACTTAACTTCACGTCCACAAAGAGTGAAATATATGAGGGTCTGGAAAGGCTGGTTTCTTCATTTCTCAATTGTTTTTTTTATTTTTATTCTCATTCCTTTATTTTCTAGCAGCCAAGTATTGATAATGATTCTAATGTCTTTTTTTTTTATATATTTTTCTATATTCTCTAATTTTTTTTATTTAATATATATTTTTTCTCTTGCCCATTAATCTCTATTCTGTAAACCCCATCCAGACCTTCATATAATTAACATAATTTCTATTTCCTGCTGGATGTAACATCAAATATAAAAACACAATCGCAAGAACGTAAAATATTACACGTAAAAATATTCGAGAAAAGAAAATCATAACGAGAGTACAGATATAACGGTCGTATCAAGGCGGAGATTGAAAAGTCACATCACGTGACAGTTTTCTTATACACCTTCGACAGACGTCACCATGGACACGGTGTCGTCTGATAAGGCAGGTGTCCCCTCATCACCAGACATGACAAATATCCCAAACATGACTCATTCAGATCATCATACTAGTGACAATAGCAATAGTACACATACACAGCCATGTTCAGTTCTCCTTAAAGACATTTTGGATTTTGATGACTCTGAACAACACTGTCTCATTTCGAAATGTGGAACTAATGGCTGCAAAACTTGTGAAATTTTAATAACAGACGCTCAATTCACTAGCAATTTAACTAAAAAGTCTTACTTTACTAGAAGTTACGATGATCTGAATTGTAAATCTATAAATGTCGTCTACGGACTAGAGTGTAACCTTTGTGGATTGGTTTACGTCGGTGAAACGAAAGGAAGGCTAAACAAACGTATGTGCGGCCATAGATCAGATATCAACCTCAATGCAAACGACATTCTGTACCAGCATTTTAATCAGCCTGATCATTCCATCGTTTCTATGACAGTTCGTATAATCGAAAAATATACCACAAGACTAACAATCCTCAACTTGCAACGCCTCTCCGTAGACAAAAGAGGACTACTAGATTCGACAATTGGGAACTGCGACACCATATGGTTGCAATGACAAAATTGATGGTATAGGTATTCTATCTAGTCCTTCCTGTAGCTCGGTGAATGTGATGAATATTTTCAACTCTACTCCTCGACGTAGACGCAGTCATGGTCATCGTCATTATACATCACCTACTTTGCATGATGTCTCTATTAATGACTTGCTGCCATTTATACAAAAGCCGTTAGGTATTCATCACATTCGCACGAAACTGTATTCATTACCCAAAACTTCATTCTCTGTTCAATTTATGTTTGGAAACCACTGTTACAAACCCTCATTCAAACCAATACACACTTACAGCTATTATTTCGGATATTGCAAGTCACAGACTTTTCAAACCAGTTCGCATTGGAAAAGATGAAAAAGAGAAAAGATCTTTTCTTAAACTTTCCTTTGCCAACAAAGGTCTCGATGGCGTCAACTTAGGCAATATCCTTCATAATAAATTAGTTCAGTCGAAAATACCTCCTTATTTTAAAGATCAGTCTGTACCAATAATTCTTATACCTATACCAAACCAATTGCAACTAAAATTTTCAATTACAAACACGTTTTGCAGGATCTCAACATTGACGACTTCAAGTCTAAACCTCCTGATTGCACCTGTGCTAGTTCCCAATTCACATATAATCCGGCTGGCCACGTTATTACCGGAGACCTCAACATTGTCAGTAACACTTCCCTGCGAAATTTGTTATCCAAAGGTCCGAAATATCGTGAGCCTAAATCCATCAATTGGAAATACAACTTCAAAATACTGATGGATTCAGTCGAGGATTATGCCAGGCAATGGGCTAAACGCGAGAAAGAAGATGT
The DNA here is from genome assembly GCA_017311375.1 of Mytilus coruscus. Lineage (NCBI taxonomy): Eukaryota > Metazoa > Mollusca > Bivalvia > Mytilida > Mytilidae > Mytilus > Mytilus coruscus. Next base: position 97,088,780 of record CM029598.1, read on the forward strand.
AGATACTCTTTCCGAATGGATTAAGGCTGTGAGGTCGTTGATACAAATCCGAATTAAGAAACTAAATGGGCATATCAATACCCACGCTACATCAATTTTTAAAGACCCAAATGTTGCAAAGCACTTGTCCTACCTTCATGACAAATATGTTGTTGTCCCCGCAGATAAAGCCCCAAACAACATCGTTTTTGTGTGTAAATATCATTACATAAACTGCTTGATAAATGAATTAGGTATTGACAATTCACGACACTTACCAAAGAGGAAATCCTGGATAATCATAGGTCTGTTCTATGTTCCTTTGGAATTTCGACCAAAGATGAAGAACTGGATCTTCCATCACTGTATTGGATACCTAAACTACATAAGTGTCCTTACAAACAACGGTATATTGCTGGGTCTTCCAAATGCTCCACGAAACCTCTTTCTAAATTATTAACATCTATTTTATCAGCAATCAAAGCCGGGCTCCAAAGTTATTGTGAAACTGCCTATTCTAGAGGTGGCGTGAATCAGATGTGGATACTAAAAATTCCAAAGATCTTTTAGAGTACATACAATCTAAGACTCTCTCATCTTGCAATAGTATTAAAACATTTGACTTTTCTACACTTTACACAAGTATTCCCATTCCAAACTAAAAGACAAATTGAAAGAGTTGGTTTTACTTTGTTTCATTAAAAGAATGGCGAACGTAGATACAAGTATCTTGTCTTGGGAAGGATAAATCCTACTTTGTAAAGAATCACTCTGATTCAAACAAAAATTCTCTGAAACTGACATTATCAAGATGCTTGATTTCTTGATTGACAACATATTTGTTACGTTTGGAGGACGTGTTTTCAACAAACTGTCGGAATTCCAATGGGAACCAATTGTGCCCTCTTCTTGCCGACTTGTTTCTTTATTATTATGAGGCTGACTTCATACAGGAACTTCTTAGGAAGAAAGATAAGAAGTTAGCAATATCCTTTAACTCTACGTTCCGCTATATAGATGATGTTCTCTCAATAAATAATACAAAATTTGGTGACTATGTTGAACGAATCTATCCCATCGAACTAGAGATAAAGGATACTACAGATACAGTTAAGTCGGCCTCATATCTTGACTTACATCTAGAAATTGACAATGAGGGTCGGTTGAAAACAAAACTTTACGACAAAAGAGATGATTTCAGCTTCCCAATTGTGAACTTTCCATTTCTATGTAGCAACATTCCAGCAGCGCCTGCATACGGAGTATATATCTCCCAATTGATACGATATTCCCGGGCTTGTGTTTCCTATCATGATTTCCTTGATAGAGGATTGCTGCTCACAAGGAAGCTATTAAACCAAGAGTTCCAAATGGTAAAGTTGAAATCATCCCTTCGTAAATTTTACGGACGCCATCACGAGTTGGTTGACCGTTATGGAATAACCGTTTCACATATGATATCGGATATGTTCCTTATGTCGTAACTACAATACCCTTCCCTTTTCACGAATGTGACTTACCGAATTAGACTATTTACCGGATTTATAATAACATAAGCAACACGACGGGTGCCACATGTGGAGCAGGATCTGCTTACCCTTCCGGAGCACCTGAGATCACCCCCAGTTTTTGGTGGGGTTCGTGTTGCTTAGTCTTAAGTTTTCTATGTTGTGTCATCTGTACTATTATTTGTCTGTTTGTCTTTTTATTTTTGGCCATGGCGTTGTCAGTTTGTTTTCGATCTATGAGTTTGACTGTCCCTCTGGTATCTTTCGTCCCTCTTCGACAATGAGCCAAACCCATAACGCATAGTCAGATATAAAAGACCCCGAAATGACAAATGTAAAACAAATCTAATGAGAAAACTAACGGCCTAATTTAAGAACAAGACAATGAACGAAAAACAATTCTGATTTACAGCAACAAACAACAACCACTAAATTACAGGCTCATGACTTGGGACAGACATGTACATTAGGTGGCGGGGTTAAAATAGCTTGTGCCCCCCTCCTAACCTGGGATAGTGGGTAACAATACAACAAAGGAACAATGAAAAGGCTGAACTCATCAGATCGATACAAAGCAGAAAGACCTATAACAAAAACACAGACCGGAAGTGGCAGGGTATTTATACATCCCCACAACAAAAAAGACACTAAGTACAGATCTGAGAGCACTCACAGTTATTGACAACTAGTTTAAAGCCAATGAAAACTAATAAAAAGTCGTGCATCTAAGACTAAGCTTATTTGAATATTTAAAAAAAAAACATGAAACTAATTCCTTCCAACAGCTTAGTTTTCGTATGTCTCTAGTCGATGTAGTCAAGGAATCAAACCATATATAAAGATAATAAATATACTGTTTAATTTCAGTTGACCTTACACCTAGCAACAGAACCTTAGCTAACAGGTGACTAATTTAATTTTTAATTTTACTGATTAATCAGGTAGCATGAGTATATACAAATTGTTGCTGACATTTAAATCGCAAATGGTCGGTGTGAATTTGTATTTGAAAAGGCTTACTATACTGGCAACACAACGGGTGCCACATATGGAGCAGGATCTGCTTACCTTGCCGGAGCACATGAGATCACCCCCAGTATTTGGTGTTGCTTAGTCTTTAGTTTTCTAGGTATATGTTGTGTTTTGTGTACTATTGTTTTTCTGTTGGTCATTTTCTTGTTTAGCCATGGCGTTGTCAGTTTATTTTAGACTTATGAGTTTGAATGTCGCTCTGGTATCTTTCGCCTCTCTTTTACGCTTATCTTCCTTATGTAGATATAAGAAGATGTGGTATGAGTGCCAATGAGACAACTCTCCATCCAAGTCAAAATTTATAAAAGTAAACCATTATAGGTCAAAGTACGGTCTTCAACACGGAGCCTTGGCTCACACCGAACAGTAAGCTATAAAGGGCGAATAGAACGAATAGAGGTTCAAATGAATACATTTTGTATGTTATTTTGACTTGTGGTTATGCATGACTTTTAAGGCAATGAAAAAAATAAGAATCATCTTTCGATTTATTCTAAAGACTTTGCATGCAGCAGAAAATATGACTGTTACCATCTAATCCGAAAATTACTTTAGATGATCAGTTAAATTGTTTTATTATACTTCACGTTAAAATGCCATATTTTGATTGGCTAATACGGGGTGTTAATTTACTCTATTACCCACAGGCACTTGTCTCAGATTTTTTTTGTTATTTTAAGGTATATATAAAAAAAAAATTCTGAGACAAGTGCCTGTGCTATTACCCTTCATGGAAACGCTTAATCAAGTGTGCGCTTTATTAAATACGAATGGTTGTTATGTAAAAGACTTCATAGTTTATTACTTTGAATTTGAAATTTAATCGACAGTAATAACAGAACATTCAGTATAATAAATTAAATAACACATATCTGAGAGGGTGTTAGAGCAGATTGTTACCCCTCGAAAAGACATTGTCAACCTTGGCTTCGCCTCAGTTGACAATGTTTTCTCGGGGTAACAATCTGCTCTATCACCCTCTCAGCTATGTGTTATTTATATATTCTTGTGAATTTTCTATCTATCTCAACTTGGTTTAGTTTTAACTGTTATTTTTATACCAGACAAAATTTTGTTATAACATCAGTGGCTGTGCGTCATTTGATCAATAATCTGTGTATTGTGCTATTATTGGTTGTTTCATTTCCCTAAAAAAGTTTCACGACTTGTGATACTAAGCTTGAAAACTTATCCTCACACATTGTAACGATGCTGATAAATTATCCTCAAACATTTTGACGTAGCTGGACCGCGATACAAGAATTACGGAGTGACTGGGATGTGCGATATTGGCAAATGGGAGGACATTTAAGACCGCGCTGAAGTACGTCCATTATTCATTTTTCATTATTCAAAATTCAATAATGAATAATGAAAAAGTTCATTATTCATTATTCAACGTTTAGTGATGAATAATGAATTATGAAATAGTTCATATTTCAGTATTCAAGCTGAAAAGTGAATAATGAAATCGAAAATATTTTTTTGACTGTGACACTATATTTCCCTGTTTCTGAATTCGTCATTTTGGTGATATTTAACAGATATTCAAATTAATCTAAGAAAAAATAAATCAAAACACTCTTTGAAATTTTTAACTTTATTTATTTATTTAGTTTCGGAGGATAAACAAGTGGGTTTCCCTAACTATTTTTGACAAAAATTCCTCGTTTTAATGTATGGACGACCTGAATACCAAAACATATATAAAAATCAAAATACTATACATTGTAATTTTTTTTATTTTCACTGGATCTTTGCTATTCTTCATCCCCTGATTATAGATATAGCTTATCGATTGTGCCGCAATGCCCATGAGAGGGGTTACGGAGGACCTAAATGCCAAAATACGCGTGAACATTAAGAAATAGCCAATTTTGAATAATGAAATGGATATTTTGAATAATGGAATGGACTGCTGCGACCCTTCAGCCCCTAATTACAGATATACCTTATACGTCATTCGAAAGCTTATCAAAAGAGGAACTAAAGGTGTATAGTCAATATGTCCCGTAACGCCTATTAGAGGAGTTTCGGAGGACCTAAATGTCAAAATACGCGTCAACAATAAGAAATAGCTTATTTTGAATAATGGAATGGACTGCTACGACCTTCAGCCCCTAATTACAGAGAAACCTTATACACCATTCGAAAGCTTATCGACAGAGGAACAAAATGTTTATAATCAATATGTGCCGCAATGCCCATTAGAGGGGTTACGGAGGACCTAAATGCCAAAATACGCGTGAACATTAAGAAGTAGCCAATTTTGAATAATGAAATGGATATTTTGAATAATGGAATGGACTGCAGCGACCCTTCAGCCCCTAATTACAGATATACCTTATACGTCATTCGAAAGCTTATCAATAGAGGAACTAAAGGTATATAGTCAATATGTCCCACAACGCCTATTAGAGGAGTTTCGGAGGACCTAAATGTCAAAATACGCGTCAACAATAAGAAATAGCTTATTTTGAATAATGGAATGGACTGCCCCTAATTAAGAGAAACCTTATACACCATTCGAAAGCTTATCGACAGAGGAACAAAATGTTTATAATCAAAATGTGCCGCAATGCCCATTAGAGGGGTTACGGAGGACCTAAATGCCAAAATACGCGTGAACATTAAGAAATAGCCAATTTTGAATAATGAAATGGATATTTTGAATAATGGAATGGACTGCTGCGACCCTTCAGCCCCTAATTACAGATATACCTTATACGTCATTCGAAAGCTTATCAATAGAGGAACTAAAGGTATATAGTCAATATGTCCCACAACGCCTATTAGAGGAGTTTCGGAGGACCTAAATGTCAAAATACGCGTCAACAATAAGAAATAGCTTATTTTGAATAATGGAATGGACTGCTACGACCTTCAGCCCCTAATTACAGAGAAACATTATACACCATTCGAAAGCTTATCAATAGAGGAACAAAATGGTTATAATCAATATGTGTTGCAATGCCCATTAGAGGGGTTACGGAGGACCTAAATGCCAAAATACGCGTGAAAATTAAGAAATAACTTATTTTTGAATAATGAAATGAAACTTTGCGACCCTTCATTATTTGAACTTACAATAACTTTTGACCTGTAAACCTCAAAATTTATTCCTTACATCAACCATCTGTATAAAGGACAATGTACGATAAGGGGCATTTTTGGCCCCCTCTCCAAATAAGTTTATATTCATATTATTGATAGCCTTTGAATAGAAACTTGAAAAAATAATGGTTTGTTTATGTTTTGGTGAATTGATGGTTGTGTGATGTCAATATTACATTGTCAGTGTCGTCGTCGTTGCCATCGTCCAAAGACATTTGGTTACCAGACAATTACTTCTTTATAAGATTGATTGATTGATTGATTGATTGATTGATTGATTGATTGATTGATTGATTGATTCTCTTTATTTCCTCCATTATACTGAAGATTTTCATTTTTAAACACAAGTATACTAATTACAAGAAATGAACAACATATAAATACAGACTACAATTAAAGCACACACAAAAAAAATACATTTTACATATATATGTATATATCTACATGCTACATTTGTTTGATGCAAATATTTTAGTGTCCAAAATTAAACCTATGCTCAGATAATTCACCTTTAAATTTTCCGTACAGATAAAATATATGGATCTCTTTGAAATTGTACCAAAAGGTTCCATACCACAAAAGGAAGATTGGGATTGATTTTGGGGGTTATTATCCCTACTTTTTAAAAATAGCGGCTAAAAAGGAGCCAAAAAGAAGAATGTTTCTTGTCTCAGGACAATTACTTGTGTATAAGTGTATGGATATTTATGAAATTTTATCACAAGGTTTCATACCTCGAAAGGAAGGTTGGGATTGACTTTGGGGGTTATTTTCCGAATTGTTTTAAAATTAAGGACCAAAAAGGAGCAAAACACAATACTTTTCTAATACTTTGTATAAATTGTTTATTTCTTGACCAAATTCAATAGGGTTTAATTCAAAGTCATGAATTGTCGGGGTTCTTTAATATGCTGAATATAACCGAGTTTTTAGATTTTGGATTTTGGGCCCCGTTTTTAAATTGGTCCACATTGAGGTTCCAAGTATCAAAAATTTAACTTAGTTTGATTTCAGCGAAAATTGAAATCTTGGGATTCTTTGATATACTGAATCTAACTGTGTAATTCAGATTTTTGATTTTGGGCCTGGTTTTCAAATATCTTCTGTAACTATTGTAAGACTTCAATGGGATGACCTGCTTTTGATATAACTACTGAGCCAAATTAAACCAAACCAGTCATTTTTATGGTATCTAATACTATTAATTATGATTTTACATGATTTCCAAAACAACAGTAGATACAGGTGAGCGACAAAGGCTCTTGAGAGCCTCTAGTTTTTATTTTTGGTCCAATTTTTAAGTTAGTTCAAATTGGGGTCCAAAATTAAACTTTCTTTGATTTCAACAAAATTCAGTTTATGGGGTTCTTTGATATGTTGAATCAAACTGTGCATTTAGATTTTAGATTTTGGGCCCCGTTATCAAATTGGTCCATATTGAGGTCCAAAGGGTGAAATATTAAACTTCGTTTGATTTCATCAAAAATTGAATTCTTGGAGTTCTTTCATATGCTGAATCTAACCATGTATTCAGATTTTGGATATTGGACCATAATAGGAAATGTTCAGTTTCAAATTTTCAAGTTATTTTTAAGTCAACATTCATTCTGAGTTAGAAACCTATGCTTTGTCCAATTTTCAATCCCAATCCCAATTCAGAGCTGTATAGCACAATTAATAGAAATTGTTAGTAGATTCATAATTAAAATACATATAGCATCAAATTTTAATTGTAGAAATTATGAATAAATATAGTTTGAAATTTACTGTTAATTATTAGATATTTTGAAAATTAATTAAAGGAAAGTTTTATAGATATTTTTTGAAAGACATTGTATTATTGATAAATATTATTTTGGATTTTTTTCTTCATTTTTTTTGGGGGTAAAAGTAAAGGTAAACATCAATTATTATGCAAATGCCAATTAGTAAATTGCACAATATGTATAACATGTGTGATACAACATCGTTTTTCAGTCCAAAATATGAGTGTAAACGTATCATTACAACTTTCTGTCATCACAGACTGTTCTCTCGAATTGACATTTACCGTTCAAAACATAGAACCACCTTTAATTTCTGAAAAATGACCACTATCCACCGTCGAAAATAAACTGGAAAGTGTGTTATCAGGTCATTAGAGATGCTCTTTCATCCTGCATGTATTGTAAAAATTGATGTAAAAAAAATCTGACAAAAAATCACTTGATTCCTATTTCATTATCAGAATGTCTGAATATTGTTGATATCCGCATATCACATTTTGAAAATAATTTAGAAATAAAAAAAAGTAAGTTATACACCCATTTCTAGGACTAAAGACAAAATGTAAGTACTCTAAAAGCGTTTTGTGTTCATACCGGCCGACAACTATCTATCGATACCTATATTTTGGCATTGCACAAGGTCATGAATTTCTCTGACTGTTAATGATGTCTTTACGCTAAATCCATTGGATGATGGATTTGTACTGATTGGTACATTTTTTTAATTATTAGTTGTTATTGGCTTTGAACTAGCCGTCAGTAACTGCGAGTACTCTCAGATCTTTACTCAGTGTCTTTTTTTGTTGTGGGATGTATAGATACGCTTGGAACCACGTCCGGTTTGTTTTTTCGTTAGATGTTTTCTGCATGATGTGTATCGATCTGATGAGTTAAGCCCTTTTCAACTGCTTTTTAGTTTATATTGTTACACCACTGTCCCAGGAGGATGGTTAGGCGCCAACAAACTAGTTTAACCAGTTCTATATGTGCCTGTCCCAAGTCAGGAGCCTGTAGTTCACTGGTTGTTGTTGGTTCATGTATGTCATATGTTTTTCGTAAATTGTTTGGTTATAAATCAGGCCTTTGTTTTTCTCAATTGATTTGTTTTACATTTTTCCTGTATAGGCATTTTAGATCCGACTATATAGTATGGATTTTTCTCATTGTTCAAGGCCGTACGGTTGCCTATAATTGCTTAAATCCACTTCATTTGAACTTTGGTGGATAATTGTCTCAGATGCAATCTTACCACATCTCCTTATTATACCCCACGCAACGAGTTGCGGAGGGTATAATGTTTTTGACCCGTCCGTCCGTCCGTCAGTCCGTCCGTCAGTCCTGTTTCTTGTCATCGCAACTCCTCTCAAACCACACAACAGAATTTCATGAAACCTTTTTAGATAATAAGGACATACTATGTAGTTGTGCATATCGACAGGAAATTACGATTCAATTCTTTTTCTAGGAGTTACGCCCCTTTGAACTTATTTACTTTAATGTACTACTGCAACAGTTTGTCATCGCAACTCCTCTCAAACCACACAACAGAATTTCATGAAACCTTTTCAGATAATAAGGACATACTACGTAGATGTGCATATCGACAGGAAATTACGATTCAATTTTTTTCCAGGAGTTACGCCCCTTTGAACTTATTTGCCCAATATACTACTGCAACCTTTTGTCATCGCAACTCCTCTCAAACCACACAACAGAATTTCATGAAACCTTTTCAGATAATAAGGACATACTACGTAGATGTGCATATCGACAGGAAATTACGATTCAATTTTTTTTCCAGGAGTTAAGTTCCTTTGAACTTATTTGCCCAATATACTACTGCAACCTTTTGTCATCGCAACTCCTCTCAAACCACACAACAGAATTTCATGAAACCTTTTCAGATAATAAGGACATACTACGTAGATGTGCATATCGACAGGAAATTACGATTCAATTTTTTTTTCCAGGAGTTACGCCCCTTTGAACTTATTTGCTTCAATGTACTTTGCAACAGTTTGTGATCGCAACTCCTCTGAAACCACACAACAGAATTTCATGAAACTGTGTAGATAATAAGGACATACTATGTAGATGTGCATATTGACAGGAAATTAGGATTCAATTTTTTTTTCTGATACAATTTTTTTTTTACACTTATTTTATTTCTCCAATGACAATGTGGGGACGTGGGGTATGTGAGCGCGCTCACTAAGGTTCTTTCATTTTTATAAAGCAGCCACCAATGTGGTGGTGGTATGACATAAATACTACACGGAAGTCCTTAAGAATGAAATTACTCATTTAACTACATTTAAGGCCGTGCGCTCCACACAGAGTCAAATAATCCTAACGGGGCTCCGATAAGCCGCGACTCACGTCCATTTCTTATCGTGTGGTGAGAGGGGGTGTTTTGCATGTCACTACCACCTGTCATCTTAAGCTCTCCTCTGAAAATTTGAAAGTCCCTACTATGTATCGGCATCCTAAACTACACAAAAATCCGTTTATATTTTGTTTCTTCCAAACTTCTAGTAAATGTTTTACTGCTAATCTTTCTCTGTTTTTAACTAGTTTCCTTACTTCTTTAAAAAAACTGGTTATTAATTTTTATAATAAAGCATATGAAAAAAATGGAATAAACTATTTTAAGTGTCATTAACTACTAGTATTTGGGTGTTTTGGATACATTAAGTGCGTTTGATGGTCCGTTCAATTCGGTTGACAGTTATAATTTTTCAACTCTAAACATTACACTATCACATATAATCGTATCGTAATTGGAGTTTTTTTTTTTTTTTTTATATCAAACAGATGTTCTCTAATTTATTTAAACGGTCCTTTAACAAATCTGGTTGAAGAGATTTGTTTTCTAAAACTCATATGAAGCCTTCTTCTTTAATGAAAACGAGAAATATGCTACTTTCCAGTATGTTTTTTTTTTACTGGGCCCGATTTGGTGGTGTTACATCTTACAAAGTCTATCCTAATTATTTTCCGCTCAAACCGGTGATAGGGGGCCGTCTTAGACTTGCAGTTTGGTGAGAGTTTTTTTTTTTTTTGCTCCGTTTTGAATGCCTCACTGTGACCTTGAGATGAAGAACAGCAATAATATCGCTGTTCCTTTGCTTTTTGTGTGTGTGTTTTTTTTTTAGCTCTGCATGTACTGATTTTGTGTCATGAATGGATAACCCATATCCTTTGTTTGGTGGTGTAACATCTTACAAAGACTACCCGAATTATTTTACAAAGAATTCCGTTAAAACCGGTGATAGGGGCCGTCTTAAACTTGCGATATTTTTTTGTTGTTGCTAAGTGTTGAATGCCTCACTGTGACTTTGAGATGAAGAACAGCAATAAAAGAGCTGTTCCTTTGCTTTTTGTGCGTGTTTGTTTTTGTTGTGTCATGGATGGATAACCCATATCCTTTATTTTTCTATTATATATACATACTGGAACTGTGATGAGATAATTAAAGCTTTAAATTTAGTTTTCTTCTTGACAACACATAATAATGTACGTTTCAACAATACAGTTTATCGACACGTTGTAGGAATTCCGATGGTTACCAATTACACCCTTTAATAGCAGACTTGTCAAACTCTGTCTAGATTACATTTAATTTTATAGATCTAAAAACCCTTGAATATATTTTTTACTGCCGGAATTTACCCAAAAGAAATAAATTGAAATAAATCCAATACAGACAGCAATACTTTTCCTTTCTAGATTTGGATATTTCAGTTTCTCTATATAAAAAATTTCGACAAAAGTGACAATTTTCCTTTCCCGATTGTTTATTTTCGCCTTTAGCACGGTGGTGTTCTTTCCGCCCTTTTTTACGGTGTGTATATATCACAACTCGTTCGCTATGCCCGTGTCTAAAGTCGCCTTTTAGATTTCAATGAACACAATTTATGTACAATGATAAATTATTAAGAAATCATAAGAAAATGCCTGTACCAAGTCAGGAATATGACAGTTGTTATCCATTCGTTTGATGTGTTTGAACTTTTGATTTTGCCATTTGATTGAGGACTTTCCTTTTTGAATTTTCCTCGGAGTTCAGTATTTTTGTGATTTTACTTTTTATTAAGTCAGGGATTTCGTCACCAAAAAAAAAAAAAAAAAAAAAAAAATATAATCTTTAAATTACCAAATTCTTTCATTATAGATACAAATATTTAGTTTTAAAGTTTGGCTGTACCTGTAGAGTTCTTATCTATGAATGTATATTGCTGTATATGATCCTACATCCAGTCGATACTGTTAACTTATATTTGGGTATTGCACAAGGTCATAGAATTGAGAATGGAAAAGGGGAATGCGTCAAAGAGACAACAACCCGACCAAAGAGCAGAAACCGTTCAAGGCCACCACTAGGTCTTTAACACCGCGAGAACATCCCGGACCCAAAGGCGCACTTCAGCTGGCCCCTAAACAATAATGTATACATGTATTTCTCAGACTGTTTATGACGTCTTTACACTAAATCTGTTGGATGAATGATTGATATTTTAGTTTTGGATAACATAATTTATTTATTAATGGTAATTGGCTTTGAACTAGCTCTCAGTAACTGTAGGAGTAGGTCCTCCGTAACCCCTCTAATGGGCATTGCGGCACATATTGATTATAACCAATTTGTTCCTCTGTCGATAAGCTTTCGAATGGTGTATAAGGTTTCTCTGTAATTAGGGGCTGAAGGTCGTAGCAGTCCATTCCATTATTCAAAATAAGCTATTTCTTATTGTTGACGCGTATTTTGACATTAAGGTTCTCCGAAACACCTCTAATAGGCGTTGCGGGACATATTGACTATATACCTTTTGTTCCTCTATTGATAAGCTTTCGAATGACGTATAAGGTATATCTTTAATTAGGGGCTGAAGGGTCGCAGCAGTCCATTCCATTATTCAAAATATCCATTTCATTATTCAAAATTGGCTATTTCTTAATTTTCACGCGTATTTTGGCATTTAGGTCCTCCGTAACCCCTCTAATGGTCATTGCGGCACATATCGATTATATACTCAGTTTATTCCTCTATCAATAAGCTTTAATTTGGTGTATAATTTTTTCCTTGATTAGGGGCTGACGGGTTGCAGCAGTCCATTCCATTATTCAAAATAAGCTATTTCTTAATGTTCACGCGTATTTCGATCTTTTTAGGTCCTTCGTTACTCCTCTAATATGCGTTGTGGAACATATTGACTATATACCTTTTGTTTCTCTCTTCATAAGCTTTCGAATGAGGTATAAGGTATATCTATAATTAGGGGCTAAAGGGTCGCAGCAGTCCATTCCATTATTCAAAATATCCATTTCATTATTCAAAATTGGCTATTTCTTAATTTTCACGCGTATTTTGGCATTTAGGTCCTCCGTAACCCCTCTAATGGTCATTGCTGAACAATCGACTTGTTATATCTATAATTAGAGGATGAAGAATAGCAAAAGTCCAGTGAAAATAAAAAAAGACGACGTAGAGTATTTTAATTTATATATATATATATGTTTTGGTATTCAGGTCGTCCATACATTGAACCAAGGAATTTCTGTTAAAAACAGTTAGGAAAACCCACTAGTTTATCCTCCGAAACTAGGAACCAGATAAATAAATCAGATTAAAATTTAAAGAGTGTTTTTATTTATTTTTCTGATATCAATTTGAATATATGTTGGATAACACCAAAAAGACTAATTTAGAAATACGGGATATAGCTATAGTGTCACAGCCTCAATTTTTTTATTTTTATTTCACTATTCACCGCTTCAAATTGAATAATGAAACATAAACTATTTCATTATTCATTATTCATCACTTAACATTGAATAGTGAATAGTGAACTATTTCATTATTCATTATTGAATTTTGAATAATGAAAAATGAATAATGAACGTACTTCAGTGCGGTACATTAAAGCCAAGTACAAAAAGATCATAATGCGTAATTCATTTCGTAGTGTAGTGTTACCCTGTTTGCATATGATTTGAGTTTGTTTTGTTTTACATTACGACTAAATACTAGTAACGTATCTTGCACCTACAAATATTTTAAAGAATTGATTCGAGTTTAAAGGATCTTTTTTACGATCTTGTAATGACCTATTGTTAAAGGTTTTATTTGTTTTAGGGGGAAGGGATTCATTCTTGAAACAAATCTTGATCCCCGTTCCCAAACCCTGTTCAAAGTATCTCCTGTTATTCTAATATCGGTCTGTTTACCTTTAAGATATACACACTTCATAAATAATTAGTATTTTACATATTTCCACCAATACCGTAAAAATATAAATTCCAATTTTAGACAAATTGAATCTCCTGAAGAAGATGACGCCTCGGAAACTCTTAATCAATCGCAGTATGCGGAGATAGATGATGTATCTTACCATTCTGTAACACGGAGGGATTATTCACTAGACAATGTACAGGAGTATATAGAAATGAACGGTGTCGTCAACAATGATCCCATATATCTCTACACACAGTGCTATGAGGATATCAGGGACTCATTGGAACTGCATGCATATGATTGTACGAATACAAATGTGACCGACACAAAACAGGCAGCAATTTGAACGTATCGATGTAAATATTTTGGTTTAAACACGTGGGTTCAAAATATACATGTCAATGCGATTTTAATTTTTAATACTATTCATTAAATTTACTTCGTTTTTTTATTTTTTTTTTCATTCTTTTATATGTTTAATGCATTCTGTGTGCTTTTAAGTTATGCAAGATATCTTATTCAATTAACTTTGTTTTAGTAATGATCACTCAGCATATGTACTTTTAATGATGCTTATATATACATACATACCTGCAAACAAAATGGTTTTTTCTTACCCTTTACTAAACTCATCTTCTATTGTAAACTTATTGACTGGGTATGAGTGGAATAGTAAGTTTATTGTCCCATGAGGCGTAGCCGAGGGCAGTAGTTGTATCCGAGGGGACAATAAACTTACCATCCCACGAATATCCAGTCAGTAAGTGTTTTATTATACCAAAAAAGACAACAGACAAAAATGTCGGGGATAAATCAACTATCGTAATATAAAAAAATCAGAAACCTAACTAAACTGTACTTAATAAATATTCTGAAATGCTGTGGCTACGTCCTGCACCGACGTCATCTATGACTAGATACAATAGGTAAAACGCGACTTCGTAACTCCCACGGTATTTTCAACATCCTCCAATCCCGTAGCTTCATTTGAAATTCCGCGAAATATAAGGACGACTGCGGTCAATTAGTTTCATCGAGGGCAAATAGTTGGAAACTATTTACGGGTCTAATAGTTCAACGCTTGCAATTAGAAAAATAGTGACAATATGGTGTACTTAAATAATAAACGAAGATAATGACTAAATTGAATGTAAAACAATTCAAACGAGAAAACTAACATCCGGATTTATGTACAAAATAATGAAAAACAAATATGATATACAGCAACAAACGACAACCACTGAATCCTGACTTGGGACAGGCACATAATAGAATAACTTTATTTAAAGGATCGATAAGTTTACCCGGATTGTATCTAAGGACAGTAAGGTACAATCAAACTTTCGAAACAAATCTTTAAATCTATAGAAGAATTTAGTCAAGTGTTAAGAAATTTGTTGTAACAATATCCATGACTTACTAATTTACCAGTAATACAAAGATTACGTTCATTGAAATCCAAAATGTCACAACAGACACGGGCATGGCGAGCGAGTTGTGATATATTAACAACGTAAGATGGTGCCAAAGGAACATCTCCGTCCAAAAATGGATATGTCAATTTGTCTCATAGTGGTGTAATGGAAAGACTATAAGTTAAGAAGCGTCTAGAAGCTTCAGATATACAAGAAAAATGGTCGAGTGTGTGTGTGATAAATGAGACAGGAAGAACCAGTTCTGGAGGAGTTAGATCATTTTTGATTTTTAATGGCCCTTCTTTTTAAACTATTTTTTTCTTTTAAAATTTGCTCTAACTATAATAACTACATGTTAATTTTTGGTACGATTAATTCATGGATTTTAAACAAAGTTTTCAAAAAGGAAAGAGGGTTCATCCAAAAATGTCTAACGACAATTCGATACAGGAAAGGAATCACTTCGGAAATTGAACGGATCTAGCATCATCTCCTGAGGAGAGGGCTATAAAAAAATGTTCTTTGAAAGTAAAGCACCCGTCTAATTTACACAGTCTACATGTGTTACAACTATGCAGAAAGAGTTTGAAATTTTGAATTAAAAAAAATTATTTTTCAAGAATATTTACCATAAGGTTTAAAATTAAGGCGGTTAAATGTCGTGACTTTCCCCAGGATAACCACTATATACAGTTATGTTTGATATATAATTAAGAGTGACATACTGTTTTCTTCTCCCATCAAGCAATACAACTAATGCTGGAAGAGAAGGGCGTCGTCCGTTTTGCTGTGCGGGATGTATGAATACGCATATATATGTTATATCAGATGTTTCGTGTAGGGACATTGACAAAATGTATGTCCCTTTTCGTCATACCATCATTTTCCAGTTGCTATCTAAATTACTGGCCTTCATCTTGTCGACCCATTTTACAGAAAGTACTGATTGAATTTATTTTAAAGACTGTTTTCGTCCTGAATATTTATAAAATATTAGCAACTTGACCCAAATCAACAACAAAAAAGATGTATGAATAAATAAACCCCTTTGAAAATCACATTTCATGGTGATTCGTTTGAAAATCTATAAAATAGATCCAGAACGTCTTGGAAAGTGATACGTTACCGTTGAACTTATATTTGTTTTTATCTGAAACATCCACCAAATTTTACGGAATAAGATCTAGTTTTGAGAAATTTCGTGAGCGTACGGAAAAATTGCGCATATAATTTCTTAAGAAGTGAGGTTAAATTCTTTTGGCTTGTAAAAATATTCCTATCTCACAATAGATATGTGATCTCGCAAGCATGTTTTTGAAGCAAATACATGTTTGTTAAATTGCAAAAGACAATGATATGTAGGGTATACATTAGTAAGACAGCAACCCAAAAGACACACACAAAAAAAAACCCACAAAAAACCCCATTAAAAACAACAACAAAAAATTATAGGTGAGCATAATTATGGCCTTATCCAAAGTAGATAAGTAAATAAGGCGATAACAGTGGTATGATATTCAATAAGACAAACTATCTATAAAGACCAAAATGACAAAGACGTAAACAAATACAGGTTACAATATATACGCCCCATAACATGAACACAATTGATACTGTATAGTGATCTACATTTGTACAAAAGACCCAAGTATGACAGAATGAGAAAGATTTTAAAAGAGAAAAAAACGACCTTTATGGACCAAAATAAATATGGCAGACAGCATGTCATTGAACAGTTTATCAAACCATGTCTTAATTTTATAGCCGACTTAATTTATGGTATAGGTTTAGCTCATTGTTGAAGGCCGTACGGTTGCCTATAATTGCTTACATCCACTTTATTTGAACTTTGGTGGATAGTTGTCTCATTGGCAATTATACCACATCTCCTTTTTTACACTTATATAAACGAAGAAAAAGCATAATAACTAGGTTGAAGAGATAATCATTGAAACTACGTGAGATCTAGAGGAAATAACAATAATGTAAAACACATATTAACACAATACACATGTAAATCGACACTATTTTTAAGAACTTATATAAACAAAACTATTCTGATCCTAAGGAACAGGTTGTCTTATGATGTGGTATATGGTTTGTATTTTTCATAGAGTAAATTTGAGAATTTTGTAAGATTGATTTATTTGAGATTGTTTTTAGATAGGAATAGACATTGTCGGATTCAAGGGGTGGGGGCGTAGAGGGAATACCTTTGATTGGAAAATATATAATTTTTTACCACAAAATCGCACCCAAAAAATTCTTCAATTTTGTGGACATACGCGCCCCCTCCCCCTTCCGTTTTGCTTTTAAAACACCCTGGATTCACCCCTGATAGAGGTCCTTGTATCTATTTTCTGTATCCCATTTTAAACTCGTTCCGTAGTTTTGTCAACGGCGAGTTATTTTCCTTGATTTCGAAAATTATAATGTATATCACCATGCATTCTTGTTGAGGTTGATTTGTTGTTTACTTAATTGTATACTTTTTCATATTGTTAGCATAAATTCGTTTTATTTTTCATTATTGAACATTTGCCCCCGTTACATAACCCTGTATTCACCTACAAAACATCAAATCCACAACGAAACACATCATCTTTTTATCAGTGGTATTTTTTTTTAACATTTCTTGCCAAAGCTAATTTAGAAGTAGTTTAAACCCATAATAATACAATCTGTTGACATTTTTGTTATTAGGTATTTTCTGTCTGCATTTAAGGCTGCATTTTATTTCACAGTCACGTAATTGTCACAAGAGTTGCCAGGTTGATGATGTTGAAGAAAATCAACTCTAAGAAATTTGTTTTTTTTTTTCTGATTTCTGTATTGCAAGTCTCAAATATGCACATTTCTTATTTGACCCAACCTTAAAAAATGAATCAAGTTTTTGTACCAAACATTATGGTAAAAACTCCGCCCTTTTCTGTCGCCTTGGTTATTTTTGCAAACATGCTACGAAACTTCCATACCAGATCAAATCTTTAAATAGACGACAAGACTTTAAAATCTATTTTTGTATAATTGTAGATATTTAAAATTCCTTTGTTAAAAATCCTTCGTTATTATGAAATTTAAAGATATTTATATATATAGTTGATGACGTAGTGTCGTAAAACACCAATGCTAACCTTATTCTTTTCTTTTTAAAAGTTATTATTGAACTAAAAAGTGAATAGACTTTAAACTTTAAAAAAATAGTTTTCATAATATTAAGGTTGTCGTGGAGTTCAAAGTTTAATGAAAAGCGGAAGTCAACGTCATGGGTATAATGTAAATGCGGAAGAAATTTAATTTGTTTGTAGGTAAATGTTTGCAAACTATTGCATTAGACAGTTGAAAGTCACGATTCGTATCCTTTTTTGTAATTTCATAACTCATTAATTTGGTTGCAATTCATTAAAGTTATTACACGTAGCTAGGCAAAGGACTAGGTCCAGGGGTCAAAGAAATAGTTTCCGCACTGTTAATAAATTGTCGAATAAATAAATTGTGTACTATGTTTAGAGTTTAATGTGGCGTTCAGTTCGCTGCACTACTATACATTATTGTATGGGGGCCAGCTGAACCCTCCTCTGGGTGCTTGATTTTCTCGCTGCGTTGAAGACCCATTGTGGCCTTAGGCTGTTTTCTGCTCTTTGGTCGGGTTGTTGTCTCTTTTAGATATTCCCCGTTTCCATTTTCTATTCTTCGATTAGTTTATCAATATCACGAGTATACAGCTATAAAGGCAAACTCGTTCTGTCTCTGTCATTAAGTACAAATGACAGATATTTAATGCATTTTTTAAACACCAACCCTAAGATGAATGAACCAACGAAATCTTTGATTAACTTACAACTCTGACACTTGATTATATTCTGAGCAAGTAACTTAGCCGGATAAAATTGTAGCCTCGTTTTTTGCATAAGTTACCAATATTTCAACTTAAAATGAATGAAAATGATTGTTTGTCATAAGGTAAAACATAAGCAATGATTTAGTGTCTATTTTAAGTCACAACGAGAGCCAAGAAGTAACTAGAACAAGTGTTTGTAAATAAGATTGATCTGAGCCATTAACAAGTTAAATCATAACCGGTTGAAAAGAAAAGATAAATGTCTTGGAAACATTATTAAAATAGACCTTAAAAAATAAGTTGGAAACATCTGATGAAAACTTTAATAATATACACAATGATATATGTACTAAAAGGATACTGCAAGAGAGGCGAAAAATACCAGAGTGACATTCAAACGCATAAGTCGAAAATAAACTGACAACACCATGACTCAAAAAGAAAAAGACAAACAGACAAACAATAGTACACAAAACACAACATAGAAAAACTAAAGACTGAGCAACACGAACCCCACCAAAAACTTGAGGTGATCTCAGGTGCTCATGAAGGGTAGGCAGATCCTGCTCCACATGTGGCACCCGTCGTGTTGCTCATATTAGTACAAACCCGATGATAAGTCTAATTCGGTATGCACAAAAAACTCCATTACACTCTGATACATGTATATAAATGTCCGAATTAAAAAAGTATAATTATTATAATGAAAAGCCACAGTTTATCAATATCTGCAGGAAAAAAACACATTTTAATGAACTAAAATACTACAGACTTGATTTCAGTTTTTTCTGCTTCTTATGATGTCTTGAAGAAATAGAACAATGCTGCTAGCTATCATATTCTCTTTGTTATTTCGGATTTCAAACTGTGAGAGTAAGTGATCACTATTAAAATTATATTAGAATAACTGATCCATGATTTCAAATATCGTAAATGATTACATTGCCCGCAATGAAATAATACGGATTTCCATTCAAATATAGACCGATAATTTCACATGTGAATTTCTATTTTCTCCTCTAAAGCAATACAGAATATATTCTAGATGTTACATTCGCGCGCATTGCCATCAGAGTTGCACGTTATGCCTTTATTTACGCGCATTCATTTTACAAGTAAACATAAATAAAGTGTAGGGGATATAGGGATAGATATGAATTTAGATATAATGATATATCAATATAAGCTTGAATATTAGAAGCACACAGTTGTTTCTTCTGTGCGTTTGTAGTTTTCGATTTATTAATCCCTTTTAGTTTGATATACAATCAATATGGTTGTTTGAATTTTCAAGATAGTTTCAAGAGACACAAAATGCATACGTGTTCATACTTATTCAACCACGTTCAGATTTAGTAAGTGAAATCGTCAAATTTCCTTTAAAAAATTAATAAGTATATCGTCTTTGAAGGCAGCAATCTGAGAATAAGCAACCAATAAAAATAAGAAAATGTGGTAAAATTGCCAATGAGACAACTCTCCACTAGGTACCAAATAACATAGAAGTTTGCAACTATAGGTTCTACGTCCTTCAACAATGAGCAACATTCATACCTCATAGTCAGCTATAAAAGGCCCCGAAATATCAAATCTAAAACAATTCAAACGAATAAACTAACGACCTGATTCTGTAATTACATTAATGGCACCATGCAATTGTATGATATGGAAAATCAAAGCATAACTTGTCATATAGTTAAATCATATAACTAGATATGTTATAGGAAGGTGCACATTTCAGCATTTGTTTGAAACCGATACAACACGTATAACCTATAATTATAACTTTAGACGTTAGATACTGAGACAACATTACATGGTCGTGGTTGCCATGTGCTTCTGTCAGCACACATTCAAAAATAATTCCTAATTTACGTCCCTTTATGACGAAACACCTCACTTGCGTTAGTAAAACCACCAATTATAACTTCAAAGGTTTAAATAATTCTAAATACTCCCTGACAATATTCAAAATTATCAATTTCTTTTGGTTTTATATTTTAGTTCAATTGTCTTCTGCCTTCCTCCCAAAAGGCTCGTTACGTCAGATTTTAAGGTTCAGTAACCACCAATGAGATAATGGTATACTTAAACTCACTAATAACCAAACAAAACATGTATGGTACAGCGCACCTTGATAACTGAATACAAGTACAAGACTTAAATTCTATCAATTTCATATGTTTTAAGTTCAGAAAAAAATGTACCAACTCGAAAAGTTTGTATGGTATATTCTAAATCTAGATGCAAATGCATCAATCGTATTCTAAACGATAACATGACAACAACGTACGAATTTGCCCAGCTTTAGATTAAGAACAACACAATATTTCGATTGTTGTATCACCCAACTCAAAATATAAGGATATCATGAACACAAGTCACCTGACCCGTTAACTATTCTGGAAGTCGACAAGTATTTTCTGTTACTCCTAAATGGTGTTGCATGCTTATCGAAAAGATAAAAAAAATCGTCTAGAAGAATCAAATATTCTGTAATACTTGGGATCCACTTATGCTGTGATAATGTCCCCTCTTCAAGTGTGTGGCAGGTGTGAGTTATTTTAATAATTATGAATGACAAATCAGTTCACGTCGAGATGAATAACAGCAGTAAAAGTGTTAAGAATAAGATTTACTCGAGCTACACACCTCTTTCAACATATCGTCTCGTTGACGTTTATATATCTGAAAACTTATTTTATTGATCGAATAGACATAAACGAAGTTTTGCTTTATTTTAGAAGTGATATGGAGTGTTTCTACGAGGCCGATAGTTCTGGGAAAACCAGTCATTTTAACCTGTGATGTTGAGGAACTTTCTGGAGTCATTGAACATAATATAACACAATGGATGGGAAAGGATCAGGGTCAACGTGAATTTAGTTGTTATGGATTATCAGGCTGCTGTACTGATAATGATAAGTATAAAATGACTATTCGAAATTCCAGCTTCGACTTGGAGATACGAAATTTCAATGTCAAGGATTTGGACGTTGTTTATACATGTAGATATAGATTTCGTACGTTTTCCGAAATGCTATCATGGAACACTGCTAAAGTGTTATGTAAGTATTTAGTAGAACTAGCTCGTTGGTTTTATATTTACCTTGATAAACACCTACGCCAGGTTCAGTTAGCAAATGAAATATAAAATTCACCTAGTATTTGATGACTCAAGTCAATATAGAACTCTAAAACGACTATTATGAGAGTATACTTTTCTATATAATATATTGTGTAACGACTTAGTAACTAATCTTAGCGGTGTATGTCAAAATAATATACAAAAAAAAAAGAAAAAAAGAAACAAGAATACTAAAGTATTGATAAATTATTAATTCGCTATAAAAAAAATCTCATTAAAGATATCAGGCTTAACATTTTGTTCGCGTGACGGTCGTTTCGTCTATCAGTGACTCTCGAGTAACAAAAGTTAAACATCTTATGATTGTGTACGCCTGACAGTCGTTTCGTCTATCAGTGATGATTGAATAAAGTTAATAAGTCAATCAAATTCGAAGTTGAAGAGCATGAAGACCCAAAATTCCGAAAGGTGTTGCTGATTTCAGCTAAGGTAATGAGGTAGAAAATCGTTAGTATTTTGAACTATTACAAAAGGCGTTCGAATACAAAAGAGCTTTGTATTAGTATTGATGGTTCTTTTAACTGTATTAATACCTGTCACTGACTGTAGGTGGATTTTTTTTAAGTGGGAGTCACCATTTCATATCCACCAATCATCTGCATTCAATGATTTTACTGTATGTGTATTTTTTATACATATAAATTTCAAATTATTATAATATAAATATTTCCTTCAATTAAAAACATGGGGAAATGATGAAACGGAAAATAAATGCATTTTGGGGGTGGGGTGGGGTGGGGAGCACAGCGAATAACTTTGAAATAAAAAAATCCCGTTTAGTAAACGAGAGATGGCAATATCCTCAAATAATAACAAATCATAATATTGCTTGTGCCTGTCCCAAGTCAGGAGCTTGTAATTGAGTGGTTGTTGTTTGTTGCTATTTATCATTTTTGTTTTTCGTTTATTGTTTTGTAGAGTGTGTTCTTGTTTTGTGCTGTTACACCACTGTCCAAGGTTTGGCGCCATCTAACTAGTTTAAACCCGCTGCATTTGTTTGCACCTGTCCTTAGTCAGGAACCTGTTGTTCAGTGGTTGTCGTTTGTTGATGCGGTTCATAATTGTTTCTGGGTTCTCGTTTTTTATATAGATTAGACCGTTGTTTTTCCTGTTTGAATTTTTTTACACTAGTCATTTCAGGGCCCTTTATAGCTTGCTGTTCGGTGTGATCCAAGGCTCCGTGTTGAAGGCTGTACTTTGACCTATAATTGTTTAATTTTTACACATTTGTGACTTGGATGGAGAGTTGTCTCATTGGCACTCATACCACATCTTATTATTATTAAGAAAAAAAATATTATCCTGTAATCAATTGAAATTACAAATATAACTTAAGAAAAGAAAAATCTTACGATAATTGGAATGTATTTGTTGCTGGTACAATAAAATGTCCATATTTGAAATATACATGTATGGTATGATGTTACCGTTTTGTTGTAGGTAAACCATTCAATATCATTGATGAAAGTAACTATACGCCTGAAAACATTCATTTGAATATAACTCTTTTAGAAGTGTACCCTAAACCATTGTGCTCTGCTACCTCTAAGGTAAGTAGGTTAATATTCTTTTCATGGATTCATGATTATTTATTTAAATTTTCCTTATTTATCATTCATACTTAGATCAACGGAACAATGCATGATTACTTATTTAGCTTTCTATACTGTACTAGAACACACCCGCGAAATCGCGGGTCCGTGACTGAATTAAAGTACCGATGCCTTATTTTAGTCTGGATTTTTAGTTTTCGTAGTGTCATCTGATAAAGTCATGCTGATTGTAACGTGCACCGTTTTCTCTGCTTTCAAAATCTCTGTTTGAACCCGTCCTGGTTTTCTTACTACAATAAATTTACTATAAACGAAATTTATTTTTTAAAATAATTAACCAAAATTAATAGTGGTATTGAGGTGGAAGAAAACAGACTTGTTAAATAGTGTATTATAGTTTAACATAGAAATAAAACAACCACTGGAAGAATTGATCGTCGTTTTTACGTCATGCCGGCTAACAAATTGGACCTCGTTATTTTCGTAGTATAGATGGTTCTTTAAATCTCGTCATTTGGTGACTGGTGGATTGCTGTCTCCTTCGCATTCATATCACATCACCTTATCTATAATGAACCATGAAATTATCTTTAAATAGTTTATTCCATATTGGTGTTATTTAAAATGGTTTTTCTATATGATAACGATTTTAAAATCAAACAGCATATTCACCTGAGGAAAATGATATTCACCGCACTAAATATAACGTGCTTTTACATGTAACGTTATGATAAATTATTGTTGTACCTGAAGAAAAAGGATATTTACCGCGCTAAACGTCACGTGCTTTTACAGGTAACGTCATGGTAAAATGTTTGTTGTACAATTGGTTTAGGTAAATAATTGTCATTCAATACATTGTTTTCTCTAGGAATATTGAATTAAACAATTAATGTCTTTTGTTTTGGTAAATATATAATACATGTATGATATCTATTGATGCCAGAACCTTTGTAAACAATGGCCATTTTAAGTCAAGTATGTGCATTTCATCATAGTTATGACGTCATGTCGGAATCACTATTTTGCAATTAATAATTAAAAGATTTTTTTTTCATAGTTAAAACCTCCGTTTTAAATGCTCTTAAACTTCGTATTAGATTTGGCTTTCTAACTGTTTTTATTCGAGCGCCACTAATGAGTCTTATGTAGAAGAAACAAACGTCTGTCATACCAAATTATAAAATAAAAATAAGATGTGGTTTGATTGTCAATGAGACAACTCTCGATCCACCAGAGACCAAATGACGTAGGAGTTAACAACCAGAAGTCTGGTATCTTTGATGACTTTTTTTAATGTCAACAGAGAAAACGAATTCGCTCATTTGTTTGTAATTTATATTTTACGTGATTTTTCCTCTTTACTATTCTTGAAGTCCCGAAATGGCACAGTTTTATTGGAGTCAAATGTCAATGTCACAACTGAGAACAGCCTTATATTTCCACTAAAGAAAGCGGTAATATCTGGCGACTTACAGCATGAAAAGGTTGATTTAGAAAATTGTGAAAGACAAGTTTTTATTCACTGCTGCTTGAACATGACATTGGTCACAGTGCTGCAAAAACGATATAATGTTTGCTCTTCACTTCAAGGCAAGTTATATGATTTGAGAATTTAAAAGAAAAGAGTTGTTAAAATGTTTGACTCTTTTGTTCTTCTTATTTCAAAAAGATTTTAACGCGACTATAGTTTTCGGAAATGTTTATGTAAGCTTAGGCTCTATGTCAAACTTTTATTGTGACTAGTCTTCATGATGGAAGTTACATTTCTATGATTTTAGCCAAAAAGTGAACTTCAGATATAATTTGAGCAAATCAACATATTAATGACATCACATATCACTGCGCACAATTTTCATAATAATAAATACACGTACTACATAATAATTTATGAAATATACCATTACATTTTTGTAAGTGATAGAGCGCGTTATTCACCTCACAATCTCCATTTAATTCAAAAGATAGGATGAAAGTGTAGTCATGATTAAATAAAGATGAGGATTTGATTAGGTAACGATTTGGTCATGATTTCATGGGTGTCATTCTGTATATCGAGAAAAATGATCGTGAAAGAATACCTAACGGTGGTCAAGTATTACGATTGGATCGTGAAAGCTATGGTATGGTATCGTGAAGGAAATCTTATCGAGAAGTCATATGCAAGGTCAGCTACTTATATAATTTAATTCGTCATACGGACAAATTAACAAAATAATAAAACTGTCTGTCAAAATGGTTCAACATTATGATCTTTATCTGAGAAAAATCAACGTTTAAAAGTATACCGTTTTTACAAAATTATAAAAGGCAGATTGCTCCTCGACATTTCAATGACATTCAATATGTAAACAAACAAGATTTTTTTTCATAATTCAAATTACTAAACAACTATTTTTTGTAAAATATCATTCCATTTTAATGATTCAAATGGTTCTTATAGTTACTTTGTGTTAATTCGTTTGATGTGTTTGAGCTTTTGAATTTGCCATTTTATTAGGGACTTTCCGTTTTGAATTTTCCTCGGAGTTCGATATTTTTGTTATTTTACTGTTTTTTGTAGCATTATCAGAAATTTTGCAAAAAATGAAATATTTCCAAAAAAAAAAAGATTTTTCGGACCGTGAAAGATCGCGTACCGCTTTTTGAAGATCGTGAAAAGAATCGTGAAAGATCTGATGCTACGAAAACGTTCAAATCAGTATTTAGTTATAGGATAATTTATATTTTAATTGGTATAGCAAATACTGGATTTGCATGACTCATTCCGGTTCTCTTTTGTTGGTGAATAGGGGTATAATCGTTCAATGCCATTGGATCTGATTATCTCATAATACCACACCGACTAGGTAATAACAATGGCGAAATTACAATTCAAGCTGGGCATCATGGACAATCGAGGTACGTTGATTGGTAATTTCCCCTCTAAGATGTGTACAATGATGTATAGCTATTGTGAACAGACTGATTAAACAAAATAGTAAAATTAACGTTATCTTGGTACCCTTTTTAGTTTATGTCAGCGCAGCCACGAAATAAACAATAAATTAGCCAATATTGTCATATGATGTACGCACGTACGACACTCCATATAACTAAAAGCAACAACCCTTACACAATTTTTTTTTTAAATGCGTACACATGAAATAATAAAATTTCCGGGGCGGATGCATTAAGCATTTTAAGCATTATAGATACGAAAATACTTTTACTTTTCGACAATTAACGATCCTGAAAGTCCTTTCATCTTGTAAATCGACTTATCTAAAAACGTTTTTAGTCATTTTAATAAACGTAAGGAAAAGTGTTGAAATAAAAAAATAAAGTGAGAAAAAAAATGAAAGCATTAATGTCCGTTCTTTCTAGAATAATTACACACTTCAACTAGTTGCAAGTATATCAATTGGTAAAATAAATATTGTTTTCTGATTATTAAGTCTGGTCCGGCGCGGGACGTTTGCGCTTTTTGGTAGGACATTTGCGCTTTAATTTTTGCGCTTTTTAAAAAAAAGAACATTTGCGCTTTATCAACATAACATAAAAAAAAACATTTTATATAAAAAAACACAAAACATTCATATATTTATATACAGCTAAAAGCATCATAAAATTTCGGTCTTCACAAATTGAGACAAGCTTTGATAAACTATGATGGTACAGTTCCTCGGACTATTCATGCAATAGAATGGACACAAGAGGAATATAGTTTCCAATTTAAATCCTCTATTTAGAAAGCTAATTGAAGAATTTCGGTCAAAATTTAAATGTTCCATCCATAAAAGTTTCGTTTTCTCTATCATTTACTCAGAAACAGTTACTATATTTTTTATAATATGTCTGGTTTACCCGAATATTATTTTCTGATTGTCGTTTGTTCGGCAGAACTTTCAAAGAATATGTGAACATGTTTCCGTGACTTTGGTAAATTTTCTAAAGATTACAGGTAAACTATTATAGGTAAAAAGCGCAAATGCCTTGTCAATTTTGTACAGGTGTATCAAAGTTTAAAACGCAAATGTCCGTAGTGTTTGAAGCGCAAATGTCCTTTAGTGTTACAGGTAAAAAAACGTAAATGTCCGGCGTCCGTCTTTCAAGATCAAGATAATGTGTTGCCCGATCTTTCACGATCAATTTTGATGAAAAATCAACAAAATTTAATGTGTTCAAAAACAAAATGAACGGTTTCAAGGGAAAACAAACTTCTATTTTACTGTACTATCTCACACACCAAAGATTCAGTTTCAAATATATTATGATATATTGGAATGTGAACATTATAGGTACAAAACGTGTTTTTTTTAATGAATTCCATAGACTTGTGTTGCGCCTTTTGTGTTTTCTCATAAAGTACTGCATATTTTCTTTATCTTATTGTACAGTATTATTGACAAAGTTGAATCATTTTGACAGACATAATTTTTTTTTCGGATTTGTATCGCGTTTTGAAAATACAGCAGATTTTTCAGAGATTTTGAAGTAGAATTACAATTAATTACATTCATGATCCGATACCAGATCTTTCCCGACCCGATCACAATGCTTGACCACCGTTAGGTATTCTTTCACGATCATTTTTCTCGATATACCGAATGACAGCCGTGGATTTAGTCACAAGTTGGGCATGATTTGGTAACAATGTGGTATTTGATTCTGTTTTGATTGCGATTTGGACATGATATGGTTGCGATTTAGTCATGATGTGCTGGTGAACTGCTACTCATTGTTTGTTCATTTGCATGAGAAAATTTTACACAATTGTTAAAATGATTTGGTTTCCTATATTTTTTACTTGGATTGGAAAACATTTTTGTTTCACATATTTTTACAGAAACACAAGATAGGGACACTAAGCCCTCATCCTTAACAGTTCCAATCATGGGATCTGGTGTTTGTATACTTGCCATAATAGCCATATTTGTTAATCGGAAAGGTGAGTAAATTTATACATTATAAGAACTGTTTTTTTTTTGTGTACAAGTTAATTACAACCTTTAAAACACAATTCTAATGTAACGCTTTTCTTTCTCTATGTGATCAAAGTCATGTTCTTATTCAATATCAGCAAGAGCTTGAGAAAACATGGAGCAGGACAGGATTTACAAATTTGCTAACGACAAGGCCACCATTGCATATTGTCATGGTTTTGCATTAAACCTATGGACATGATGACAGTATAGTTTTATATATTGTCGAGCACTGTTTGAAAGAATTGCATTTAAATGTTTCATTTTTTTTTTTCGTTTTGCATTTTTTTCCCTTTTGTTGTCTATTAGTTCTGAGTTCGGGATCGTAGTCTTACCCTTTAGAATTTTCTTCTTGTTTTGCATCAACTTAGCAAGATCGGTCCGTGTTTCAGTATGCATTGTTATCATGGTTTTGTTGTAAAAAAAAAATAAACAGTCCAAATAGAAATTAGACACCTGGTATGAATGCAGCACATTTTTATGCCTGATTTGTTTTGTCTTATTGAATTGAAATTTCCTGCTATACAATTGAAATGTTTGAGAGTGGTCATTTTTTCATAGATCAAGATGAGCGTTACAAACTCTTTAGAGTCTCTAGTTGATATCAGCATGTATTTTAGTATTACCACTATGGAATACAGTATGTACATTACATGTACTGTAGCTCTTCTGAAACAATGTTCAAAACAATTTGCCTCTGAATAACTAGGTCAATTTAACATGTTTAAAGCACATTGATTCCTAACAAATGTGTCTGAATATACTATATACGATGATGTTGTCTATCACCGAAAAAATATTTCAATGCTGCCGAAACAAACTAGTGGGTTCATAAAGCCGCCGCTTTGTCCGTCCGTCCGTATGTTCATCAGAAACAAATTCTTTCTAGATGCAATATTGAGTTTACCTTGCTAGATTAAAACGAAACATATACAAATTGGATTTTGGGGTCAATATATCAAAGTTTAAATCACTGTTACTAAAACAAAAGTTTTAATCAAAGGCTTTCTGGACGAAATTTTGAGCTTCCCCACGCTTAACTGAAATGATACTTATTTCAATGGAATATATAGGGAACGGTAAGAAGCCTTTTGATTTTGAGGATAAATAGATTAAATTTCTAGTTTGCTGAAAAATAGGTTTTTGAAGAAAAAAAATCAGATAATAACTTCAGTTTGCATTGTTGGTTTCTAAATGAAACTTTCGGGTTTTTTTCCATTGTATGTCAGTTCGTTTTCGACTCAAGAACAATGACTTTAACTATCCCTTTGGTATTTTCTGCATCTCTTTTATATACATAAAGAAACTTATATACATGTATATATATGATATATGTAGGAAAGTTGAAGAACTTTTTTAATACTAGTACAAATGTCAATGTAACAGCGTCTAAATTAATAGTTAATCCCTGATTTTAGCTTTCTACTTATTTTGGAAGATATATCGGGCATGTACCTCCCAGATTTGGCATAGGAAAAGGAGCCACACCCATTTTTTTTTATCCATAAAAGTTTAGGTGGGCAAAAATTGATTTAAGATTATGAAGACTCTTAGGCAAACATTTTGACACATAACAGTTATATTTAGATACTAACTAGAACACACCCGCGACATCGCGTGTCCGTGACTGAATTAAAGTAACTACGCCTTATTTTAAGCCTGGATTTTTAGTATTGGTATTGTCATCTGATTAAAAGGTGTACAGTTTTCTCTGCTTTCAAAATCTTTCTGTTTGAACCCGTCTGGTTTTCTTAGTACAACCGGAAAATTCATGTGACAATGATTGTATTTAGTTTGGTGTTATTCCCTGTGTAATGACGAAGTTCAGGTGTGATTATGACACTTGTTTATAGCAAATCCAAAATACATCGCTTGGTTGTGCGCCTGATTGGGTGGAACGTACAGATTAGATAACAGGTAACAGGTGACATATACTATTGGTATCGGTATCGGATTCGACCCGGAACTTGTTTATTATTTGGTAATACAAGTAATAGCTTTTCCAAAAAGCTTGCCGGTTTTTAGCTTCTTATGTTGAAAATTGTTTTTTTTTTTTTTTTGCTTTGTATTTTCATCCATTCAGAATATTGCTCTGCATATAAATTGTAATTGGGTGAAAAAAGTGGAATAGAGGAAAGGCCAATATAGTATTGTAAGGGTTACAATTTTAATTTTGTGCTTTGTCATCTTTAACTTCTGGAAAGGGCTTAATTTCTAAATCACTTTTTGCCTGTACTTATTTCAATAAACTTTTTTTATAAATCAATTTTTTAGGAAAAACATGTCTTTATTTACTCTCTGTTTGAAAAAAAGTGTGATCAAGATCTTTCATTAATTGTCGCGATAAAACAACTCACAAACGTTTTAGATCCCAATGAATCTTTATTATACCGGAAATTGTGCCTATATCCTACTGAAGCAGGTTCCAAGAGCGTATAAGGGTACATGTACATAGTTACTGCGGGAAAATGTTTAAGGAGTAAATCAGTTTAAATACTGTTCTGAAAAAAAAATTACAAATTGGCATGTTATGAAGTAAAGTAAATACATGTGCGACTCTCTGATCGATACTTTCTGTCTTTCTTCTTCATCCTGGTTATAAGTCGGACTCTATTA
The DNA here is from genome assembly GCA_017311375.1 of Mytilus coruscus. NCBI lineage: Eukaryota > Metazoa > Mollusca > Bivalvia > Mytilida > Mytilidae > Mytilus > Mytilus coruscus. Next base: position 97,119,951 of record CM029598.1, read on the forward strand.
TTGAGTGTAATTGACTCGGGCGCATTTCAAACAGACAGGAGGCCACTCCTTTGGCCAAAAGTAAAAGTCCAGGAAAATTGGATGGTATTTACATTGAAATCAGTAGGTGCATATTTATGAATATGTACACTGGATATCCTGTTGTCTAGTTGAGATGTGACTGGGTCCTAGTACTGTAACCTAATGTCTTGTACTTGGATGTATCAATGTGCCTCTGGTCCTAGTACTGTAACCTAATATGTTGTACTTGGATGTATCAATGTGCCTCTGGTCCTAGTACTGTAACCTAATATGTTGTACTTGGATGAATCAATTTGTCTCTAATCCTAGTACTGTAACCTAATGTGTTGTACTTGAATGTATCAATGTGCCTCTGGTCCTAGAAATGTAACATAATGTGTTGTACTTGGATGTATCAATGACAATCAACTGTTGTTGGGTCTTATAACACAGCACAACACTTTGTTTCTATCGTCTGTGCTGGAATGATTTCCTTGGAAGTTGGTGCAGTAATTTAGTTACACATCCTGGAGAGTTGTCCTGATAGCAGCTATAGACAAAGCTCGTCTCTGTACTTGCTCGATATCTCGTGTGATGGTGATTTGGTGCGGGTCCCATACTGGAGAAGCATATTCAAGGGTAGGTCTTACAAGGGTGGAGTATATTGGTCTTCTTGTTAATCGTTTTCTTAGCTTTGAACCAATCCGATGAGCCAACCCCTTTTCAACTGGATTTTACATTTAGTTCTTACATATTAGAAAAGAAAGAATATTGGGTATCCATTCAGGATACAAAAATAGTACAAAAACTAAATACACAGCAAAAAAACAAAAAGAAAAGGAACAGCGCTTTTTATGATGTATGTTGCGGTTTAACACCACTGTCAAAGGTTAGGGTTGGGTTGGGCATCTGCAAACATGGTTATCCCCGCAAAGTTCGCTGTGTGTCTGTATCAAAGTCATGAGCCTGAATTTAATTGGTTGTCGTTTGTTGCTGTGAATTACACCTGCTTTTCGTTTATAATTGTTTTGTACAAAAATAATGACATGCCGTTGGTTATGCCGTTTTAACTTTTTTACATTTGTCATATCAGATCCTTTTATAGCTTACAATGCAGTATGAGCATTTGTCATTGTTAAATATTGTAGGGTAACGTATATGTGCTAACATCTATGTCATTTTGTCTCTGCTGGATAGTTACCTCATTGGTAATCATACCATATCTTCTTATTTTTATGTTATAAATATCTGGCTGACTCATTTTCTGGACCGTTGCAAAACATATACTAAAACTATGGTTTTGAACATTTGCCAGCACTATTCACATGCATTGAACAAAGTTCAACTATATACCATTTGTTGTCAGAACATTATAATACAAACATATACATGAAGCTGTAATTATTGTTTTCTCCGATGTTAGCAAACGCAGTTCGTTCCTGTTCATTGCCTTAAGGTCGCCTAAATTTGTGTATTTAATTTTGCGATTTAAGGGATTTTGTGTTGATTGCATATTTTTGAAAGTCTTTGAAAAATTATCTACAATTATTTTTTTTTTTTTAATTTAGTGCTTGAAATATTGTATGACAGTCATGTATCCATTGAAGAAACCCGAGTGTTGACCTTATTAAGCTTTGTTGTTAATTTGGTTATGGCCTTATTAATGATACCCTACATCTCCTCTTATTTACACAAATGTATCTGGCATCGCTTTAGATTATTGTACATACATGTATACTTGCTTTCAAAACGGACCTTTACAGACGCTTATGTGTATAAAATACATTTTGTTCCCCTTCCAGAAAAAAAGATAACTGTATTAGTCGTATTAAGTCTTATTATTTTCCCCTTAGGAAGTTGACCTTAGAAGTATAGACCGTTTTGTCATCAGAACTTCACTGTATACCTAATCCGAATAATTAAAGCGTCTTGAAAGGCTATTTTATTTTTTTTGCTGTGATGCCTTCCAGCGCAGAAAAATAGACGTCTCAATTATTCGGACTACACTGTACCGTGATGGACGATGGCGTGATAGGGAATTCGACACATGTTTACATCAACCCACTTCTCCGCCAGACCTAGGATAAATGAACATTAAAATAAATCGAAAATAAGACATTTAAAGATACTTGTTTTCACATTTCTTTTATTGCTTTTGAATTATATCAATTGATAGATACTCATCTTTAATGTTTGTTAACTACAGACAGAAGCATACACGATCCGTCCTAAATATTTTCTATGAACATTTGTACATGACTCTGCACAATCACAACAGTGTGTTTATCTATATAGCGTAACTTAGTTAAATCACCAGTTGTGCAAAATTATTATCCTGTATAACAATACGCATGAGTGATAACTAATACACACCAACAAGGTAATTATAAATACGAAAGTTAAAATAATATTTATATCTGATGCAAAGACAATTAAATAATAAAGACAGAACAAAACTCAATTAATAAATCATTTTTGCGTTTGACCTTATGGCATTAAAATATCGATTCAACACTTCACTTTCAACTTGAATTAACACTTCACTGTCATTTTCATAACCTACTATCATGATTTCTTTCCGGCCTCACTTACGGATACGCTCGCATATAATAGATGAACCTCAATATTACCCAATCAGACGTCAAGAAAGTCTTTACTTTATTCGGAAAACTCTATATTTCTTGAATATTTACCAATAAGAATCCATTAACAGACTTACCCCATTTAGACGTGCAGCGTATGACTAATTAGACCGGGTCTCAAGTGACCCGGTAATTAATTATATGGAAAATAAAAGGGCTTGGAATGATGTAATTTTTAATCAACACCATTGTCCTATATTAGTTATATATAAAGTTGAATTCTTTGATTCGTCGTTTTTCCGCTGTGCCGGCTAGCAAATTGGACCTCGTTATTTTAGTATTATAGATATAATCAAAATCGTGGTTTGTATGTGAAATTTCTAGAAATAAAACTATTTATTTATTATCCAGCAAAGTTATAGGGCATGTGCCTCTTTGACCTGTTGCGTTTGACAGAACTGCCAAATGTTTAAAGTAAGGTGTTCTGTATAGTAGGGCCCAGTAGAAGGTTTTTATAACAGGTTTGGTTCCTCGAATATAGGTTGTCGGCAATATAATTGAGTAGATCGGAGAGCATAGGTCGGCCTGTCAACTTTATTCTTGATGAATAAGTGATAATAAGATTGAGGTAACATTATACATATACCACAAGTGAGCGAAGCATTGTCATCACAATATCAAGTAAGACTATACTTATCAACGGATACAGAAACTCCGATTCATTTGATTTTTTGAATTAATCATACTAGATATTCCTGTTCTGTTTTTTTGTTTTGTTTTGTTTTTTTTTTTTTTTGTTGGTTTGGTTATTGTTATTTTGCATTATTGTTTTTTTTTTCTCTCTTTAGGATACCTTACAACACAACAGATGAAGTACTATTACAAGAGACTCTCAGTTGGAGGGGACAAAATAATTACGTACACAGGAGACACCAATGATAGACATGTAGAAAAACGTTCTTCATCTGGAAGGATTTGATATGTACAGAATAATATATTCAGTAATGGAAATTTACATACAATGTATTTTATTACAAATTTGTAAGTTGTAACATATGTTTATCGCAGAAAGAAATGCACAGTTGTAATTCGCCTTTGATGATTTAAAACGGTAAAAGACTATGGCTGATTACATTGTTCTTATTCTATTATAAAATTTCGTCCCTTTATAGGTCGAATTTCCATTGCCATATGTATTGTTGACAAATTTCAAGATAGAAATGCCTTTTAAAGCGTAAGATTCTGAAAGAGATGTATTCAAGTCGGATAAAAAGAAAAAAAATGGTTGGTGTAACTGTATATTATTTGTTAAAAAAGAATGATGTATAATGATTCATATTTCTTTGCCTTTAAATTTTTGTTCATCAGCAGTGGGCAACCGCGGGCACTGTTAATGACTTAATGCAACTGTGCCAAGTGTCTTTATACACACTCGACATTTGTTATTAAAAATGACCCCAAAGTTATTGCTGGTTAAACAAATATTTTGTAATATTTTAGTATTGATTGTGTTGGTTGAAAATATATTTTTACCGTTCATTTTTTTATTTGTGTTAAATAATTACTTCGAAAATAATTCACTTTTTTTGTGCAAATTTACCCTTTTATAAGTGTCCATTTCTAGATTTGGAAATTCATGTTCACACTGGAAAATCTAACCAAATATTTACGACAAAAGAGACAATTTTCGTTCCCTATTGGTAATTTCCTCTTTTTGGACTGTGAAGTTCCTATGCCTATTCTTCGGGTGTATTTATTTCACAACTCTATCGTGTCTTTGATGATGGTTTGGATTTCATTGAATGTAATATAGTATGTTTATCTAGTAAATTATCAAGTCTAGGATTTCGTTACCATAAATGACTTAAAACTTTTACTAAATTCTTTCATAAATACAAAGTTTTGGTTTTGATGTTTGGCAGTACTGGTAGAATGCTTATAAAAAAACACGAGACATTACATCCAAATTTTTTACGGTAATGTTGCTAAAAATAACGTGAATGCAAACTTATTGATCATTTGTCTAAACTTATTATTACAGGATATCATTTAAAAACAAACGTGAAGAACTTTGAATATGGTTTCTATCGGTACTTGTATAGATTTTATTTTGAATAAATAAAATACAACTAAATATGTATTGCTTTTCATTTATGAAAACTTATGGTCCTATATCCTGTCGATACAATGTACTTATATTTTGGCATTGCACAAGTTTATGCTTTTCTTATACCATTTATTTTGTCTCAATACTAAATCCGTTGGACGTGAACTGATTGTTACCTTATCCTGGGAGAACATTATTTATTTGTTAGTTTTTATTGGCTTTGAACTATCCTTCATTATGCAAGTACCCTCAGACAGTTACTTTATGTTAGTTTTTTTTTTTTGTGCTTCATGTCGATCTGATGAGTCAAGCCATTTCCAACTGATTTTTACAGTTTGTTCTTATGTGGTACTATTACTCCTTTTCCCCAAGCCAGGAGCCTGTAATTCAGTGGTTGACGTTGGTTGTCGTCTGTTATAATTGTATTTCGTTTATTGTTTTGTCATAAATCAGTTTTTTCCGTTTGAATTGTTTCACACATTTTCATATCCGGTGCTTTCATAGGCGACCAAATGGTATGGGTTTTGCTCATTGTTGAAGACATATAATTGCATAAATCAACGTTATTTGGACTCTGCTGGATAGTTGGCTCATTGGCAATCCTACCAAATTTTATTCTATTTTATTTTATTTTATTTTAACACTTTCTATGGGTAATACGTTAAGAAAGCAACACTCATTCGTCTATGAATTGAAGTTCTACACTGTTAGATGTCTATATTGTTTATCATTTTCAGTAACAGCTGATTTCTGATTTACCAATACCCCACAGCATGTTCATGAGGATAAAATGGATTTAAATAAATCAACCATACAGAAACCCAACCACATACAAATGGCAGACATCCAGAGTTAAATATTTGGGCATGACCCGTTCAAGTATTTCTTGTTAACAATGATCATCTCAAGCATTCAATTTCCCCTAGTCTAACAGATATCACGATGTTTTGTCATCACATCTAATTCGGAAAATAACAAAAATATTAACATATAACTAAAGACTGCCAAGTATATGACAACTGAAAGGGTACAAACCTATGTAAAGTAATACAGCAAAAGAGGACTAGAAAGTGCGACAAAATATATTTGAAAAACACAAGAGAAATGCAAAGAGAAGATAATCCTTTGATTCCCAAATACTAAAAGAATATCAAATATTCACATCATAGTTATATCATGCTAATAGATATAGAGAAAAAAAAAAAGAATTAGCTGTTCGGTATCTGTGCAATACAAAAGGAACAAATCCACAAGTAGCAAATCAGCAATTCAGAACAAGAAACTAAAAAAAAACAAAGGTTGGGAAAATTGAAACTAAGACATAATACGGAAGTGAAACCAGGTCCGTCGAAATGTTTTCTCCTCTGCGTGATGCAGTCGTCGTTGCGTTGAAAGGGTCAAATTGTAAATAAAAAAAGTAAACAAAAGGAATAATTCATGATCAAAAACCGACACCGAAAGGAACATATTTTCACCAACCTATGAAATAAAAACATATAAGAACGAAACATTTAAAGCACAATCTGATAGAAAGACAAAATGTCCTGACTTTTACACAGATGACATATGTTTGAGTTTTTCGCAATCTTCGATAAGTAACGTATATGTGAAAGTACAATAAAGTATTCCCTGTTTCTATTCTATGTTCGATAACCAAAAGAAGCGAAGATAAGACTTACTCTAAACAGTGAGTCAAACGTTTTGTCACACTATTTAATTGTAGAGTACTGGACACTCATTTCGCCTCATTCTGCATCATATCAAATGTAGACACCAAAACTAAAGTTTTAATACAATTTCCTTCTTTAATTTCACAACCAATCTTCCACACAAAACAAAAGCAATGAAATAGATAACTTCAATATTATATACCCAATATTTATTGTTTAAGCCTCGGTCACACCTTAACGGATAGCTCGAACGGATGCCTAACGTTCATGTCCGTTAGACGTCCGTTCTTATCCGTTAGACGTCCGTCCATATCCGTTGCATGTCCGTTTAGCGTACGTTTTATCCGTCGACGTCCGTTCTGTCCGGTGGAAAATTTTGAGCATGTTCAAAACTTTAAACGGACGTCCAACGGATGAAATGTTGAACGTCCGGTAGGCGTCCGTTTTGTACGGTACTCGTCCGTTTCGTTTCCGTTTTGTATCCGTTACGTGTCCGTTATACATCCGTTGGAGGTCTGGCAGATAAATTCACCAACGGACTTCTACCGGACGTTTAACGGATAAAACGGATGTTGAACGAATGTGAAACGGACTTCTACCGGACGTATAACGGATAAAACGAATGATGAACGGATCTGAAACGGATAAATGCCAATTGAAAGTTTCGTGTCAGAAATACCAATTATTGGTATGTCAGATTTCTTAAGGTTCATGAATTCTTATTATTCATAATCGATCCTAGAGTAAGAGCACGTCTTCACAATTAAGCAGATCTTATTCAGGCCAGACACTGCCCTTTGGCGGCATTTTGAAGAACAAACCAAAACCAGTTACACAGAAATTTTTTTGAATATTTATACGATTTACATGTATTATTATTGTCGCCTTTAATTTTTCAGTATATCTTGTTCATCCATTTATCCGGTACACTTCCGTTAGGTGTCCGTTTTATGCGGTACTCGTCCGTTGGATGTACGTTCGACATCCGTTCTGTCCGGTACGTTTCCGTTCCTCGTACGTTGCATATCCGGTGTGTGTCCGTTATGCATTCGTTACGCGTCCGTTTTATTTGGTCAGTACATCAACGGAATCCCAACGGATAACAATTTTGTCAACGGACAACTTTTATTTTCATCCGTTAGGCGTCCGTTCGTGTTATCCGGTAAGGTGTGACCGAGGCTTTACACAGGAATTGTTCATTAGATTGAAAAAAAATCTGTTCCATGTAAGAGAGTTTCAGATAAACTGTGATATTAACCACATGTGGAGTCGAACTGTAAAGAATTTCTTGACAATTTTCAATCTCGATCTTTCTCTGAAATTAATTCTATTCAAACTTTTTATTATCCAACCCTGTATACCATAATTCACCATGTGAAATTGAAATATCGATAAAAAAAATATTCTACATTGATTTTCAATATAAAAATGGTAGCATACGCTATGAATTTATTGCTTTGAGATACCATACGGCATAGTATTTTGATAATAGTGATCAAAAAGGTAAATCAAGCTACACAGATAAACAAGTGATAATTATGCTGGAATTTCTCATTGATAACATATTTGTTGAATTTGGATTTGGACGTTTTCAACAAATTGTCGACATTCCTATTGGAATGAACTGAGCACCTCTTCTTACCGACCTCTTCTTATTTCCATATGAGTCGGAGTTCATTCAAACACTTATCAGAAACAAGAAAATCAAAAAAGCCCCATCATTTAATTTCACATTCAGATATATTGATGATATTCTTTTCAATAACAATCCAAAATTTTCTGTTTTTGGTTCCATTAATATATCTTCCAGAACTAAAAATTGAAGAAACAACAGACACGGTTTCCTCCGCCCCATTTTAAGACATATACCTCGAATTTGACATAAGCGGTCATCTCAGTACCATAATCTTTGACAAGAGAGACGATTTTAATTTTAAAATTAAAAATTTTTCCCACCTTAGCAGCAAGGTACCTTCTTCACCTGCACATGGGATTTACATTTCCAAACTCATTGGGTATTCAAAAGCTTTAAGCTGCTACTCAGACTTTACCAGTGTCTGAGCAGAAAGTTCATGAGCAAAGGTTATGTCAAAGAACGTCTCGTCCTTTTTCCAAAAAAAAAAAACAATCATAGGAAGATACCAAGACCTTGTTGATAAATATTCCGTATCAACTTTCAAATAATACATGATGGGTTTGAAATATAGATTCTAGGTACTGACGTTGTTTATCATCTTAATTACGTGTTATAGTGTTCTTTTTATTTGTCCTAGTGTATTTTAAATCTTTACTGTTTCGTCCATTTTTTGTTATATACTTTGACGTGGCTCGGTACATCCCGCCATTGTCTTATTGTGCTATGGTCATTTTTGAATTCTTGTCTTTCATTTTTGCTTATGTACTTTGTCTATACGCTATTTTGTGTTTCTTTATTGAAACAATTATTTGGTGTTTTTTTTTTTTTTTATAGTGATTAAGATTATATTACAATGTTGACTGCTGTAGCCCAATTGTTGACGTACCTATTTCGTCTGTTTATTTTGCTCACACATTGTTGTCAGAATAATGGAATTCTATGCGACTGTCATACAAGTGATAGGTTTAGCTAGCTATCATACCAGTTTTTACTCACCATTTTCTACATAAGGAAATGCCTGTACCAAGTCAGGAATATGACAGTTTTCCATTCGTTACATGTGTTTGAGCTTTTGATTTTGCCATTTTATAAAAGACTTTCCGTTTTGAATTTCCTTTGGAGTTCGATATTTTGTTACTGTGAAAGTACTTTTATTCGTGGGTACCAATTCGTGGTTTTCGTGGATGACTTTATCCACGAATTTAAGTGTCCAACGAAATAAAACAACCGTTGACCAAATCAAGACATGGAAAGATCCCATGTAGGTTTGACTACTGATATGATCTAGAGAATATATTGAATATCGTCAAATCTGAGACTACTATAATAGTAGTCACAGGGCAAATGCACTATGAACTACAACTGCATGCAGGATTATACCCATTTGATCTTTAATAACCTAAACTGTACAACTTTTGATCTTTAATTCTCATAAAAATATTTTGATCAATGAAAGTCAGATTACAGGTATTGATATGCTATGATAAAGTGTTCATTTTATATCCTCATAGTTCATGTAGTTCTCGTACGTACGTATGGGAAATAATAATTATATGCTGGGCTTGCTTTTGATAAGAATTATTTTACAATTCAAGATACGTTTATAGCATTTGTATATGTTACTGTTTTCTTAAGGTGACATGTTTATGGCCTAATTTACACCTTTGATGATCACTCTATCTCAGGTTAATTAGTGTGGTCACTACGATTTACATGGATCAATGTTTACTTTGCAATTTCCTTCAATACAGACAATTTGTAACCATTGTTTCTAATGGCTTCAATTTAAAAATATTTTTTTTAGAAAACTAAAATCCACGAATTTTAAAACCCACGAACATGTAAATGTTACTCAAACCACGAAAATTGATACCCACGAATTAAAGTACTTTCACAGTATTTACTTTTACCACGCAAATAACCATACCTGTTTTATGAAGACTTTATTTAATTCATATACATATTTCTTAAAAGAAAACCCTATAATATTTAACCATGTACAATGTCGAATTACGGAGAAAATTGTGATGTGTGTCAAAACCTAAAACAAAGAGGATCGGCTATATTTCATAAACGACAAAAACAATTGATGTTGCCTAAACATCAAGACTGTCAAATGAGGAACATAGTGTATGCCATTTCATTTGAATTAAATGCGACAACCATTGTATATAGGAGAGACTGGTATGACTTTCAAAGACAAGAAAAACATGAACATTTGAAAGACATAGAATATAAACTATTGATTCTCATTCAAAAAACGATGTATCAATTTATGACCAATCTCAGTGGTACTGAAAACTGAAAGAAGTTGATGGGATGGGAACGATAGGAACGAAAAAAGCCTTCATGACAGGACATCACTGTAGTATTTGTCATATGTATCAGTTTGTTCAAAGAAAGATAACTCATCTTGGGTTAGAAGCTTGTAAGACAATCGGACTTACCACCCTTTGTATTTTGCACTTCCGCTTTAATTAATAAATATGTCAGTACCTTGTATAGTGTATAGTGTATATTGGCCAATACAGGTTAAATCTGTGACCATAATAATGGAATACACGACAGTAAAGTGGCGACGAGTGACAGGATTTAAAGAATAGACATACATTTACACGATGGGTATTGCCGAATGTAACGAAGAACAACCCAGTTACCCAATGAAAAGATTGAACAATTCATTACCAGGTTACGACAGAGAGCAGAAACGTGAATTTGGCGATCGCAATGTCATTGATAAACGGATAAGAGATCAGGTTATTGACAAATGCCCGAATCACAGTCTGATGCGTAATGTTCTTGAGAAAAGTAGGACTATTAACCTTATGTGAAAGATAGACTAAGGTCATTGAAACCCACATGCAAGCTGTTAGAAGTGACGTAAATCGAATGAAGGTTGTGAAGAAGAAACCTCCGGGTACAAACTCTGGCTATTAAAAACCGGCATTAATCTGTTATAGCTGTGGTTTTGAAAATCACTTGAGAACCGACCCGAAATATATAGTACGTGAAAAGAAATGTACGAAATGTTCCCAAATTGGTTATTTCGAAAAGCATTGTAAATCAAAATTTCTTAATAAATATTCTAAACGAAAGCAGAGACAAATTCAACAAGTGTCGGAACACTATCAATAGTGTCCAGTTATGATAAATATGCATTCAGTGCTAACCAGATAAATTCTGTATCCGAAAATACAGTGGTTAGTGTAGGATACGTTTGAAGATGATCATCGATTCTGGTGCGTCTTTTAATATTATAGGAAAACAGCTTTGGATTTTTCTTAAGGACAACCGTGGTGTGTGTGTTTCGTCAAAGTCGACGTATGAGCTATATGTTAGGGAAGCCAGAATCCGTTTAAAATAGCCGTAACAAGACTAACGTAATAGCTCCAAGACTATTCACGATGTTGAATTTGTTATGATGGACGGCAAGAGACAAGCGTTATTCGTTTGTGATACTGCATTGAAACTTGTCGTTCTTAAACTTATTCATACCGTTACAGAACCTACGACAGCACCGAAGGACTTTTTTGATAAATACCTTGAATGTTTTAAAAGTGTTGGAAAGTTGAAATCATTTAATTTACGAGATAAAGTGGACTTCTTATGGGTTGAGACTTTAGCTAAGTCAGGAATAACGATATCCCTTAGATCTTGATATAATTGAACGGGTTGAGGAGCCTAGCTCACGGGTCGCTCCAGTAGTATGCGTGCCCAAGCTCTGCGTAGATGTAAGAGTCGTGAATACTAGTATGACACGGGTTCGAAATATTGATGAGCTAATTAAAGATATGACCACTAGTAAACTATTAAGTAAAATTAATGTAACATGGGCATACCATCAAATAGAGTTCAAACCTTGGTACCGGGAAATCAATACTGTTGTAACATAAGGGTTTATTAGATATAATGGCCGTATGTTTGGGGTGAGTTGTGCCGCTGAGATGTAAAATTGAAGTGATAGAAGAGAATGTATGAGAAACTTCAACTCATATTGTAATGCTGACAATTTTACGAGAAAATGTACTTGAATTTGCTCCGGAGGGACATCCTGGCATTGTGTCAATGCAAATCCGTTTGTTGGCCAGGCATCGATACGAGCATTGAACAGTATTGTAAAAGCTTCTACGGGTGTGAATTTGTAAATCAACCTAGCAAACCGAAGCCGATGACGCGTACCGAGTTGCCGTCCGCACCATGACATCATTTAACAGTAGACTTATTAGGGCCTCTGCCTAGCGAACGTTATATATTTGTCCTTGTTGATTACTATAACCGTTATTTTGAGGTGGCAATTACAAAGACAGTTACGTCCGAGAAATAAACTTCTGTTATTTCGAAGTTTGACTCACGGTTTAACTTTGTCTAGTGATACCAACAGCGGTCGTCAATTTACAAGTCAATTTTAAAGATTTTACCGGTATGTTAGAAAACGGGATTAATTATCATCGGCCTCTTTGGCCGCATGCAAACAGTGAAGAAGAGCGGCAGCACTGTTTGATCATGAAGCAGTACGAATAGCTCAAGTTGAAGATCGTGATTGGAGATTGGAAATTGATAAGTTTTATGAAATAGAAGTACTTCTCATGCGATAACGGGTGTTAGTTCGTCGGACTTACTTTTTGGACGCAAGATTCAGACCAAATTGCCCGAGTTAATTGATTTTAATGTCGATGATCTAGCTGTACGAGGACGAGACGCTGGAATGAAGGAGAAGGGTAGACTATATGCTGATACGCGTCGTGGTTTAAAAGCTGTGACAAATTTCTCGTAAAGCAAGATCGGGAGATCGAAATGATTTAACCCCTCATCATTTTAAGTAGTTGAGAGAAACGCGAACAGGGTATTTGACGAGTCTGATCAAAGCTATCAGTATAGACGAAATGTAACAAATCTGAAAAACTTACATGAAAGAGAAGATATAGGTTTTATAGATTCTGTGCCTCTAGAAAATCCTGACTTGGTACAGTCTGAAAATGAATCTCCCATAGAAATCCCCCTTGAATATATCAAAAGGTGGTTCTGTTCATGACCAAGAGTGTGAGCCTTATCTTAGCAGTCTATGTGAGTCTTTTGATAATCAGTCTACTAAACCAGGTTTAACTACTGAGTAAAGATTATGGCAAGCCGTTCTCATAAAAACTATGTGTAAGCCATTTTTCGAACAATTTACACATTGGGAATTAAAAACACACACTTAGACGAAAAAACTTCAATACACAAAATCAAAAATTAAACAACGAGGATATAAACCTTCAAAAACACACATTGAGAATTAAAAAAAACACTCTGAGATTTCAGAAGACACACTGAGATTTGTGCGCATATTTTATGCGCACCTATCTACTGAGGCTTCTTTAATCTGAACTATTACAAGCTTGTATGAATCAGGGACCAGATCGCGATTTTCCTCCATTTAGTACTTCTCGGGTGTATCCAACAAATTAAAAGCTTCTCCGAGAAGTTCAGGATCAATCGCGCCAAGATAGAAACCAATATTTTCGTTTAAGATTATGTCATGAGCAACTTACGATTATTATTTTCATAGATATTCAATAAAGATGCGAAGTATTCCCCTAATCTTCTCTGTCGTTGATCGAAATAATTAATGGTGAATCGAGTAAACGTGGGGGATGGGATGCCCCAAAAGAAGTTTTAGATTTCCAGAATGAAAAGTGTAGAGCAAAAACAAAGTTCTGTTGATCTTCTAAATGGCGGAAAAGGGAGGGGGCTCTCTCAATCGTTCTAAAAATCAACGACAACACTATATGTGACATGAGTTCAGGTAACCAAGATATTTTGTCTGTTATCCATATAATTTATTTCATATATTCATTACTAATGTGAGCATAAATCTCATTGTGTCTTTTTGAAATCTTAGCGTGTATTTTGTAGTTCTCAGTATTGCAATCTCAATGTGTCTTTTTTAATTCTCAGTGTGTAATTTTTAATTCTCATTGTGCGTTTAAAAAGTTTTTTAATCTCAGTGTTTTTGGGATGTTTTTAAACCTCAATGTGTATTTTCTTTAGATCTCAGTGTGTAAATTTTTCGAAATACTGCTTAAACATAGTTTTGACTAAAAACGGCTTGCCATACTAGACAAGTTATAGTTTACCGTCAAATTATGACGATTTAGTTTGATTTAATTTGTGAATCTGTCATCATGGTCATAGTGTTAATCAATATTTAATTTTTAGTCTCTATAAACGTTTCCAATGAAATATGTCTTGTGTGTTAGTCTTTATATTACCGTTTTTGCTTGTATACAAGGTATGTATATTATTTTTCATTACATGATTTTTTTAAGGCAAAAGAACCATTTAGTATTTTTCATTAAATGTTGTCTAAAAAATATCAATTAAGGTTAAATTAAAAAAGATGGTTACAACGTTTTTGGCATTATTGTTTTCTTTCAAATAAAATTTTTGAATAAATTTGTTTTTCTATTCGGGCTGTAGTTCAGTTTATTCAAAGAAAGATAACTTATCTTGTGTTAGAAGATTGTAAAACAACATGAGTTACCCTCTTTGTATTTTGTACTTCTGCTTTAATTAATAGATATGTCAGTACCTTAAATAGGGTATGGTAGCCAATACAGGTTAAGTCCGTGACCATAGTAATGGAATATACGACAGTTCTGCATATAGTAGTACATACTGTCACGACCAAAAACCAATGTTATGATTAGCATATACTGCAATTTATTAATAATTTTATTTATAATATTTTGTGAAAAGAAAAGAAATTTACGACATCTACATTTATGTATGTGTGGTCTATTACATTTGAAACACATTTAATGTTGTTAAAATTGTAATAATATGGTTTCCCTAGACAGTGTGTGATTGGTTAGTGGAAGAGTAAATACATAGCTATTAATGTATTTCAAAGATGTACTGAGATCAAGAAATGATGGTTAATTGGTGTTTAATGATACAGACTGAAAATTGATTTTTAATAATTTTTTGGGGATTTCCAGAATCTTTAACATTCAACTTGTGTTTAAAGGTATAAGATAATTAATAAGTATATATAAACATAGTTGCAAACTTAGTTATTCTATTATGATAAAGAAAGGAATATTGTTTGCGATATTACA
Organism: Mytilus coruscus; assembly: GCA_017311375.1. NCBI lineage: Eukaryota > Metazoa > Mollusca > Bivalvia > Mytilida > Mytilidae > Mytilus > Mytilus coruscus. The sequence goes on from CM029598.1 coordinate 97,135,046, forward strand.
AATTGTTTGGACAATTTATTAAAATGTTTTAGTAAATTATTTTAGTTGAGAAATTTTGTGCACGTGTTGGTTCCGCCCCTTTTCAATGTCAACCAAAGTATCTATTGCTAATTGATTAATAAAACTGAACGGGACCTTATAAAATTGATGTGCAAAAAGGTCAATCAGTGAGACCTACGTAATTTGTTGTGAAATATCACCTGGAAAGATGTATTTAGTTCTGTGGGCAAGAACTATGGAAAATATGCGCTTTGCTTTTGAAAGATTGTCTCACATATATTTGAGAGATTTTAGCTATATCACAAATATATAACCGCAAATTTAAGTAAATAAATAGTTTATTTAGTGAAGTTTGAAATATATGTTGTAAAAGGAAATTGTCAGTGAGACAACGGTTAATTTTTTGATAATTTTGACCATAGATGTATATATCCATACATCTCTGTTTTGACCCAGTGGATTTATTGTCCTTTCTGTTGTGGATTTATTTGACTAGGATTAATAGCCAAACATGAGATCCCCAATTCAGGAGAATAGGGTATAGAATAGTTTACAATTTGGTTTAATTGTATATTTTTGACTACTAGTGTTGTTTGTTTTTGTGTGTGTCTTTATTTAAAAGGCACATATTTTTTTGCAATTTAAGAGTTAAGTGTTCGGAAAACTTTTAAATTGTGTCCGCAGTGAAAGAGGGTCTTCAGAAATACTGTTAAACTGTTTACTCGCGTAGTGGTTTTAACCATATGTGGATTCTAAAAAACTCTAAAGAACTTCTGGATAATTTTAAATCTCGATCTCTTTCTAAAATCAGTTCTATCAAAACTTTTGATTTTTCACCCCTGTATACCACCATTCCCCATGTGAAATTGAAAAATCATCTAAAGAAATAATCCACAATGCTTTTCAACATAACAATGGTAGCATACGCTATAAATTTATTACTTTGGGATACCATACGGCATATTTTGTTAATAGTGAACAAAAAGGTAAAACATGCTACACAGAGGAACAAGTGATCAATATGCTGGAGTTTCTTATTGACAACATATTTGTTGAATTTGGAGGCAGACTTTTTCAACAAATTGTCGGCATTCCCATGGGAACGAACTGTGCGCCTCTCCTTGCCGACCTCTTCTTATTTTCATATGAATCGGAGTTCCTTCAGACACTTGTCAAAAACAAGAAGATCAAAGAATCCAGGTCATTTAATTTCACTTTCAGATATATTGATGATGTTCTTTCCATTAACAATCCAAACTTTTCTGATTGGGTTCCATTAATATATCCCCCAGAACTAGAAATTAAAGAAACAACAGACACGGTTTCCTCCGCCTCATTTAGACTTATACCTCGAATTTGACATACACGGTCATCTCATTACCAGAATCTATGACAAACGAGACGATTTTAATTTTGAAATTATTAATTTCCCCCACCTTAGTAGCAATATACCAACTTCACCTGCATATGGGATATACATTTCCCAACTTTTTCGGTATTCAAGAGCTTGCCTACTCAGACTTTGTAAAACGTCACCAGTGTCTCAGCAGAAAGTTGATGAACCAGGGGTATGTCAAAGAACGTCTCGTCCTATTTCTAAAAAAGTTCATCGGAAGGTACCAAGACCTTGTTGATAAATATTCCGTATCAACTTCACAAATAATACACGATGGTCTTGAAGTATAGATTCTGGGTACTGACGTTGTTTATCATCTTAATAACGTATTATATATTCTTTTATTTGTCTTTATGAATATTATTTTTACTGTTTAGTCTGTTTTTGGTGATATCCATTTGACGTGGCTCTGTACTTATACATCCCGTCATTGTGTTATTGTTCTATGGTACAATTTTTGTATTCTTGTCTTTCATTTTTGCTAATGTGCTTTGTCTATATCTTTTTTTGTTTTCCTATGTTACATATGACGTGGCTCTGTACTTATACATCCCGTCATTGTGTTATTGTGCTATGGTAAATTTTTGTATTCTTGTCTTTCATTTTTGCTAATGTGCTTTGTCAATATGCCTTTTTGTGTTTCTTTGTTACATATGAAGTGGCTCTGTACTTATACATCCCGTCATTGTGTTATTGTGCTATGGTAAATTTTGTATTCTTGTCTTTCATTTTGCTAATGTGCTTTGTCTATATGCCTTTTTGTGTTTCTTTGTTACATATGAAATGGCTCTGTACTTATACATCCCGTCATTGTGTTATTGTGCTATGGTAAATTTTTGTATTCTTGTCTTTCATTTTTGCTAATGTGCTTTGTCTATATGCCTTTTTGTGTTTCTTTGTTACATATTTGTTTGTTTTTATAGTGATTAAGATTATAACACAATGCTGACTGCTGTACCCCTATTTTTGACATTTTTACCTATTATGTCTGTTTGTTTTGTTCACACATCGTTGTCAATATAATGGAATTTTATGCGACTGTCATACAAGTGAGAGGTTTAGCAAGCTATAAAACCAGGTTTAATCCACCATTTTCTACATAAGAAAATACCTGTACCAAGTCAGGAATATGATAGTTGTTATCCATTCGTTTGATGTGTTTGAGCTTATGATTTTGCCATTTGATTAAGTACTTTCCGTTTTGAATTTTCCTCGGAGTTCAGTATTTTTGTGATTTTATTTTTTTCAAGTGATAATCTCTGGATTTAGCCGCCGATCTGACGCTGCAATCCCCAATCACATCTTTGGATTTTAACCGTATCTGTATCGTATTAATTATACAGAACTTATAACTGGATTACTTTTTATTGGATGCCCATTGTGGACCCTTTAGACGATTTCAACCACAACACCTGATGATACACTCATACAGGATTTTATTTTTTGGACTTTAATCTTATGAAAACTATTTTATATCGCGGAAAATAAATAAAATATGGTGTTTAATAATAAAAAAAATCTATGTAGATACATTTTGTAGAATTAAATTAAATGGTCCGGGGACAAAGTTATCTGAAGCTGTCGAACTGAATTACAGGCCCTCTTAACATAAAATTTTCCATATTTTGAGCTAGAGCCGATTGACTTTTCTATAATTTTGATATAATTAGTCCCAAAAGTTGTAGACTACACTGTAAAAATCTCTTTTTGGATAGAACAGGTGCGATTTTTTTTAAATTGCGTTTTTTCTAAAAGAAATGCACTACGAAATAACTGTTCTCGGGCCAAATTATGTAAATTTGACTAATCTTGGCTATTCTGTGTAATTAAGGAGAGTTTTACTGTCAGGGTTATTGGTAACAAGAGTGTGTTAAGTATATCTTTTATTGACACGGTTCTGGTGATTAATTCATTCCGGTATCCCTTTTCAATTTGTTAATTGATTATTTAGTCAAGATCAGTGCTTTCGATTGTATGTGACGCCGGACGGGAGTCTTAGATATATATATATACAAAAGAACAAAAACAAATACCATGTATATATATCTGCTACTTTAGATAGTAATTTTAAGACATAAACATACCGAGACAAACCATATTCAAGGAAGCTCTGAGTCTATCAGCAGGTGGTATACAAAATAGATAATCAAGTAAGGCTCCCATTTTCCTGGTTGCGTCATTAAATGCAGTAACTAATGTAGAGTGCAGTAGACCAATTGCATAAAGAATGTTACAAGAGTAGGAATAAATTCCACTGAAGAAGAAACCTATGGTAAAGGATTATTGGTAAAATTATTAATTGAATTATTACAATATCAGACGTAAATGTAACTGGTATACACCGTTTAAAATTCCTAGTTGTTTTATATAGAAATCGTAAACATCATTTAAATTTCCTAATTGTTATATATAGAATTTATTCATGCGGATATTTTTTAGAAGGATTACACTTCCTTTTAGCAGACATTGAATGAGTGCATGTACTTGAAAATTTATTGTGAAAGTTTGTAGCATTCAAAATTACTTCATTTCTGTCGGTTTGGAAAATGGAAGATGAACTATCGGACATTTCGGAGAACACAGACTTGAAAGACAAAAACAAAGTAACACTAGACGTAAGAAGGCTTATTCAAAATGGTGCCGATGTCAATAAACAAAATGAGAACGGGGATACGGCACTTCATCTTGCAATATCAGCAGGTGTGGACATCGATGTACTAAGGATATTAATGGAAAGGGGTTCTTGTTTGAAAATAACTAATAATAATGGTAAAACACCACTGGAATGTTTGAATCGTGGATCTTGGCAAAACCTTCTTCACTTACTGATGAACAAACTTGGATCTAACATTTGGCCTGAGATTGATGAAGATGAACAAGATGAACTGATTGGGCTCGTCTGGGCGAACATATTGAAAGAAATAGACCAATTCAATATTGATCTGAATTGTCAAGATAAATTCGGCTCTACACCACTGCACAATGCCGCAGAATTTGCCGGATCGTCTAAACACCTTGAGGTAATGTTTACTCATTTCAGTAATATCAATCCGTTTTTAGTTGATGTCAAGGGAAACACATTCCTTCATTTTTTTGTAACTAGACTTGGTGTATTCGGTGGGACAAATCTTGACGACCGTCTTTTTCGAGGTGAACTTCTTTATCTTCCGAAGTCCAGCCTACAGAGACTTATGAATATCCAAAACTACAACTTGGATTCACCTCTTCACTTATTCATAAGAGGACTAGTAGATCTTGAAATAGACATTGATGAAGAAATACCAGAAAATAGTTTTGAAATAGACATTGAAGATGAATTGTCAGCAAATAGCTGTGAGGATGAGGAAACGAAAGATTCAAATCTTATACTGTTAGATTTGGTAGTAGACATTAATCTGAAAAATAGACTAGGGCAAACCCCTTTGTTAACATTGCTACGTAAACCAAAGTTAGATTTAGACATTATCAAAACATTTCTCAAACAGGGAGCAGACATACATGTTGTTGATGTGCACGGTAGTAACATACTGCACTATATTGCATGGTACAATATCAGTCCTGGTATTCGTTCGTTCTTAATGGAGTGTAATCTGTCGGTAGTTGCCGATAAAATCGAACAGCTACCATGTCAAATTGCATATCAGATGGGAAACACAATTCTTTTCAATGAATTATGCAACTGTAGCCCCAAAGCGCATAAACACATGCATCAATTTGTTTTTCAAGAAGAAGTAATTGAACTGTCAGAGCTCCAGAAGGATTGTTCAAAATTGTTTGGAATGATTGTAAATCGTTTTCAGCCTTTTCGTCAAGAACAAATAGGGAAACTACTGACGTTGCCCTTTTTGGGGTTAGTTGATTTTGAGGAAGAGGCAAAATTGATAAAGACAGTAGTGTTGGAGATAGTAACAAATGTTTTAAAGCAAATAGCAGAGACTAACAAATATTTAAAATCCACCACATTGATTGAAACCGGAAGTGTAGGAGAAAAAACAAAAGTTGGTATTTCAAATGAATTTGACTTTGTGTGCATATTTGATAAACTAAGCGAAATATGCTACGTTGATGAAGAGAAATCCGTAAAAGATCCATGTTATGCCTATCTGAAACTTAAAATGAGTTTTTAGAAGAGAACTGTTGCAAGTTTTTCGATAAAGGATACCTCTGCACTTCTAAGATTCGTGGATTATTTTTAAATATCCTGGACGAACCACTTTCAGCACGGGAAACATTCAATCGTCCATGGGTTTCTTATGTTGGCGACAAAGTCAGAGGAGCAGAGAGTCCGACGTTTCATTTTACCGTCCGTTGGCAAGGGTGTCTATACAAAGACTTGAAGGTCGACATCGACTTAGTTCCCGCCTGCCAAATAAAAGGCTGGTGGCCTGGATTTGCAAATAAAGACACACTGCCTATTGATGTAGAGGAGCTGAAAAGGGAAGGAGCACTAATAATGCTTCAAACCGATGTAGACGATCAAAAGTCGTTTTCAAAACAACGTATTTTAGCAATTAAAGCAGAAAAGAAACTAATGGAAAGCATTCCACAAATTGCTAAGGATGCATATATTGTAACAAAAATACTTTGTAATAATCGAATATGTCCCAGCTTTTGTTCACCACTTGAAATGGAAGTAAGTGATGTCCTCACAAGCTATATGCTAAAGACGTGCATGTTGCACGTTCCCAGGAGCAAAAATGAATTCAGCACAAGGCTTTATGAAAGAACTGATGTGATTGCGAAACCGTATTCAGATGACAAACTATATGATTTCGTTATTCAGATTTTTCATAAATTACTACAGTTCTCATGTGAAGAGAACTTGCCTGCGATCATATTTCCTGAGCTTAACATTTTCACATTTAATATACAGTTTTTTAACTCCAAGGCGCTAAATAATTTTAATTGTGCTATGCGGTGTGTATTCGTCAAAATAATATTATCAATTCTAGGCGAACCACAAACTTTTGATGATATTAATACCAAAGACTGGTTTGGAAGCGATAGTAACATTAGCGAAACTGAGGTGCTTGAAGTCGATAACTCAAAATTTGAAGAGACTTCAGTTGCAACAGCATGATACTTTCCACCTCCGATAGATATTTGTTTTAATAACGAAAGGATACAATCTTGATTTATACAATTCAGTAGTATTACGACAGTAAACATGCATAATTATCTAAATGCGACGTATGTACAATTTGACAACGTCTGATTAGAGTCTTTTGTTGCCAAATTAATGAAATGCCAGCGAAAAAAATGTATTTTCAGAACATTTATATGGAATAGTATTTTATATTTCAATGACGGAAACATTTCAAAGCATAAATATGTAATAACACTAGCTTTTTACTGGCTCTGTATATTATGTAAAACCGATCTTTTTTAAATCTGAATTGGCAGAGACAATAATATGATTCATGCAAGCAAATGTGACCTTAACCTTGTGTTGAATGTCGAGATTATAAATGAGGAATTTTGAACGTCTGGTTCAAACCTACCATTCCACTTTCTGAATCCCTGTATCAAGTCAGGATACCCCCGGCTTCCTGTTCATATCTTTTTATCTCGCCTGTGACAAAGTAAATATATTTCGTTTTACTCCTCTCCCTTTTATATCATAACTTTAACATTAAAATCAAATGTTAATAAATAAATTTGGTGTATTTACTGTTTTCTGATTGGTTAAAAGTATTACCTTTATTTTCAATGTTGTCAATTTTTATGGCGCATGCCCACTCTGACGTTGTATATTCATACGCCAACATGTGTGTACGTTGTTATTGTTAATATAAATAATATAAAAAGTTCTTTGAGCCTTATTTTTGATAGAAATTTATTTATAATGAATGGCAATAATTTATTTTGAATTTATTGAACCATAAAATTAATTTTTGACTCTTCACATTTTACATAATCCGCTTCGCGGATTATTCAATGTGAAGAGTCAAAAATTAATTTTATGGTTCAATAAATTCAAAATAAATAATAGCCATTCATTAAATGCAACAATGTATTTGTCTTCAAATTGAGCATGCAGCAGGCGAAACAACAGACTGCGTTAGGACCTTTCAAAAGCTTGTCCATAAAATTTTTTTGGTATTAAGTCGGGATAATAAATATTAAGGTCCAGAAGTCAATAAAACCTGGTTTAACTATATTATTACACTATTTGTAATGCATATACCAAGTGATGATATCTCGACATTATGGCCATTTTTGTTGCTATAAAAATAAGATGTGGTATGATTGCCAATGAGACAACTCTTCACAAGAGACCAAATGACACAGAAATTAACAGCTATATCTACGTACAGCATTCAACAATGAGCAAAGCCCATACCCCATAGTAAGTTATCTTGTTTTATATATGTTGTTTTGTTAGACTGGTGGATTTGGAAGTTGAGTTGGATATGCTGTGGCGTTTCATGTTGCTTTATATGTATTTTGCTGTAAAACTCATCATACAACAATACAATGTAATTGTTAAATTTGTTTAAAGTTTAATGAAAGGTAACATTTTCATTTAAAAGTTTAAAAAAAATCAAAACTCAAATTATAAGGTCCAAAGCTTTAACATACATGTATTAACAAGGAGTTTTTGCTTGCAGATTATATACTACAGATTGTGAATGAAATACGTGATGATCAACCTTGAGATATATAGGTGTTTTATTATTCTTGAATACAGTGACACCTGTCTAAACTGTACCCAGAATTAACCGAAAAATTATCAAATGTTTACATTTGTTTGAAATTTAACCTGTCCAATCCAAACACCTGCCTATTCCAAACTAAATGGTCAGTCCAAGGCGTGTTCAGTTTTAACTGATTTCACAGCGAGAAAATTTTATATTTCTTCGGAATATTTCTCTGTTTTTATTGTTTGAAAGGGTTATCTAACTCACTCCAAATTGTACTTAGTGAAAGTAGAACTGGGCATTTCTTTTACTACAGTCCATTAATTTCTATTTTGTTGGAATAATAGAATGTGACATGAAAAAAATGTAAAACATTTTAATTTAAAACAGCTATTTGTTTCTTTGTTCATATTTACGTCTATTATCATGTTTATGAACCATTGCATCTAGTACCTGTAAAATGAATGAGGAGTATATATATTAAAACTTCAGTATATGCACCAAAAGACTATTTTCTGAATAAACTTACGTTATATTTAAAAGTGCAAACAATGTCATCATATTGATGAATAGTTTTTTTTTTTTTTTTTTCTCTCATCAAATTTGTTTTTTAAATCTGATATTGTTAAACTTCATTTGTGTAGAAATGTGAAATCAAACTTCAATGTCTTTATCAGACTATTGCATGATTGGGTTCCTGTAAATAATTGTTAGATATCTAAGATTGGACTCATGTATTTAAGTGCTAGATCTCCATGATGTCAGTATTTTGCCACGGTAGTTCTGTGCATAAAATTAATAGTGCTTTTATAAATTTATTAAACAACTGAAGACAAGTTTTAATTTTTTTGGATCACAGATGCTTTGTAAAGTTATTGTATTTGTAATAAATGTGAATAAATGTTCTCTGATGATTTAAGGTGTTTCGTTTTTACATCATGACTCTTTTATCACGATATACCTTGATCAGTGGTTCATTCCAACCGACACTGGGTTAAAGCAAAATGAATGCCTCTTTCGTTACAGACATTGAAATAGCTAGAAATTAAATAAAGTTGTTCGAGTCTCATTTGAAATTTACTTCTATCATTTCAATTTTTATATTTTCCATGATTTACCTATTTCGACATAGATTGTTCTAGAATGAAAATTCTTCTCTTAAACCAAACAAGATTATTTAAACATTCAATCAAAGTTTTCCCAATTGCTTAAAAAAGATTGGTTTGAATTTTTGCAATCTGTTGATGATCGATATAACTTGCATTTCATTTCATGCAAAAACTTTAAAAAACAAGGTACATCACAAATGAATTGGAAGTGTTTAAGTTTACGCAAAAAATCCAAATGTTAGCTCCATTATCTTTTTCGAAAATCATATTTGAACTTTCCAGTTCCTCATTTTGTGTAATGTAAATTAGCATTGAAGGATAGTAACTGGGTAAGATATTTTTAAATGTTCATATAGTTTGAAAATGGTTATTAATCTCAGAAAGGTTTGACGTTGACCCAAAAAATCATTAGGAGGTACCTTTTAAAAATCGTGTCTGTTGACCTGGTTTATCATAATGATTGAAAAAACTCGAAGGAAGGGCATTACATTTCTAACTTTGTTTGATGAAACGTGTGTGCAGATATGAATGTTTGGCGAAACTAGTTCGAAGTCTCAAACAAAGTATGAAGGCTTTACAACATTGAAAAAAACATAGTTATTAGAAACTTTCCTACAACATGCATACATCAAACTCTGTTAAACTATACTGAGACAGTCCACCTCGACAAAGACGTGGATGACTATTGTACTACCCCCGGTGTCCATGTCCTTATTTTTGTCCACGTCCGATCGAAGTTAACTGTTTCCTGAAAGACTATAAACCTCTCTAAGGTGCAAAAGTTAGTGTGCTCGCTTACAGGAGTGGGAGACCAGATCTCGACTCTTGGTCGGGTAAAACCAAAGACTTTTAAATTTGGTATTTGCTGCATATCCACTAAGCAGACACAAGATGTTTGAGCAAGGAATGGTCACCTCGGAGTCAGAATAATATGTCCGAGTGGAGTTTCTATCTAACTACAGGCAGTACTCGAGTGTGCTAGCACTCTTATAAAAAAAAACAGCTCAGCGTACAGGTCTAGCCAAAGCAGACAGTTTTAATGCACTGCAACTAGTTCTCGTCATGATATAGCTCAAATATTGCTCATTTGACGTTAAATACCATATACATACATATATACACCAAAGACTATAATTATTTTATAGCTAGTAAGAGTCCGGACAATTTGCCTATATGTTTAGAAATAATCTACATAGACCCAAGTGACCGTGTAATTTACATTCTTCTAACAAGTATTTTTTTTGCAGAAATTTTTGAAGTTGCTTCTTTATTTGTTTTCATTTTGTCAATCCGGGCTTGGCATTAATAAATGCAAAATTCCATAGAATTCAAACAAAATTTTAAACACATTAAAATTTTGCGAAAAATTGTGTCCAACAATAATGTTTAGCACTGAATAACAGTTTGATGTCTTTTAATACGATTTAAAATCTGTTTTTGCTCGCCTTGACGGAGTCAAAAAGCGAGACATAGGTATGCTGTTTCTGGCGTCGGCGTCGGCGGCGACGGCGGCGGCGTCAACAATGTATTAGTTTGTGATTAGGTCTAGTTTATGGTGAACCATAGTGGTAGGTCAATCATATTTGGTATGCAGTTGCATTAGCATTGGCACATCTCATTTCCATGGAGATTATTCGGCCCTGCCCCCTCAGTCATGGTCTACTGACTTTGAAACTTTTGCTTATTTTACATGTATTAGTTTGTGATTAGGTCAGTTTATGGGGAACCACTAGTGGTATGTCAATGTTATTTTGTATGCAGTTGTATAAGCATTGGCATATCTCATTTCCATGGAGATTATTTGGCTCCGCCCCCTTAGTCATGGTCTATTGACTTTGAAAATTTTGCTAAGTTAACATGTATTAGTTTGTGATTAGGTCAGTTCAAGGGGAACCATTAGTGGTAGGCCAATGTTAATTGGTATTCAGTTGTATAAGCATTAGCACATCTCATTTCCATAGAGAATATTTGGCCACGCCCCTCAGTCATGGCCTATCGACTTTGAAAATTTTGCTTAGTTTACTAATATTAGCTTGTGATTAGATCAGTTTCAGATGAACTGCTAATGTTAAGTCAATGATATTTGGTATGCAAATTTATTGGCATTTGCAAGTATCGTTTCCATGGAGATTATATAGCCCCACCCCCTCTTCATGGTTTATTGACTTTGAAACTTTTACATAGTTTACAAGTTAATGTTTGTGTTTAGGTTTGTTTAAAGGGAACGACTTATAATAAGTCAATGGTATTTGGTATGCAGTTGTATTAGCATTAGCACATCTCATTTACATGGAGATTGTTTAGCCATGTACCTCAGTCATTGTTCATTGACTTTGAATATTTGCATAACTTATGTAACATGTTAAAGTATTGCTATTTTAATTTCAACATTTGCATAATCAAAATTACAAAAAGGCGAGACATATCTCTGTGATAACAGTTTATGTATATTATTTAGCGTCTTTTATTTTCAAAATTCAAAATGTTTTGAAACTTTAGAACTGAGGCTACCTCTTTACTTTTAGGACGAGCGTGCTTCCAACCTATGACATTGGCTGTCTTCGCTTACAACCTTCGATATCTTATTTTTTTTAATTTTCTTTTACCATTTGTGTATTATCAGTTTCTTCTCTTTCTTAAAATTGAGCAATGTTCTCTTTGCCAGACGACGTATCCAATCTTGGCTAGTGAAATTGTTAATATTTCGTTTCTTGTTTCTGTCTCTTTTCCCCAATTATACGTTTCTATTTGTTTGCTGTAATTTGGTAATTTCTCTCCCTTATTTTTTTCAATTTACGTTAATATTCAAATGCTTCTTAATTTGATAATGTAAAAAATGTTGGTAGTAGATCGCCAGATATTTTTCTTGTCATAATCTCATTTTATCAACACTTTATTCATAAGAAGGTCGTTTTATCTAAAAAAAAATTAAAGTGGCTTAAACTACTAGTAGCATTGTAATTCATATTATTTATTTCATCAGGTAATACTCGTATAAGTCCACAATCTTAACATCAATTACGATTTTATGGAAAGTTTTAAAAATTGCATTTAAAAAAAAAACCCTAACTAAGGTTGGTCGTGGTCTTGATTATTTTTTTAAAAGAAAATGTTTTCATTGATTACAATTTTTAAATCAGTATTGTTTTATCAGGAAAATAAATAAGAAAATTCTTTTTATGAAGGATTTACACATTTTGTACATAAATCAGTTTTCTCGTTTGAATTGTTTTACATTTATCATTTCGGGACCTTTTATAGCTGACTATGAGAATGGGTTTTGCTCATTGTTGAAGGCCATACGGTGACCGGTAGAAATGGTTAACTTCTATGTCATCTGGTCTTTGATGGAAGTTTGTCTCGTTGGCAATCATGCGGCCACATCTTCTTACTTTTAATAAATACAATAAATTGATCTATTTTGTGATTTATTTAGAAAACTAGAACGGTGATTCCGTATTATGTTTTGCTTTCGGAAAACATATTTTACGAGCTGTCTTATCATCTGATATTTTTTCACAAACTAAAGTTTCAAAAAAGGGTCGGCGATCCATACTTTTTTATTATATGTTTGAAATTATAGAATTTGGCAAAATGTGGAAAACTCTTTTTTTACATAGACCAATATCTACATAACAGATTAACAGCAGGCCGAAATCCGTTTTTGAAAAATATAATTATTTTTATGTGACCAGATGTGTATTTCTAAGTTCATTGTAACTGCTATATATACACAAGGATCAATATTTTCTGAAACGAACAACTATGGACCAGGAATGCATTTCATGCACTTTTAAATAAATACTATAATTTTTTTTTTTTTTTTGGTTTAACGCTTCCGTTTTCAAAATATTACTGAGTATCGGTTTACACTCAATCTTCTTTGACATTTTTGTAATACCGTTTCCAAACGGATTATTTTTGGGTTTTCGGTTTCGTTGTTTTTGGTTTTGATTTTACATATTTTACAAGTATAAAAATCGATATTCAAGCCATGTTTTGTGGCGTTCTGCGAAGATAAATATTTACTGTACACAAAAATTGAAAATTTACACAGCAGATTGATTGGTTGATTTTTTGGTGTTTTATTGGCTATTTCGTGGCGGTCAGTTTTTTTTTTTAGTTGAGGAAGCCAGAGTGCTTTGAGGTAACCACCGATCCACACAGCAGGCTTTTGAGGTTTATTTTGTGATAAAAAAGAGGAAAATATTATGTCCGTTTATTTTCTATACAGTCAAACCTTCTGAAGAAACCACCTGTAATAAGCAAAAACCTGTGTTATAAGACCATTAATTGTAGGTCCCTCTGTAGGGCATTTCATGTAGATTGAACGTGTAAAAGACCACCAGTAAGATGAACCCACAATTTTGCTCTCCCTTACGTGGTCTCTTAAGACAGTGTTCAATGTATATACACAGCGTGTTCAATGTATATACACAGCGGGTTCAATGTATATACACAGCGTGTTCAATGTATATACACAGCGGGTTCAATGTATATGCACAGCGTGTTCAATGTATATACACAGCGGGTTCAATGCAGTCTATTAATTTGAACTTGAATTCTCTCTTCCTTTTTTATAAATTGGTTATTTTTGTCGGACAACTACTCACTCTCTCAAACTTATGTAAAAGAAAAGTTTTAATTTTAATATACTAGTCTCATCGCATGCCTATGTAGTAGGCAATTGGGTTGGAGATTCGAGAAAATAAACTCCATTCTGCCACACTACTTCTAGATGTAATAACCTTCTTTTTCGTACACACGTTGTTAGGCATAGGTGACTAGAGATTGTTCCACCCACAGTACTCAGAAACATGATCGTAAGCTATACTGAAATGTTCATGACATACGAGTATATCTCTGATAAAACATTTGTTAAATAAGTCGTTGCGACAAAAAATTATTGCACGTTATACTGAAATGTTCATGAATAAGGAGTACTTTTTCTCATAAGATTTTTTGTGAGATTTTTCATTCATGTGTAAAGCTTCGATTCTTTTAATAGCAACGCTAGGAATTAGGGATTGGGTGTATAGGTTGATTTGGAATCGTTTAAAATCTGGCTAAGGGGGATAATTAAGATGAACTCACTTTTGATCGCATTTTCATTTTCAATGTATCTTGCTTTTCTAAAAGTGAGAGTGTGATCATATTCAAAGTTGTCTCATTTTTATGGCCCCGGAGCCTTGTCTTTATGAAGAATCCGAATAAATATTTCGACATCTTAAATCCTTGATACAATGCAGATCTATATTTTAATACATATTAATCAGAACTTTATTTTATATAGATCAGACCATTTCACGAATTTATTTTATGCCAAATATGCAAGAAAGTCATATATACAGTTTAGCGTTATTATGACGCGAACGTCAAATTACGGTTATGGGGACATGTCATTGGACATCTTAGATCGTTTCGGATTATCTATCTGCAGCTCAAACAAAAGTACATATCATATCATTTTAGAGGAAATTAAATGTATTTTCCATTCATATCAGTTAACAGGTGTTAAAAAATTGAGATCTAGTAGAATTTCGTTTAATAAGAAGCCTCCGAATTATTATGTGTGTTATTTTGTCCATCGGGACATTTTATTGGACACGGGAAAACTGACGATGTTTTCAAAGTAAGACCGCAGTTACATAATGATGACTTCATATAGGTTCTGTATGACATGTATAAATTTTCTGATATTATTAAAATCCATTTTCATCCGTTATATCATAAAAAAGTGAAGACAGAAAGTTTTTTTTCGGGTTGAGCGGCTAATTAGGACATTTTTTCTCTTCCTTGTCTAAACTCTTCTTACGATCTTCCTTCTCTCACAGTTAAAAACGTCTATAGCGCCATTTTACATTCCAGGTATACAATACAGTTGTAAAATTATATAACATTCTACTCACTAATTAATCCGCACTGGGATTTCAAAGACGCGCACAAAACGAAATTGTAACAGCGGGACACCCTTATGACGTTATAGGCATCGAAATGAGCAGAGTTTTACATTACATAATATACAAAGCACAAACTCATCTATGTTATTGATTTCTTTGGTTTATTTCCTTTCGAATGATATGCAGAAGATGGATATTTATTGTATTGGAAAAGAGCTTGAATTGGAATAACCCGCTATCTATCGCATTTTTCAAAAGAGACACCAACACCGTGCGCAAGGTCATGACCTATTGTACATTAATTTTTTTCTCAAGTTTCAGTATTACGTCCTACTAACAATAAATGATACATTGTTAAAATCGTCTGTACAAATTAAGATTTAAAAATTTCTGAATGACGTAATTAAGTTGGATAAAAACTTTGACAAACTTTATATAATTTCCTTGAAAAAAAAGATAAAGTTTAAACGTATATAATGGTTTGATAATGATGTTTTGAAATTAAAAATACAAACAGTCAAACTGAAATCAAATTTAATGTCAAGTTTTCAAAAGATCCTTCAGTGCGTGCTTCTTTTTTCAATGAAAAACAAAGACTATGCCAAACTTAGAAGAAAAGAAAAAGTTATAAACAGGAAAATGGGCCAGAGGGCAATGTTGATAGTGATACTTGGTAAAGGTATTTTTCTAACCTAGCATCAGTTAACATTAAAATTAAACAAACTTTAGATAATATTAAGAAAAACCTAAAGATGTTAAAGGAAAAAATAATGAGTTTCACTATACTTGATTTTAAAGATAAGCAATGCCGAGTTACAAAAGGCTTTCTATGTCAAAAGTGGGTAAAAGCCCTGGAATAGGTAATGTGAGTAATGACACGTTAAAAGTCTCAAAGTGATACGTCCGTAACTATTTTACCTATGTATCTATCGATAATTTTAATGATTGATTGAGTATTGGTTGCTAAACGTCTAGTGCCAAATATTGCATACATGTTCAGAACAAATTTACAAAAAGAACAAGTAGAGATTTTTGTAAAATGAATAATACTAGAGTTATACCTCTTCATACAACTAACTGTCTCGCTCTCTTTACCTCCTATCGGTTGTGCATTTGATGTGTTTTATGTAATTTAAAATCAAAACTAATCGAGAAGAATGTTTAAGGAATTTACTTTTATTTTTTTTTTTTATTGTTATTTTTGTCTTCTTTTTTATTCATATTAATTGAAATGTTCTCTTTTGGGCCCTAAAATTCGGAATCAAGATATTTAATTGATTTGATTAATGTATTTTGTGTTTCAGAAAAATAAAGAAAAAATTGGTTTCCTTCAGAGGATGCAAAAATAATATATGTTTGCTAAGGTCTTTGATATTACCATCTCCGGTAACAATTCCATCGAATTGTATTGAATAAAATTGTATTGCTTGATATTCACAATAGAAGGACAATAGATATCGACCTATATGTAACGCTCGTACTTCATGGTATGTTAGTCTTAGACAGAAGATTTTTTATTAGTTGTTTTTGGCTTTGAACAAGCTTTCAGTTGACCGCGAGTACTCTCAGATATGTATTGTGAGTGTTTTTGTTTTTGTTTCGGTTTTATGTGCTTTGTGTCGATCTGATGATTTTTATAGTTTTTTCTTATGACGTACTGTTACACCACTGTCCCAGGAAGGGAGAGGGTTTGGCGCCAGCAAACATGTTTAACCCCGCCATATTCTGTATGTGCCTGTCCCAAGTCAAGACCCTGTAATTCAGTAGTTGTCGTTTGTTGCTGTATATCATTTGAATTGTTTAACATATGTCATTTCGGGGCCTTTAATAGCTTACTATGCAGAATTGTTTTGATCATTGTTGAAGGCCATACGATAACCTATAGTTGTTAACAACTGCATTTGTTCTCTAGTAGAGAGTTGTCTTATTGGCGATCATACCACATCTTCTTATTTTTATATTAGAATTAGTAGTCACGTCCACTTACTTGGTTGAAGATATATCGATATAGATTCTATAGATTCTTTAGATTGCCAAATGACCAATCAACATTCTTTTATGGTCTTATATATGTATTACAACATAAATAATTAACCAATTACAACACTCATGTAATGTTCAACTTTCATCATTATACAAAATATACCCGTCACAAAGCATATCCAGTACCAATATACATATTACTCTTAACAAATTCAACACACATTATATCAATTGGAATTAACACATTTCAATTTGCTCAAACCAGTCTATTGACTTGCAACTTTATCAAAAGAAACACTTCCCCTATCCGAATTTCAGAAGACGACCCTTTGAGACTGATCAATATTCCTAGATTGGCATAATGATCTACCAAGGTTTTATGTGTCCCATCCTACGTGCTGATATATATTACTTCATCATGTACCGCTAACATTCACAATGTCATTACATATCCTCTTGTGGAAAGTTACCCCTTCGTACAAATACAACAAATTTATCTGTATTTAAGTCTCCTTTATCTCGTATACGTCAAACATATCCTTCAGTTAGAGTGATACTTAAATCCCTAGCATTGGCTATGTATTTTCTTAGGTTTTTCACGTTCGAGCATCTTGCACGAACACAATTTTGAAATATTACAGTTTGAATATAAAAAATTATAGGGACATAATATTATTGCTAGATAATCTCACTGTCAACGTTCAAGCATAAAACCCGAACAAATATTTTTTTTTAAATTTTAACCTTCAGAACATTTCATTTTTCTGGGATTTTTTTTCCAAGCAAATAATTTAACCGCTGAGTATTTGTACACATTCAAAAATGAAAGAAAAAAATTGCTTAATTTGTTATTTGAACTCGCAAAGTTTTTTCCATATTATCTCTTACATTCTTCTAATGACATTTATTTTCTCTCATTCTCTCATATAAATCAATCAAATAAACTTTATTTTAAATTTACCCCTGAGGTTGTGTTTTCCTTACTTTTGGCGTTCATCTAATCTGAGGTTCCTCTGTACCTTCATCCTCCTTCAATTTGTTTGCTTGCTCTTAAACAAATTTTAAACCTTTCACACTTTTTCTCTTGAAACGTCTATACCAAGCAGCACTGAAATGTCATTCAGTTGTAGTTTATTTTATTTAGTTAACTTTAATCGCTTTGAACTGTAAGTAAACCATGGAATAATATCTAGTTCTGTTTAAATAAAGTATGCAGGAATTAAACGATAAAAGTGTTTTCGCTGTGATTTAAACGTTAAGTGTGTTAAATGAGATTTCCTTTTCAGATTTACTTAAAAATATGTTTCTACTATGCATTTACTATTTTTCTGTTTTGTTTTTTGTTTTTTGTTTTTTTTTAAAGACAGATAATTTTGTGTAGATATTCCTTGCTTTACAAGTATATTTTGTTAAGGCTGAAGTGCAAAGAGCGAAGACAAATTAAATGTGTTAAATAAGATTAATATCTTTACCTATATTCAATTCCAAAGTTAATGTATATGATAAAAAGTAAAATAATAAAAAAATACCGAATCCTAGGGAAAATTCCAAACGGAAAGTCCCTTATCAAATGGCAAAATCAAAAGCTCAAACGATTGGAAAACAACTGTCATATTCCTATCTTGGTATAAGCATTTCTTTATATAGAAAATGGTGGATTTAACCTGGTTTTAAAGCTAGCTAAATCTCTCACTTGTTAACAGTCGCATAAAATTCCATTATATTGACAACAATGTGTGAACAAAACAAACAGACATAAAAGGTGAAAATATCAAAAGTAGGGGTACAGCAGTCAACATTGTGTTTTATTATACTTCATGTCAAAATGCCAGATTTTGATTGGTTAATACGAGGGAGACAATTTACTCTATCCTATGGTAAATACTCTATTACCCTTCACGGAGACGCTTGATCAAGTGTGCGCTTTATTAAATACGAATGGTTGTTATGTACAAGACGTCATAGTTTATTACTTTGAATTTGAAATTTAATAGACAGTAATAACAGAACATTCAGTATAATAAATTAAATAACACATATCTGAGAGGGTGATAGAGCAGTTTGTTACCCCTCGAAAAGACATTTCGCCTCAGTTGACAATGTTTTCTCGGGGTAACAATCTGCTCTGTGACCCTCTCGGCTATGTGTTATTTATATACTAGTAATAATCTTAATCACCATAAAAACAAACAAATATGTCAACAAAGAAAAACAAAATGGCATATAGACAAAGCACATAAGCAAAAATGAAAGACAAGAATACATAAAATGACCATAGCACAATAACACAACCGTGGGATGTATAAGTACCGAGCCACGCCAAAAGGACATAACCAAAACTGGACTAAACAGTAAGGGTAAATAAAAACAAAAGAACCCTTTAACACGTAATTAAGATAAACAATGTCAGTACCTAGAATCTATACTTCAAGACCGTCATGTATTATTTGTGAAGTTGATACGGAATATCTATCAACAAAGTCTTGATATATTCCGATGAACTTTTTTAGAAAAAGGACGAGACGTTCTTTGACATAACCCTGGTTCATCAACTTTCTGCTCAGCACTGGTGACGTTTTACAAAGTCTTGGTAGCAGCTGCAAGCTCT
This sequence comes from Mytilus coruscus, assembly GCA_017311375.1. Classification (NCBI taxonomy): domain Eukaryota; kingdom Metazoa; phylum Mollusca; class Bivalvia; order Mytilida; family Mytilidae; genus Mytilus; species Mytilus coruscus. The sequence goes on from CM029598.1 coordinate 97,154,683, forward strand.
TGAATATCGAATGAGTTGGGAAATGTATATCCCATATGCAGGTGAAGTTGGTATATTGCTATTAAGGTGGGGGAAATTGATAATTTCAAAATTTAAAATCGTCTCATATGTCATAGATTCTACTTCTGAGATGACTGCTTATGTCAAATTCGAGGTATAAGTTTAAAAATGAGACTTGAGGAAGCCGTGTCTGTTGTTTTTTTAATTTCTAGTTCTGGGGGTATATTAATGGAACCCAATCAGAAATATTTTGATTGTTAATGGAAATAAATACATTGTAGATTCCTCAATTCATTCTCCTTTTCCGCAGTGTATTTTTATATATGTAAGAATGACACTGGACGTTAAGTACATATCAATCATATTTGAGAAGAAATGCATCTTCAAAATGTCAAAGTTTACAGATCAATTAAAATTTATCGGTTTTGATAGCGGACATTTAAACCTATTTCTTCACAACTTTATTGCCACACAAGTTTACAGATGACTTACAAACATAATTTGTTACACCTATATTAATACATTTGATTTAAACTAATTTCCACATTATTATATCATTTTTTCTGTATTTTATTCTGACGGCGGTTATGTAGGGCGTCTGTATGGAATTTTAATCTATATGAAATCGATTACCAATAGTTATAGGATTTAATATACTTATGTGTTATAAGTAGATGATAATGAATGTTTATATGACCAATACATTATCCAGCAGATCGAACTAGACAGTATATGGTTCACTTCATTGAACAAAATGGTCAGATATATTTGGTAAGTATTGTTGAACTTTTTTAAATAAAATTTACAACTTTCTATTTTTTCAGGACAAGTTGTTCCCAAATATTTAAATGAACATAAAGTATGTATATAAATACTCGATCGATTCAAGAAATATCATTAATGAAAAGAATCTCAAATTATTAAACATCTTGGGTCTTGAGGTGGTGGTGGTGGGTGGGTGGGGGCGGGGTGTAGTGGAACAGGAACCATTAAGTTTATCCCGTGTTTTGTGTTGCTTGAAAATTAGGCGTTTATCGTACTGTAACATGTTATCTTTATATTCCAATTTTATATTGAAGCTTTTGATTTTTATCAAATAGTTTATTTTGATGGGGCTTTTTTTTGTCATTTTTTAGTTGTAATCTCGTTTATTTTCTCTCTATTCGGTCACCCTTTTTTATTAGTTTATCCTGACTTTTTTAAATTGTCATCCTGCCTTTTTTTGCCAAGTTGCTCATTCTGCCTTCTTTTTTTTACTTAAAACTCCTGTCCTGCCTTTTTTCAAATTTCATGCTACCCCCTTCCATAAAAATCAAATGGTAGCTCCCTTAACTTTAAATATGCTCGAAATAAAAATATTTTCATTATTTGTAAAGTTTTGTCATGAAACTTCAAAGCAACTGGACAGCTTTTGTTAAAGGTGTATGATTGGTTGATTGATTATTGTTTGCTTAACGTCCAGTGGCAAATATTGCATGCATGTTCAGAACAAGAACAAATTAATAATAAATGCAATAGGTCGGTCCTGTAATAGAGGCCGTCCGGAATGAAGTTCGGGAAATTTGGACTGTCACTGGAAAATGAGGATATAATGGATAGGAACAGAAATTTTGTCATGCAATAAGCCATCAACGGACTACTCAAAGAGTTGTTGCAAGGGTTCTTAACATGCAAAGAGTTTGGCACTCTCTACACGAGGCATTGGACCAAACGTGGCAGAGTACTTGTATATCCCGCACAGCCGAACGGACGCCCCACTCTGAAACTGCACTTTGAAAAGGGTTTTACTACCGGTCGTAAGAAGACCTTAATGACATTATGTCTTTACAAGTATATTTTGTTAAGGCTGAAGTGCAAAGAGCGAAGACAAATTAAATGTGTTAAATAAGATTAATATCTTTACCTATATTCAATTCCAAAGTTAATGTATATGATAAAAGTAAAATAATAAAAAAATACCGAATCCTAGGGAAAATTCCAAACGGAAAGTCCCTTATCAAATGGCAAAATCAAAAGCTCAAACGATTGGAAAACAACTGTCATATTCCTATCTTGGTATAAGCATTTCTTTATATAGAAAATGGTGGATTTAACCTGGTTTTAAAGCTAGCTAAATCTCTCACTTGTTAACAGTCGCATAAAATTCCATTATATTGACAACAATGTGTGAACAAAACAAACAGACATAAAAGGTGAAAATATCAAAAGTAGGGGTACAGCAGTCAACATTGTGTTTTATTATACTTCATGTCAAAATGCCAGATTTTGATTGGTTAATACGAGGGAGACAATTTACTCTATCCTATGGTAAATACTCTATTACCCTTCACGGAGACGCTTGATCAAGTGTGCGCTTTATTAAATACGAATGGTTGTTATGTACAAGACGTCATAGTTTATTACTTTGAATTTGAAATTTAATAGACAGTAATAACAGAACATTCAGTATAATAAATTAAATAACACATATCTGAGAGGGTGATAGAGCAGATTGTTACCCCTCGAAAAGACATTTCGCCTCAGTTGACAATGTTTTCTCGGGGTAACAATCTGCTCTGTGACCCTCTCGGCTATGTGTTATTTATATACTAGTAATAATCTTAATCACCATAAAACAAACAGATATGTCAACAAAGAAAAACAAAATGGCATATAGACAAAGCACATAAGCAAAATGAAAGACAAGAATACATAAAATGACCATAGCACAATAACACAACGGTGGGATGTATAAGTACCGAGCCACGCCAAAGGACATAACCAAAACTGGACTAAACAGTAAGGGTAAATAATTTACAAAGAAAACAAAAGAACCCTTTAACACGTAATTAAGATAAACAATGTCAGTACCTAGAATCTATACTTCAAGACCGTCATGTATTATTGTGAAGTTGATACGGAATATCTATCAACAAAGTCTTGATATATTCCGATGAACTTTTAGAAAAAGGACGAGACGTTCTTTGACATAACCCTGGTTCATCAACTTTCTGCTCAGCACTGGTGACGTTTTGCAAAGTCTTGGTAGCAGCTGCAAGCTCTTAAATATCGAATGAGTTGGGAAATGTATATCCCATATGCAGGTGAAGTTGGTATATTGCTATTAAGGTGGGGAAATTGATAATTTCAAAATTTAAAATCGTCTCATATGTCATAGATTCTACTTCTGAGATGACTGCTTATGTCAAATTCGAGGTATAAGTTTAAAATGAGACTTGAGGAAGCCGTGTCTGTTGTTTTTAATTTCTAGTTCTGGGGTATATTAATGGAACCCAATCAGAAATATTTGGATTGTTAATGGAAATAAATACATTGTAGATTCCTCAATTCATTCTCCTTTTCCGCAGTGTATTTTTATATATGTAAGAATGACACTGGACGTTAAGTACATATCAATCATATTTGAGAAGAAATGCATCTTCAAAATGTCAAAGTTTACAGATCAATTAAAATTTATCGGTTTTGATAGCGGACATTTAAACCTATTTCTTCACAACTTTATTGCCACACAAGTTTACAGATGACTTACAAACATAATTTGTTACACCTATATTAATACATTTGATTTAAACTAATTTCCACATTATTATATCATTTTTCTGTATTTTATTCTGACGGCGGTTATGTAGGGCGTCTGTATGGAATTTTAATCTATATGAAATCGATTACCAATAGTTATAGGATTTAATATACTTATGTGTTATAAGTAGATGATAATGAATGTTTATATGACCAATACATTATCCAGCAGATCGAACTAGACAGTATATGGTTCACTTCATTGAACAAAATGGTCAGATATATTTGGTAAGTATTGTTGAACTTTTTTTTAAATAAAATTTACAACTTTCTATTTTTTTCAGGACAAGTTGTTCCCCAAATATTTAAATGAACATAAAGTATGTATATAAATACTCGATCGATTCAAGAAATATCATTAATGAAAAAGAATCTCAAATTATTAAACATCTTGGGTCTTGAGGTGGTGGTGGTGGGTAGGTGGGGCGGGTGTAGTGGAACAGGAACCATTAAGTTTATCCCGTGTTTTGTGTTGCTTGAAAATTAGGCGTTTATCGTACTGTAACATGTTATCTTTATATTCCAATTTTATATTGAAGCTTTTGATTTTTATTAGTTTATCCTGACTTTTACATAAATTGTCACCCTGCCTTTTTTTTGTAATCTCGTTTAGTTGCTCATTCTGCCTTCTTTTTTTTACTTAAAACTCCTGTCCTGCCTTTTTTCAAATTTCATGCTACCCCCTTTCCATAAAAATCAAATGGTAGCTCCTTAACTTTAAATATGCTCGAAATAAAAATATTTTCATTATTTGTAAAGTTTTGTCATGAAACTTCAAAGCAACTGGACAGCTTTTGTTAAAGGTGTATGATTGGTTGATTGATTATTGTTTGCTTAACGTCCAGTGGCAAATATTGCATGCATGTTCAGAACAAGAACAAATTAATAATAAATGCAATAGGTCGGTCCTGTAATAGAGGCCGTCCGGAATGAAGTTCGGGAAATTTGGACTGTCACTGGAAAATGAGGATATAATGGATAGGAACAGAAATTTTGTCATGCAATAAGCCATCAACGGACTACTCAAAGAGTTGTTGCAAGGGTTCTTAACATGCAAAGAGTTTGGCACTCTCTCTACACGAGGCATTGGACCAAACGTGGCAGAGTACTTGTATATCCCGCACAGCCGAACGGACGCCCCACTCTGAAACTGCACTTTGAAAAGGGTTTTACTACCGGTCGTAAGAAGACCTTAATGACATTATGTCTATTCCCCGTCACCTTTGATGGTAAAGGCGCACGTAATTTACGTTTACCCTCTATACTCTAAAGGTCAAGGGTGATGCAAGGATTGCATGAATTGTTGTTATGCTACTAAGCATTGTTAACACAGGAGTTCTTAGGTCATCAAGTCCATATTCCATTAGTTATAAAAGTCCCCATTCAGTTTGTCGATAACATCATAAAATTGAACATACAAATAGGCCTTCTTCCATTTGCAAGACTTGCTCTTTCTATTTATATGTATTTTTTTCTTCATCTATATGACGAATACTGCAAATATATTTTTGTTCAATCCAACAATTGAAAAATAATAGACATTTAGATATTGATGTCAGAAACCTAATATTGCAGCAAATACTTTTCACCAATATTGCCGTTTTTGTCGCCTTTTGTCAAGGATAAGTGTTTGTCATTTGTTTTGTTTTTTTTCCCTAAAAAGAGTTAATTTTAAATTTCATAGATCTGAAAAAAAAAATGGTAAAATGGAACTTATGCAAGATAACCTTCAATATACAAGTTTTAAGCACACATGTCGGGCAAAGAGCCTATTATGTAGATATAACATTTGTTTCTAAATCTATATTGTTATTCTCATGTTCGAAAGAAAACTACAGTAAATAAAAACTTTTTTGAATTCAGTGGAAAACGTTGTCGATTGTTTCTTTTTCCAATATTTTTTTTCTTTTTTTTGTTCTAGCACAGAATAGTTGTTTTCGTTTGTTTGTTTGAATTGTGTCAAATTTTGTCACGCTTGTCGTCTCGTATTTGAAATATACTGAGATTCATCAAATTAAAAATAACATAACTCAATAATATTAAATTTTATATAAACAACACCACTTTCATTTAAATATAACAAAATATCGATTATTCATGCTATCGTCGGTGACTCTGTTGACCATCTGATGATAAAGAATTAATATATTGTATTCGAATTTCTAACGCGATAATGACCAATAAAACAAATGTAAATGAAATTTTGCTGCAACAGTTTGCCTGAAATAGTTGGATCCACCTTTATTTTTTTATATCATATATGATTTTTAGAAAAATAATACCAGTACATAGTAAATTTGTTTGAAAAGCAATTAATCAAATCGTGGTACGAATAGTAAAAAATACAAAAAACAGCTATAACGTGGTTAATAAAACAGATACTCTTACATGTAACAACTATAATTACCGTCACCTTTTTTGCAGACTCACATCTTTTTTATTTTACTTCAGTTTAATGTAAAACTGTAACCTAGCTATAACTGAAAATTAACGATGAAATCATAAAACAATGAAGTTTGTATAGCATCATTATTGTTTTCCACTCTTAAATTCAAAAACAGAAGTCATCGATTCAACATTTTACCAGACTATTGGGTAGAAATGCTGTTAACAAATGCTGTTTTGGTCTAGTTGAGGGATTTCACGGCAGACTTCAATTTCTCATCCTTTCTTCGTTTTTGTATTATAAAGCTTGTTTTTTTAGGGAAAATAAGAGATTTTCAAAATTTAGTTTTGTTGAACATGTTGTTTTTTTTGTTGTTGATTCTATAAACAGTGTGTTACAAGTGTGGACATTTCGGATTAATATAAATAATATAGCCTCCGAACATTTTACAAAACAATGTATTAATAACGAAACTACTGGTATCTTTCATTTGTATATGTACATTGATAAACAATTATCTTATTCTTAAAAAATAAAAACCAATGAATAATGATCAATTTTTAAGCATAGTTTTCAAATTTCCTTTCTTTATTTGTTCAATTAAGAGTTCAAAAATACATGCTCTGATCAAAACCTCCTAAAAATGTCAACAACGGCATAAAAAAGACAATGTATACTTTTGTCGCCTACAAGGGTTTTAAAACGAATTTAAACACATTTACAAAAGGCGTTTCTAAAGAGAATGTATGTTAGTACATATGTCAATTATTTTGGAAAGTAAAATATCATCTAGATAAACATCTTTAAAGAGAAAATCGAAGTTTTGATGACAGATATTCACTCTTCAATTGCAAACAAGGATCAAACAGTTTTACAAGTTTAATTCAGATTATACAAATGGATTTAAAACTTAAGACTACAAAGCGATTTCTGACACATCATATTGTAAGTTTATCGATTCAAAAGGTGCATTGCAATATTTATATGAAGTACCTGTGTTTTAGATGAACCATTATCTTTCAAACATCTCACAGCAAAAAAGGAAGAAGTTAGACAATACATTATAACGCAGTAAAATTTAGATATATCACATGTAAGACAATATGTAGCTTGCGTTTCCTATCAGGATTCCATTGACAGAGAGTTGCTGATTACAAGGAAGCTATTAATTAAACCAAGAGTTCCAAGTGATAAATTTTAGACTTAACGTCATCCCTACGAAAATTTTACGTACGTCAACATGAACCATTATCATCTTTATGTTTGCAGTCATCGTTCAAAAATGGCAAAGATTTCCTTTATAAATAACTGATATCAGCTACGTGCTTAAACCGTGCATATTTATCTAATCTTAACGGTTGAGTTCTTTATTTTTCTGAGGCTTTGCGGATTATTGTTCTCAATCGTACATCGGAAGTATTGAAACAAAACGAAAACTAAACCATTCTTCAACCATTCGACCAAAAATATACTGAGCATAAACAAATAATTTAACACCTTTAAAAAAATCCATGTTTAAAATGCTGGCTTATTTCAAAAATGTTCGTTGGAAAAATTATTAATTTACTTTAGCATTCCTTTAACAGTCTCGATGGTCTAGTGGTAAACCAAAGAATTAAAATTTGTATTTGCTTCTGCTTCGCTAAACATTCGGGATTATGGAGTAAGAGCAAATCAAATAATCCGGCTGAACATTTACATCTAGTACAAAGCAGGGTTTATATTAATATTCGATTGAAGTATTCCTAATATTGGCCACTGGACGTTTAACAATTCGTCATCATCATGATCCTTAATTCGGAGAAAAAGTTGACGAAAATATGAGTTGGACGAACCAAGGGACGGACGGACGGACAAGGTGAAGGTAGTATAGCCCACTCTTTCAGATGGTTAAAATTTCCATTCCTTATATCAACACTGTGTAGAATAAGGCAAAAGGTTTATGTCATCACAGAATATATACATATTGATCTATGGTAAGTATATCACACGGGACAAAATCTTACAATAGATTGCAATACGTCTTATTCTTTAAAAATTTATCCAATTTCAATTAATTTTCCTTATACAATGTGTCAGTCTAATGATAAATTGTATAACTTATTGAACGGTTATTTCTTAAGGTGATCAATAGACTTAAAGTCAATTTTACATGAACGTTTGGGATTATAGGTTGTATATCTACAATATAAACATATACACGATAACATTAATGTTGATTTACCAGACAATAGTAGTGTAAGGAGGTTTAACGATCATCTAAAGTTTACGGTAGAATTAGGTAAGTTCATAAACAAAATATAAATTTTCTTTTTAAATATTTAAAAGACGCTTTACATTATATTTTTGTTTTGAGAATTTTATTTTTGTGATTAAAGATCATTGATGTAATCGAGATCATGTCATTGAATTATTGGTATATTTTTTTAATTATTTGTATTGATACTGGTTTTGTTATATCAGTGATAAGTGTCAGGATTATTAAAACAAAATTGTTTTTCACATAGGAGAATCTGGTTGGGGTATATAAAATTGAATAGAAAGTAATAAGGAAAACAAAATTTAAAAAATGGATAAAGTGGATAAAAAAAAATAGAGAAGAATGGAGTGCATGATAACAAGGATAGAGAATAATTGACAAAAACCCATAACTAATAAAATTTTATAACTCTTACAAAACATGAAATCTGTTTGCTATAAAGATATTAATGTTTTCGGTATATGTCGGAATAAGCGTATCATAGCTTTTGTTCTCCATTCTTTCTTTCTAAGTATTTAACGTGATTAAAAATAACTTCTTTAATTCTTAAAATCAGTTTCGTGGGTTCAAAACATCAAAACTTAAAAGCGGTTAAATCTGTAATAGATTATGCGTATGTACTGTTAATTTTGGCGAAGTATTTTCATATCATTTAATTGTACAAAACTAACATTACAGTTCCGCAAACCAAAGTTGACCTAAACATATTTGACTCTTTTGTTTTGATATCATGCAGGATTCCAACAAAAGTTTTTTTGGGGAGAAAGGGGGATTTCCAACACATTTTATGTCGATTGTTTCCGTGCTTAACCGAATAGAGAATAAATGGCCGATAATAATGCATAGAGAAAAGTGGACAACAAAAATTACAGAATACAGAAATGAAGACCACAACACTCCATTTCAGACCCTCATAAAGATTATTAAAACGTTTAAACCCGCTGCATGTGTTTGCACCTGTCCTAAGTCAGGAACCTGATGTTCAGTGGTTGTCGTTTGTTGATGTGGTTCATAAGTGTTTCTCGTTTTTATATAGATTAGACCGTTGGTTTTCCTGTTTGGATGGTTTTACACAAGTCATTTTTGGGGCCCTTCATAGCTTGCTTTTCGGTGTGAGCCAAGGCTCCGTGTTGAAGGCTGTACTTTGACCTATAATGGTTTATTTTTACAAATTGTGACTTGGATGGAGAGTTGTCTCATTGGCACTCATACCACATCTTCTTATATCTATAAACAAATATTATGTAATATGCCTACGGAAACTATTCGTTTATATATTCCCGTAGAATCGTAGGTACAATATGCAAAGGAGGAAACACTAACCTAGTCAACACACTTAGTGTTTAGAATTATACGAAACGATTACGGGGACACTTTAGTGTTTTGTGTATTTAGGGGTTATATATATTTGGTTTAGAGGCTCTCAAACGTTTTAAATATTTGGTTTTCAGAGTTAATTCTTTATTTTACCCCGCTCCAAAGGACCCTATATACTGGTCAACGTCTGTTGTTGTTTCTGTCCATAACAGTTTGGTCACAGTTTTCTCAGAAGCTACAAATCAGAGCTACCTGAAAAGGAGTAGGTCCGGTAAGACCCCTTTTTGGCCCCAAAATATAGCACTTTTACAAATTTGTTGAAATGTAAATTTTTAGCTAGTTATTGGAAAGAAGAATACTTCTGTTACATAAATATGGGCTGTTTTTGACAATACAATGCACATGCATCAGATACTAGCATCATAAATTCATGCAATATTACTGAAATCTTCACAATTTTAGCATTTGTGCTAATTTTAAGACGGTTTTTGTCTAAAATGGAAGTGGCCGCATTTGTGTTAAGTCTTAATATTTAAATATATGTTGTATTTGATGATAATACATAACATATGTAAAGGTTGAGACTGAACACGAATGCGGCCACTTCCATTTTAGACAAAAACCTCTGAAAAGTGACGTTTTATGGCATATTTGATAGATTTTTGATACTCAAGCTTGAATTTGAGCGTCTTTCATGACCAAATCAGTTCAAATCTTTTACATAAACTATTCGAATCGACTTAAGTAGACACTTAAGTGTTTAAGAAATGTAAAAAACTCTTTCATCAGATGTACTTCGAATTTTAGGCCAAAACTAGCCCTTATCGGACCTTCTCCTTTGCATCAAGCTAGGTGTTGTGTATAACGAATTTACAGATTCATCGCTAACGAACTTCCTGTTGATTAAATTCTTATAGGGATATTTACAGATTCATCGCTAACCAACTTCCTGTTGATTGAATTCTTATAGGGGGTATTTACAGATTCATCGCTAACCAACTTCCTGTTGATTGAAATCTTATAGGAGGTATTTACAGATTCATCGCTTACCAACTTCCTGTTGATTGAAATCTTATAGGAGGTATTTACAGATTCATCGCTTACCAACTTCCTGTTGATTGAATTCTTATAGGGGTATTTACAGATTCATCGCTTGTTAACTTCCTGTTGATTGAATTCTTATAGGGGATATTATTAGAGAGTTAACAGTTCAAATCATTGTTTTGCCTTGATTTGTGATATTACACCATATTTCTGTACAGTTCCATTATTATAAATAACGTTTAAATATAACGAGGGGCCTCGGTGGCCGAGTGGTCTAAGAGAAAAAAGTAGTTCAACTACTGTATCACTACCATGTTAACACTGATTGTTGTGAGTTCGAACTCCGCAAGTGGTATGTGGGATAATTCAACTCCAATCTTAATTGACAAGGATTGTCAGTTTTTCTCCAGAAGGTCAGTGGTTCTCTCCAGACACTCCGGCTGCTTCCGCCAATAAAACCTGACTACCATGAAAAAGCACAATATTGCTCAAAGGGGCGTTAAACAAAATCAATCAATACAGATAAGGAGGCTCGACATCTATGAAACAAGGGGAAAATATAATCATAAATAATAAACAGTACAATTTTTTACGCAATGCGTGGTTCAAATCAGACATATATCTGCATGTTGTACTAGTCATGTGCAACAAATCCGATATCATTTGTATGCAGATGCTTTATTGAAATAGTAGATACAATATAAATCAATAAACACATTGAATGGTATACAATTTCAAATGGTGATCAATACTATCTTTATTTATAAGTTGTACAATTAATGCGGATTTTCTTGATGCATATCCAAGTAAAAAACGGCTTTACTAGGTTACTAGACTTAGTTAGAATGAATGTATGTTAATACATCGATCGTTAGGTTATGTCAAATTAGAAAGTAATTGACAGTTTGTTTAGAAGAAAATTTTAAAAGCTTCACATTTACTTAAATGCTTCGTGAGGCTAAAATCTTTTAACACTTTAATGTTTTTAAAGTCAATATGTAATCCTTTTAATTATCTCTTTGAAATAAGTTCAAACATTTAAAACCGTAGCTGATAGAAGACGAAAAAGGTTAAAGTTCTTTTTTTCGTTCTTTCCTTTTAAACAGTTAGTGTGAACCTTTAACCGTTGAATATTTAAGAGTTTGTACTTTCCTTGCTACTTTGTGTCATTTTGGGTTTATATTGTAATAATTCATATGCCACTTAGAAGAAAAAAGATAAATATTCTAATTTAAAAATTATTAATTTAAAATATATGGTGTATTAATTCATGACACAGAAACCATATACACATTTGAACAGAATAATTAAGTGAACCGTGATTTTTATTGCGATTTTCATCTGAAAGTCACACGAACGTCTTCAACACCGCTGTAAACATTTACATCTCAATTGCATATTCAGGACAATCCTTGGCATTACACAAATCGATGTCAGCTGAACAATACCAGAATAGTCTTTATACAAGGGAGAAGATTGAGCGCTCACAAACCTGTTTAACACCGCCACATTCGATATGAATCTGTACCAAGTCAGGTGCCTGTGATTCAGTAGTTGTCGTTGGTTCATGTCTGTCATTTTTTTTACGTAAATTGTATTGTTATAAAGTAGGCCGATAGTTTTCCGTGTCTTGGCCTTGCATGACTATACGGTAAAGGTTTTTCGCATTGTTGAAGGCCGTACGGTGACCAATAATTGATTATATCCACGTCATTTGAACTCTCTCGTGGATAGTTGTCTAATTGACAATCATACCACATTTCTTTTATTTATATTGATATTTCATAGGATAAGCTGCATGTTTCCAAATGTTTGATGAATCAATAAAAAAGGTATCAACCCTCCAAGTGAAAAGATTATTCCTCAAAATGAAACATATAAGAACACAGTATGCAACAGCGTTCATTCAATATTCTTTATAATCGATGCTATTCAAAATTAAAATCTCAGTTTGTGGTTGTTTTGTCAGAGATAATTTAGGATTGTTTGCATTGTGAATCGATGTATGTAGGATTGTTTGCATTGTGAATCGATGTATAAAGGTGCATCAAGGATTTGTGATATTATCATGTCAATTTATTCGAGTATTAAATTAAAAATACAATATCATTGTAACTTAATAATACATTTGTACTGCAAAAAGCAGTAAAAGTTTAGTTAAACGTGTTACTATAGAGAACAATTTGATGTCCAGTTCAAGTCATTGTACTATTGTTTTTGATACGTTTATTACAAGAACCGGTGACTACGCTTGTTGGATGATTCATACCAAACAGAAGATTTGCCCTCTCAAAGAACATGGTATCTATAAGTTCTAATTTCGTACTATTCCAACTGTTTTCTTTCTCGTGTCATATTATACCGGCTCGTAAACTACTTTGCTCATATTTCGTACACTGAGTACAACATCTGCATGTTGATTGTATTTGTATTGTTTTACATTTGTGTCAGTTATCTTACGCGAACTATAATTGACAGCAGATGTAATTCTGCAGGAAGTTGTGATTTTAGGAAAATATTCCTTAGGAATGTCCGATTTGTTCAGGCTATAAAAGCTCTGTTAACTTGTTAACTTTTATTAAATATTATTTTTATAGTAATAAATAACATTATAACTTTGATGTATCTTATATAGATGAATAATCATGATAATATTTATGTATATAAATCTGAATATTACAAAAATAAGGTGATGAGGTATGATTGCCAACGAGACAACTATCCACCAAAGTTCAAATAAAGTGGATGTAAGCAATTATAGGCAACCGTACGGCCTTTCAACAATAAGAAAATCCCTTACCATATAGTCGGCTATAAAAGGCACCGACATGAAAAATATGAAACAATTCAACTGAGAAAACTAACGGCCCAATTTATAACAAAACGATAAACGAATAAACAAATATGAGAGACATAAACCAACGACAACCACTGAACTATAGGCTACTGGCTTGGGACAGACACATAAATAATGTGGTGGGGTTAAACATGATTGTGAGCGCTCAACCCTCACCCTAACCTGGGATAGTGGTGTAACAGCACAATATCAGAACAAACTATAAAAATCAGTTGAAAAAGGCTTAACTCATCAGATCGATACAAAGCAGAAAAACATCAAACATAAACACAGACCGGACGTGGCAGGGTATTTATCCATCCCTCATCCCTAACAACAAAAAAGTTGTTGGTTTTAATTGTAAATCATTATGATATGTGTGCTCTTTCAAAGATTATTGGTTTCTTTCATGAACAAAAAAACTTTTCCGATAATAGAAAATTGAAAGTTGGCTTATACTCTGCAATATGTGGAGTAAGATTTGTTCGGTACGATTTTTTTTTAACCTGCATGTTTTATACCCAACCACGCTACATAACAAATATAACAGACAGCGACCATCGTCAGCCTTTGAATTACAGGCTCCTGACCAGGGACAGTGGTTCATACAGAATTTGTGTCTGTTTTTTTGTTTTCTTGTTTTTTTGTTTTTTTTGTGAGCCCTTTGTTAAAATTAAATTAAAACAGTATTCACAATCAATATAAAATAGCAGTGAACATCGTATAAAGTATAGGACATTGAAGTCATTTGTGTTAAACACGGCAAAAATATTGAATATAAGATATTTTAAATCGGTCATGTTGACATGGAATCGATAAATATTGAAGAAGTTCTGTTTTAAATCAGTCTTGTAATATAAATTGTGTAAATCATCTAATTTATTTATTTTTATTGAGTGTTTTTGAGAGGGGGATTTACTGGTTTACAGGATAGAGATAAAACAGAACATGAATTCTTATTGTACAAGGTAAACGTCTCACATTTTTTGTTTTTAGATTACTAGTATATTGCTTAAGAGGTGAAATATTGATTACCAATTTAATTTATTTCACATTTTTAAGTGCTTTAAGTACGTAAGATATATATATAAAAAAACGTTCTATCAATGATGAGCAAAAATCATGCAGTATAATTAGGTATAAAAGTTCTCGACGTGACAAAATGTGAAACAATTTGATTAGAAAATCAACGGCCTGATTCATGACAAAATTATCAACGAAATACAAATATGAAAGACAGCGACGATCGACAGCCACTGAATTACAGGCTCTTGTCATGTAACAGACACATATAGAATGTGGGGTGGGGTGAAAAAGCGTGGGGTGCTTAGCCTTGGACAGTGGTGCAACAGTACAACACGAGAACAAACTATAAAACTCAGTTGGAAAGGATTGTCTCACAATAAAGCAAACTAATAAAAAGATTTAAGGCACACAGTACCGATCTGAGAGTAATAGCACTTAAAGAAAGCTGGTTCAAATCCAATTACAACTAATGTATAAATCATGTTCTCCCAGACTAAAGTATCAATCAATACACATCCAAAGGATTTAGGATAAAACAAACCCAAATGAGAAAGGATGTAACCTGTTTCTCCTGAATTTGTTTCATTCAAGAGGTCATATGAGGTTGATGAACCCTTGTTCCAGTTTGGGTAATGAAGAGCCTATACATATCAATGACATACATTGTATTGCCTACATCCACTTTATTTGAAATTTGGTGGATAGTTGTCTCATTGGCAATCATACCTCATCTTCTAATTTTCATATTAATGATTATGAAAAACATTTACATTTACACATTAAGCACTTTATAAATTAATATAGCATTTAGTGCTATGCATTGCTGATGAAGAAAATTAAGATTACACTGCAACTTTTACATATTTTGTACTGTATACACAGCTGGCCGTTAGTTTTCTCGTTTGAATTGTTTTACATTGGTCATTTCGGGGCCTTTTATAGCTGACTATGCGGTATGGGTTTTACCCATTGTTGAAGGCCGTACAGTGACCTATAGTAGTTAATTTCTGTGTCATTTGGTCTCTTGTGAGAGTTGTCTCATTGGCAATCACACCACATCTTCTTATTTTATAAAGCTGTACTTCTGATATAGTTTTGATTTTGGTTAAGAGTAGCGTCCTTTTTTTTCGGTAACTACTCCAAATTGCTGACATCTTTCAAAATTACAAGTTTGAACACACTTAAGCAATTTATGATTCAGTTTGAAGTTCAGAAATACGATAAAATCAAAGTCTCAATTATTTTTTAGTCTTTGAAAACTTAGTTTATCTATAAATTCAAATTTGTTTTGAACTAACTTTCAGTAACTGCGAATACCGTTTGCTCAATACATTCTATATGTGCCTGTCCCAAGTCAGAACCATGTAATTCATGCAGTGGTTGTAGCCTATTGCTGTCTGCAATATTGCCTCTCTTTTACTGTTTTTATCTTTAATCATGCCTCTAGTTTAATTTTCTCTCTTGAATTGATTCATATTTTGTTTAGTCTGAGCCTCTTACAGCTGAACATGTAGTTACTTTTACACCATCACACCCACACGCTCACACACTCTGTTCGATTGAGTCAATTGAAATCGTACTTCACTGAACACCAATTCTTGATTGCAACATCTGTGTTAAATTTTATGCCATTATTTACACATACTCAATTTAGTAAATTGCTTCTATCATTTCGTATTGTAACATATAAGTAGAGCCTTTTAAGAGCAATTATCATAAAGTTTGTATACTGCTACTTTAAATTCCTTTATAAGTTATAGTATGTCTATGTTATAATCTATTTTTGTTAAAATCACCGATTGACCTGATAAGGTAACGTTGAACTATAATTCATATGCATGTAAACCAGATTATGGATTATTGTTAAAGATGGATTATGTTACTTTGTATTATTATAAATCAGGAAATGTAATAAGGTAAAAACGTTTTATTCTTAATTAAGCAATATAAATGTAGTCCATGTATTTTAATCTACATTTAAATAAGTATATCTGACGCTTTGTGTATTGTAACTGGACAAGTAAACGATTAACGGATATGGTTTCAATTTTAATCGTAAAGATTATTAAAGAATATTTTACATGCACTTTTCATGTGTCAAACTGAAAATACTTCTAAAGTAAGTTATTTTATTTTATTCTATTTGTTCTAATGTAGAATTCAGTAAATTTGAATATGCATGAAATATTTGCCCTGGACATTGAATGATTAAGCAAGCAACATTTCAGCCAATTGTTTCTAATTTTTTTTTCATGTTAAATTATCAAGTTGGGCTTGCCTGTAAAACAATTTTTTTTTGACTTAGATTAGTTCATTACGTGATATGTACCGATTATCAGGTTGTCTGGATATTGTTTGATTATCAGATTTACATCATATCTATGGTTGTAAAATATCAGGTGCGAGTCACAATATGAAGATTTTTGTCGAGTGAGAGTAGCGAACAAGTCCAAAAAGTATTGATATTGTTTCGAGTATCTGATATTTTACAATATAAATATGATGTAAATTTGATAATCAATTAAACTTGTATATTTTGTCATCGTCGAAATGACGTCATCACCCAAATGAAAGTGATTGCCCAAAAACTTGTTAACCTTTTTTTTTTTTAGTTATGTAAATAATCCACCGTTTCAGAATCTAAAGAACTAATGGGTAACTTCATTGTTAAAAGGTCAAAATTAGTATATCTGAAGCTGTCAAACTGAATTATAGACCCCTTAACATATAATTGTCCATATTTTAGGTTAGAGCTGTTAGACTTTTCTATAATTTTGATATTATTGGTCCCAAAAGTAGTACACTACACTGTAAAATCTTTTGAGATAGAGCAGATTTTTTTTTTTATTTGAATTTATTGTCTATAAGAAATGCACTACGAAATAACTGTGTTCTCAGGCCATTTGACAAGGCCTAACTTGCCTAGTTCATGATAAGTCGTCAATAAAATTATCAGAGATAGATATCAAGCTTAGAATTTACAAAACGCTGAAAATTTACCACAAACGAGATTACTCTATGGTGGTTTAAACTAGTTTTGTGTTTGTTTGTTCCTGTTCTTTTTAACAATAAATACAAGATTCAAATAGAACATTTGACCAAACATTCGAGTAATTGGTTTATACTGTGACATTGATTTGTCATTACCAGTCTAATGTCAATTACAATAGTTGACCTACATGAGCATAACTTTTATATCTAAAATCTCATATCTTTCACTTCTCTACTCAGTCACACTTTTGAAACCATATTTACTTGTATGTAATTATCAGACATTTGAGATAACCTTCACAAATTACTATGATTCATTCATTAGTAATAAAAACACTAAACAAGAAAAGAAAAATGTGGTTAGTGATTGTAATTCAGAGATAGAATTTGTTGTTACAAAACGCAAACTATTCAACCTTTTGGTTCAAAGACAAAGAATGGATATTAAGTATTAATAGATAAAGTTACACTCAGAATTGGTAAACACACACAAGTCAACTTGTGGGAAATGGAAATTTTCTTATGTTGGTTGTTAATATTTTGAAAATAGTAAAAACTTTAGATGATACAAGAACCTTTATATATCTTTCATTCCACGTTAAGTTTTCCTTTTGAGTCAATCCTGTTGATTTAAAAGAATGCAATCGTCCTCGAGATTTTAGCTTTAATTAAAATATCAATTTAAAAACTATCTGTGGGATTCATTATGTTTTAGCAAAAGATTTAATAATATATCGTGTCTTTAAAGAAATTGAACCGATCATGGTACATGTATCAACAGTTATTCTTGATTGCTGAAACTTTGATGTGTATGTTTGAATACATATTTAGGAATCGCCTGCAAAACAAAGTGTTCGTACTCCATGTACTCGGAACTGTTATCTTTCGTGTTGTTTCTGATGCAGTTTCATACAAGAAAGTAAAGTAATCAAATTTAGCTAATTAATACATTTAGGATGCAGTTTAAAATCAGACCCACCATGATTGTCTTAAAAGGACTAAAACAGTTCTCATAAACGTATGAAATAGAAAATAACTATGTAGTCGCCAGAGACTGTTCAATCAATTCAGAAACCAAGTCAGAACCATGTAATTCATGCAGTGGTTGTAGCCTATTGCTGTCTGCAATATTGCCTCTCTTTTACTGTTTTTATCTTTAATCATGCCTCTAGTTTAATTTTCTCTCTTGAATTGATTCATATTTTGTTTAGTCTGAGCCTCTTACAGCTGAACATGTAGTTACTTTTACACCATCACACCCCACACGTTAACACACTCTGTTCGATTGAGTCAATTGAAATTGTACTTCACTGAATACCAATTCTTGATTGCAACATCTGTGTTAAATTTTTATGCCATTATTTACACATACTCAATTTAGTAAATTGCTTCTATCATTTCGTATTGTAACATATAAGTAGAGTAATTATCATAAAGTTTGTATACTGCTACTTTAAATTCCTTTATAAGTTATAGTATGTCTATGTTATAATCTAATTTTTGTTAAAAATCACCGATTGACCTGATAAGGTAACGTTGAACCATAATTCATATGCATGTAAACCAGATTATGGATTATTGTTAAAGATGGATTATGTTACTTTGTATTATTATAAATCAGGAAATGTAATAAGGTAAAAAATGTTTTATTCTTCATTAAGCAATAAAATGTAGTCCATGTATTTTAATCTACATTTAAATAAGTATATCTGACGCTTTGTACATTGTAACTGGACAAGTAAACGATTAACGGATATGATTTCAATTTTTAATCGTATAGATTATTAAAGAATATTTTACATGCACTTTTCATGTGTCAAACTGAAAATACTTCTAAAGTAAGTTATTTTATCTTATTATATTTGTTCTAATGTAGAATTCAGTAAATTTGAATATGCATGAAATATTTGCCCTTGGACGTTGAATGATTAAGCAAGCAACAATTAAGCCAATTGTTTCTAATTTTTTGTTTTCATGTTAAATTATCAAGTTGGGCTTGCCTACTACAATTTTTATTTTTGACTTAGATTAGTTCATTGCGTGATATGTACCGATTATCAGGTTGTCTGGATATTGTTTGATTATCAGATTTACATCATATAGATCCATGGTTGTAAAATATCAGCTGCGAGTCACAATATGAAGATTTTTGTCGAGTGAGCGTAGCGAACAAGTTCAAAAAGTATTGATATTGTTTCGAGTAGCTGAATTTTTACAATATAAATATGATGTAAATCTGATAATCAATTAAGCTTGTATATTTTTGTCATCGTCGAAATGACGTCATCACCCAAATGAAAGTGATTACCCAAAATATTTGTTAACCTTTTTTTTCAGAATCTAAAGAACTATGGGTAACTTCATTGTTCGTGAAAATTAGTATATCTGAAGCTGTCAAACTGAATTATAGGTCCCCTTAACATAGAATTGTCCATATTTTGAGTTAGAGCTGGTAGATTTTCTATAGTTTTGATATTAGTTGTCCCAAACGTAGTAAAATCTTTTTGAGATAGAGCAGGTGCGATTTTTTTTAATTTGAATTTATTGTCTAAAAGAAATTCACCACGAAATAACTGTGTTCTCAGCCCATTTGACAAGGTCTAACTTGCCTAATTCATGATAAGTCGCCAATAAAATTATCAGAGATAGATATCAAGCTTAGAATTTACAAAACGCTGAAAATTTACCACAAACGAGATTACTCTTTGGTGGGTTAAACTAGTTTTTGTTTTTGCTTGTTCCCTGTTCTTTTTTAACAATAAATACAAGATTCAAATAGAACATTTGACCAAACATTCGAGTAATTGGTTTATACTGAGACATTGATTTGTCAATACCAGTCTAATGTCAATAACAATAGTTGACCTACATGAGCATACCTTTTATATCTAAAAATCTCATATCTTTCACTTCTCTACTCGAGTCACAAATTAGAAACCATATTTACTTGTATGTAATTATCAAACATTTGAGATAACCTTCACAAATTACTATGATTCATGCATTAGTAATAAAAACACTAAACAAGAAAAGAAACATGTGGTTAGTGATTGTAATTCAGAGATAGAATTTGTTGTTACAAAAACGCAAACTATTTCACCTTTTGGTTCAAAGACAAAGAATGGATATTAAGCATTAATAGATAAAGATACACTCAGAATTGGTAAACACACACAGGTCAACTTGTGGGAAATGGAAATTTTCTTATGTTGGTTGTTAATATTTTGAAAATAGTAAAAACTTTAGATGATACAAGAACCTTTGTATATCTTTCATTCCACGTTAAGTTTTCCTTTTGAGTCAATCCTGTTGATTTAAAAGAATGCAATCGTCCTCGAGATGTTTAGCTTTAATTAAAATATCAATTTAAAAACTATCTGTGGGATAAATTATGTTTTAGCAAAAGATTTAATAATATACCGTGTCTTTAAAGAAATTGAACCGATCATGGTACATGTATCAACAGTTATTCTT
Source organism: Mytilus coruscus (assembly GCA_017311375.1). Classification (NCBI taxonomy): domain Eukaryota; kingdom Metazoa; phylum Mollusca; class Bivalvia; order Mytilida; family Mytilidae; genus Mytilus; species Mytilus coruscus. The sequence goes on from CM029598.1 coordinate 97,175,596, forward strand.
GATTGCTGAAACTTTGATGTTTTTGAATACAATATTTAGGAATCGCCTGCAAAACAAAGTGTTCGTACTCCATGTACTCGGAACTGTTATCTTTCGTGTTGTTTCTGATGCAGTTTCATACAAGAAAGTAAAGTAATCAAATTTAGCTAATTAATACATTTAGGATGCAGTTTAAAATCAGACCCACCATGATTGTGGACTAAAACAGTTCTCATAAACGTATGAAATAGAAAATAACAAGGTAGTCGCCAGAGGTTGTTCAATCAATTCAGAAAACCAATGCTAATGATATGTTTCCTGTCCCATTAGCTAATGATATGTTTCCTGTCCCATTAGCTAATGATATGTTTCCTGTCCCATTAGCTAATGATATGTTTCCTGCCCCATTAGCTAATGATATGTTTCCTGCCCCATTAGCTAATGATATGTTTCCTGTCCCATTAGCTAATGATATGTTTCTGTCCCATTAGCTAATGATATGTTTCCTGTCCCATTAGCTAATGATATGTTTCCTGTCCCATTAGCTAATGATATGTTTCCTGCCCCATTAGCTAATGATATGTTTCCTGTCCCATTAGCTAATGATATGTTTCCTGTCCCATTAGCTAATGATATGTTTCCTGCCCCATTAGCTAATGATATGTTTCCTGTCCCATTAGCTAATGATATGTTTCCTGTCCCATTAGCAACTCCAGGATTTTCAAATATGGAAGATTATTGAATTAAATAAAAAAATTAAAAACAATTCAAGTGTGATGAAATTGTTCATATCTTACCTGAGGAGATGTAGTGCTTGTTACATGCTGTTGTCACCATATTTGCTCGCCTAATTGTTAATTCTACGAGAGAGATTAGGGATGAACTTTATTGTCTAACTCCAAACACCCCCTTCCGTGGTTAGGTTATAATGAACCTTTAAAAGAGAAGCTGTTTCAATCGTTTACCAAAAAATAGACGTTAAACGTCATAAGTTGTACCCTTTTACGGAAGCGTATTAGCGCCACACATTTTTTCCCTATCTTTGCGTTACAACGCAAACCTTTTGCGTTATAACGCAAACATTTGCGTTACAACGCAAACCTTTGCGTTAAACGCAAACCTTTTGCGTTATAACGCAAACATTTGCGTTGTAACGCAAACCTTGCGATATAACGCAAACCTTTGCGTTAAAACGCAAACCTTTGCGTTACAACGCAAACCTTTGCGTTGTAACGCAATGAGCAGGATAATAACTGCTGCTTCCTTTGAATTTAAATAAGAAATAAGATAAAACAAATGTTTGCGTTATTTCGCAAACATTTGCGTTATAACGCAAACATTTGCGTTGTAACGCAAACCTTTGCGATATAACGCAAACCTTTGCGTTACAACGCAAACCTTTTGCGTTATAACGCAAACCTTTGCGAAATAACGCAAACATTTGTTTTATCTTATTTCTTATTTAAGATTCAAAGGAAGCAGCAGTTATTAATGGAGGAGGCTGCATATATTAAAATTTATCTTCTTTGTACTCATTGCAAAGTAAAATGCTTTACTATTTAACTAATAATGAGCAGGATAATAGATATAAGAATATGTGGTATGAGTGCCGATGAGAAAACTCTCCATCTAAGTCATAATTTGTAAAGTAAACCATTATAGTTCAAAGTGCGGTCTTCAACACGGAGCATTGGCTCAAACCGAACATTAAGCTATAAAATGCCCCAAAATGATATACATGATAATATATATACATATATTACAATGAAAATTGAGTAAATTAAAGTTATACCGAAGAAAGAAAAAAAACAACTCTGCTAATATAGCTATAGCCGAATATAAATATACTTCCAAAGTAAGCTCTCCTTTGAGGATTGTGTAAGGTTGGTTAACTACCCTTTTGTAATAAATGAATAAAATGAAGATGTTTTATTAATAAAATTATGTTCTCTCATTTAAATTGCTACCAAGTTACCACTCTAGATTGAAAATTTCATGACTTTTTATCAAAGAATCTTTATCATATTCTGAGATTAAAAAAAGATTTCTTACATCAAAATTAAAAATAAAAAATCTTTCTTAATTATTCATTTTACAGCAGAAAGATCATTTTGTCTATTTGCCTTGACAGTTTTACAATTGTATGACATTATTTTGCTCTTATCTACTTCATCAAAATTTTAAAATGTTGGCCTTTCAAATAAAATATGCCTATAACATATCTATTTTCTTGTTAAATTATATACTTTTCTGATTCCTATGCATATTTATTATAATGACTTTTCCTTGTATTTATGGTTCTTTTCTTAACTAAATCACAACAGAAGTTTAATGACAGACGGGCATATACAAAACTTAATGAATAATTGAAATCAAAATGTTTGCGTTATAACGCAAAGGTTTGCGTTATAACGCAAAAGGTTTGCGTTATATCGCAAAGGTTTGCGTTGTAACGCAAATGTTTGCGTTACAACGCAAAGGTTTGCGTTTTACGCAAAAGGTTTGCGTTACAACGCAAAGGTTTGCGTTATAACGCAAAGGTTTGCGTTGTAACGCAAAGGTTTGCGTTATATCGCAAAGGTTTGCGTTTTAACGCAAAGGTTTGCGTTACAACGCAAAGGTTTGCGTTGTAACGCAAATGTTTGCGTTGTAACGCAAAGGTTTGCGTTAAACGCAAAGGTTTGCGTTATATTTGCGTTATATCGCAAATGTTTGCGTTGTAACGCAAATGTTTGCGTTATAACGCAAAGATAGGGAAAAAAAAAAAGGTGTGGCGCTAATACGCTTCCTTACCCTTTCCCATCATTAATTCACGATGTTTTTATATAATACAAATATAAAACACTGTTATTGCTTGATTTGTTTTAAAATAGTATAAAGTCTTAAAATCTGTAATGCTATAATTTTTTTTAAAGTACCGCCTTTCGTAAGAATTTCTTCAAAGTAAATGGATGTAATAAAATGACTTATTATATACTGTTAACGTGTCCAATCGATAAAACTTAAATATTCCATTAGACAGATTGAATTTCGTTTCTAGCAAGTAAACATAAAGACATTTACCGGTCGATTTCAAACGAAGTGAAACATCTATATTTAACAAAATTTTTAGCGTCTTCCGGATAACTATAGTTATTATTTAAATTGTTTACATATTTATCAGCTTTCCATAAGTGTATCGCATCTAGCACACGACTACAATATTCATTGAAAAACTACTAGAATAAAAAAGAGCCATTTAAAAGATATTTACGGACACATTTACTTTGGTTTTAAAAAAAGATACTCAATACGTATGGAATCGTCAAAGACACTTGTCATAAATAATGCATTAATCCGAACCGTTTTATAAATCCAATTGTTTTGCTTTAGTGCATATACATTTAGGACAAAAGTATAATGGTCATTGAAAATCCAAGTAAAACTTAAATTAGCACAGCCATTCAAAAGCTATCTAAAGAGTTACTTTGGCTTAAAAAAAAAGATTATGGCATGTTTCGAATCTTCAAAGACTCTAATCGACTTGTCCATTGTAATGTGAACATTTTCATACAATGACGAAAATATCTATGTAACATATCAATTCTTCACATAAAAAAATAAAACACTCGAAGTTCATTTGCTGGATACAATTGTAGATGATGTTCCATTGTATATTGAAAACTTTGGCCGATACATTTGAAATAGTGTTTGAAATTTGTTGAGTAAATGAAGTATTTATCTTTGAAATTGTATTTTTATTTCATTGTGTATTAAAATGCGTATAAACATTTGTTATATGCATTTTTGACTTATCAAACTAATACAAGTTCATTTTAAACAAAGATTTGAACAAATTTCGAAGCAAGTTTTTCGTGGCTACCTTGGGTTAGTGGAAGAAGTAATTGATTTTTGTCTATCAGCTTTTTAAAGTATATTGTGTTTCTGGAGTTAAACCTTGTATGTTGAAATTAAATTATTTACTAGGCCATCATTAAAAATATCTTTGTTTCCCCTTCCCGACTGAGGTTTTCAGGGTATGGGTAGGTAGGTAGGTAAATTATTTTATTTTATTCCTTGATATGGTTTTCTATATTGAATTTGTACAAAATTCAAAGTAGATAGATTTTAAAGCATTATTCAGACCATTTTTACTCAAAGATTTTAAACAGAGGTTAAAGACCAAGCAAATCAAGATGCATTCAGGGCCAGGGTTGAAAGATGCTTAAGTTTTGTTTTTGTTTTTTATATTATTAATGAATTAATGAATTGTTTTGCAGCAGATTAATCGGATTGCATTGTTCAGTTTCAGAGAATTTTTATCTAATGACAAGGCATATTTTCTATCACAGATTTATATATATATTTCTCTAATTCTTCGTGAATTTATCCCTTTCTGCACCCATTGTATAAAAAAAATTTAATCAACGTGCGGTTCGTTTGATCTCAGTTCATCATTGGTTAAAATCCGATTATGACGTCGAATTTTCTTACTTTTCTGAATTTCTTATTGTGACGGCATGAAAAAGGCGACCATGCCTGATGACGTCACATAGAAAGAACACATCTTTTGCAGATCATTCGAAAAGAAGGAATAATTTTGCCTGCATATTGTTTGAAAATCATTAGAGAAAGAGATTCCACCACCAAATCTGTGTAATACGATATTTATCCACTCTCGACAGTTAAATTTTAAATATTTAAAACGCTCGGGCAAGCCTCGCGTTTTAAATTTGAAAATTTAACTGTCTCGAGTGGATAAATATCGTATCACACTCGATGCAGTGGTAGAATCTATATATATACATATATATTATTCAATATTTTCTAAACCACGTTTTTCATAATTCTAAATAAAGTTTGGGGCTTATCTTCAAAATTTTCTTACTAACGATATTTTTTATTGGATTTTGACATGAAAAGTTGTTAACTAAAAATAATTTTGAGTTTCTGTATAAAATATTTCCTTTTTCTTCTTTCTTTTTCATATATCTTTTGGTTTTCAATTCTAGTGTTTATATTTCATAGCTGTATTTTGTGACCTGCTTGGATTTTTTTTTATTCATTATATTGTAGTTGATCGCCTAATCCGGAATTAGTCTTATCCGTTCCCAGAATCTGATCCGGTATTGTAATTGTCTACATTTCCGGTTTCTGGCAGCCATTGTTATCGATGTTGTGTTTGTCAATCAGATATGTTTTTACTCGGATTTACACATTACTTGTTACCGATTTTACGGCATACAGCTAGCGGTTGAACAAAATAAACATCGCTGTCATGAGTATTAAAGATGAAAATGACTTTTGAGATCGTTTGGGAATTTTGCTACCAAAATTGGGAAAAATGTAGGGTTTTGTCATTGGGAATGGGTCCGAATACCGGACCCTGTAGAATGCCAGAAAAATCCATGCCGAATCATTTAGACGCTTCCATGCAAAAATGCTTTGAATTAAAACGCTCGTGGATTACAGCATCGGAAAGGTATCACCAAAAACCAAAATAGCAAAAAAAAAAAAAATATTGGACACGAACGGCCAATAAAATTTTTCGGGTCGCGGTGATTTTTCCGGGTCGGTACTGGGAGGGGAAACAAACAATATTTTTTTGGCCCTAGATAAATAACAACGTTAGTAAGCAGAGAGGTTTTGTCTCTGATTTTAGCTCTTCGTAATGTTTATAGAATAATAGGAAGATTGATTGCTGTTTGTTTAACGTACAGTGGCAAATAGTTCACACATGTTCAGGAGTAGAACAAATAAATAATACATCCATTAGGTAGGGTCTGTTGACTGTATAGTCGGGGAAAGAAAGGCGATTTCTTCAATTACTTGAATATGAGGGAATATCTTGGACAATGATATAAATGCCATATAACAGGCTATCTACGCTCCGACCAAAGAGTTGTGAGAATAATTTTAACGTTTAGGAGCGTGACATTCTCCCTACACGAGGATTTTCCATTGAAACGTGACAAATTTATGTTCACATCAAGTACAGCCAAAAAGACACACCTCTTTAATATGGATTTTACTGTCGAATGGGGAAGTCCGAGGATAACCATATTTCTCTTATTCAGTAAACCGACGAGGTAAGAATGAGACGGATACGTATGCTTAAGGGAGAAATGCAAATTTATACGTATAGCTATAGAGAGCAATATCATGCGAAGTGGGAAACAGCAATGACATTGCACAGTTTAAACACAATAGACGGTAAACTAAAGCTTCAGCAACAACGCAATATTTTTTTCACATAGTTAATTTTCCTATTTCACTGCTTGATTTCATTAACAGTTCTATCTGCCACGTTCACCAGAACTAGATTTCTAATGGAAATAATTTTAACATAATGTAAATTTCAAATTTTCTTCTGTTTATCAACTTTTCGATTCTAACCATGTTGATTCTGAGGTTTAAACAATACAGGAAAAGTGGTCATATGTTTACTCCAGTTTTGATTTTGTTTTGTCTATTGCATTTAATTTTACTATAGAGCACTGTTTCGGCACGTAAGGCAATTAGATAAATATTCAGGTTTAATTTTGTTATACGTTAATGTAAATATGTCCTTACATTGACCTTCATGGAATATTATATGGCATAGTTGATCAATTAAAGGGTTATCTGTCAGTATTTTTTCTTTGGTTCAATCAACTTATTTTTGGCATTTTTAAATAGAGTAGGAATATCGTTTGCGTCAAACGTGCCTGAAAGGTTTTATCTTAATTCTTCATATTGTATTCTAGAGCTATCTTTTGCATTAAATGAAGTTAAATGTTATCAATAGAGTTAGTTTACACATTTTACGTTATTCCTCAATTGTGTACCACCACATCTGAAAAGCCAACTATACGGTATGGGATTTTCTCATTGTTGAAGGCTTGACGGTTGCCTATAATTGCTTACATCCACTTCATTTGAACTTGGGTGAATAGTTGTCTCATTGGCAATCAAACCACATCTCCTTATTTTTATATTGATAGAACAATTAGCCACTGTAAACACTTATAATGTACTTCTGTATATAAGGCCCCTTTAAGTGATATCGTATACACGATTGCTTTAATAATTTAGAGATCATCATCATAAATTGCTTACGTAATTTATGTTTTGAGAATAATCACTTCAATGCAATATATAAAACAATAAACAATAAACAAACGTCTGTCAATACAACCGATCTGATAATTTATCCTTTTGTCTTTATTCATTCTGACAGTGTCTAGTCATTTATAATTCATCTGTACCATTCATTAGTTAAATGGATGGCGTATGAGGTCAAAGGTCTGATCTGTTCTATACAGATATCGAAGGTTCTATTGTTTCAGAATATCGCGTTGAAATATCATGCATTGTTACATTGAAGTGTTAACTAGGCCATATTTTGTTAAATTTTATTTTATATTCTTCTGCTTTGGCTTTTTAACAGCTCATATTGTTTATTTAAATACTTTTTTCATTTTTTTTTTATTAATTTATTTATGTAGATTACATATCAAATAAAATAATTCCGTTTGCAAAACCAGAATATGACAACAAATAAATATTCATAATAGTCGTAGATGTGTTGCTAAACAGTGAAAAACGAAGGTCAAATGCCCACAGCATTTAAAAACCCACAATTTGACTTCGAGTTTGGAAGATACTATTAAATTTAACAGAGGATATAAAATTTGAACGCCAGCAGCATATTCAATAGAGTCGGCGACATCATCCTCATGACCTGTAATTCTTAACTTGGTGGCCGAAAGGTTTAAAAAGTTTATTTACAGGTATCACTATTTTTTTTTAACTCTGAAGTTGTGAGAACGCAACCCGCTCGTGGCGAGGTGCCTTCGATCTAATCACCGGCTTGAAAATGTGGAATAAAACACCAATTAACAAACAAACAAACACGGTTCTTTACTTAGGATATGCATTTAACACGTGGAAGGGTTGAACTACGCGTAGTTTTGTGAATAGTGAATTAAAGATTTATACTTTACTTACAACAAGCAAAGTTCAATGAGCAAAGATTTTCTGCAAATAAAAATGAAGAAAATATAGATATAAATATCTTGTTTCAGTGAGATTAAGGATACTATGGAAAGTAGGAGGTCTGCCTCATATCTTAAACTATTCCTCGATATTGACACAGATGAACGACTTCAAACTTTAATCTATGACAAACGTGATTTTTTCATCTTAGCAATTGTTATCTTCCCCTTTCTCGTCAGTAACATATCCTGTGCTCCATCGTATCAACGTTACACACAATATCACAAATTGGTTGACCGATACAAGGTGTCGGTGTTTGAATTTATTAGCGACATGTTTTCACGGTGTTAGTTCTTTAGATACCAGTATAGTCGTCTGATCTGTAAATTAAACGTTTGTGTGCTTTTCCCGATTGTGACATTTTGACTGAGAGTGAATTTACATGGAGGGTGATGCATGCCTAGCAGGAAACGCTTACTATGTCGACGAGCCAAGTCTCGCCCCTTTTGGAGTTAATGCGATTTCCTCATTTTTTATTTGCATTCTGTTAAAACCTATGAACTAAATAAAAAGATGACATAACGTTCAATCGTTATAAAATTTCCTAGATACGTTTTTTCACTTTCAAACGTAGTAGCTAGTTACTGAATGTCCAATAAAATTGAGAATAGAAACGGGGAATGTGTCAAAGAGACAACAACTCGACCAAAGAGTCTAAATGGATGGGTTAAATAGACGGTTCTGTTTTAAGACATAGTTACCCTTTGCGAAAGTTTCCCGTATTAGGGTACACATTTTAATATTTGGTATGACCCATGCAGAAGATTGAACTTACGATCTCCACAATAATTGCCATCATGTTTCCACGAGACCACGATTGTGGCTGAGTGTGTAATTGAAAAACGGCATTTATTAAACGACAAATTGAAATATCGCATTAAAATGTAATTTACTGTATATTTATTTAAAATAACACAATCGGAAAAGTTGATTGCATAGAGGCTTTCAATGATCAAACATGGTTTCCGATAAGAAGCCGTTTTTATTTAAATTAACGTTTATGGGATAAAAGGATTTAATTTGTTGTTGTCTTGTGAGTATCTTTTTATTTTCTCTAGTAATACTTCTCATTTTTCACAAACTATAACTTTTACAAATAAATATCTAAGAAGAAATGTACTTCCGTTTGATCATTTGAATAATTCTGTTATAGTATCAAAGTATAATTGTTTACTGTAATCTATTAGTTGCCTTGAATATTATGATTTTAATACTTTAAAGATTGGGAGAGTTTCTGAGTCTTTTTATTCAGGGTTTTCATTATTTTCACTGAAAGTGCTGTAAAAGTTAACGAATATGTTTTACCGGTGGATTTATTCTTTGTATATGTGTACAATGTTACGTGACAGTTATCTTAGTCATAACTGAACATTGTTAATACTATTTTCAGTATAAGTAAATAACATGTGATATCATTACCAATGAGACAACTATACATTATAGAGTCCAAATGACAGTGTTTATCTAAATATATTCCTTATAAATCTTTTCCTTAGTTTTTCAATTTCACTTTCGATCTGATAAACGAATGTTCAAAATAAACCGTTCCAAATACGGGACCAACAATTTGCTTAAATGACATCACTTGAAAGTCTATTGTCCTTTAAAATATCCCTCGCAAAAGGAGTTATTTTTCTTATGAAATAAAATTTATAAGAGAGGCGAAAGATACCAAACTCATAAGTCGAAAACAATCTGACAACGCCATGGTAAAAAACGAAAAACGATCAAAAGACAATATTATAACCGTATACAAAACACATCATAGAAAACTAAAGACTGAGCAATATAAAATGTGACTTTCGTTAAAGTTCATTAATATACAAGAATATTTATCAAAAATTGTGGTACCACTGGGGTTTACAAATATCGTACCCTAGACTTCTTTTTTCTGCAAGTAAGACCCATGCCTTAAATGACAGAAGCGTTATGGCTGAATTGGATATATAAAAACACAGCCACGTCCTGTCTGTATGGGGTGCGAACTCCGTGCAGGGAGAATTTTGACGTTCTATGCACGTATGACTAGATTGGTTTCCTTAGTACTAATAGTAGATACTTAGTCAACCGTAAGTGGTTGAGCTAGGGAAGTACTTCTTTAGCTTAGTCGGTTAGAGCGCTGCCTTGTAACACAGAGGTCCCGGGTTCGATTCCAGGAGGAGACCGTGTGATTTTGTAATATGAATCATGCAACATGATTAGAGTAGTCAGTAGGTGGCTTTATAAATGTTTGTACCCCATCTCACTTCATTGGAAGTAGTAGTTCAAATGTCCCTCCTTTCACTTCGGTCATTCGTTTTAGTAGATCTTACCCATTTGATTTAATGCGTTATAAATCATCGTCCTGAGTATGTATAATACATTATAGAAAAGCAAATTAAATTAGTTTTGATTTTTTAGATTTCAAATCATTTTTATAAATGAAACGTAAAAAGGTATAAAGCATGCAAACATTCATCTATAAGTCTATTTTTCATTACATTTTTTGTAAAGTTCCTCCATGGGTTCGTCTAACTACGGAGTTAATTTTGTTGGTAGTTCCCCTTTTTCATATATCAAATATGAAAATGCAAACGTTTAAAGTTCAAATGACTTGGCAATCTGCTTAGTTGATGTTTCAAATTAACTAAAATACACAAGTCACACACATATTAATTAATTTATATTTTCTCTGTTATTGAATGTAAAATATTGCATATAGGTAAGCTCTCAGTTCTTCATTATACTTACTTAAAGAAGTTATGTACATATACAATAATGTATTATTCTATTACAGGTTGAGGCCAGATTTAGATAAAGAAAGTCAAAAATGATTTTTGGCTTCATTATGGATTTTAAAGTACGGACAAGTATATGTCATCGCTTCACGTGACCTTTGTATAAACTTCAGCCTTTCAGAAACAAAAACTAAAGATCGGAAGATTACGGAAGGTAATTGTGAAAAGAAAGATTTTAAAACCCTAGGATCACGTGACAACTAATTATAAAGATACAAAAAATGATTTTCAAAATTGATAAAACAAGACATTGTTGTGAAATATAATTACAGAAAAACAAAGACATAATAGAAAGAATGTAACGACACGAATCACAATACAATGAATGGTGTCAATACGTCCAGATTACCACTGATAGGAGATGGGTTTCACATCGGTGGAGTAAGAGCTGATCGTGAACCACCCTCTCGAAGCTGGGCAAGGATTAGGACGTGTTTGATCGATAATCCTAGAGATGAGGAATTCAACAGACGACAGGAATTCTGGAGCTACCAAAACAGAAACAGGGGTGTTGTGAAATCCTTATTGAAAAAGTTACCAAACGTTCCATTCAGGATTAAAAAAAAGAAAATGCGACAAAAGGATATTGAAACGGAAAGAGACAGAATTCGCCAAACTATTTCGAAACTTCCAAATATATCCAATACTGAAAAAATAATGGAACAGGATTCTCCTGGGCGAAATACGAGACCTCGCCCGCTAGGAATGTCTAAGTATTCCGACTTTAATTTTAGATCAAGTGAAATAGATAGAGCAAGTTTGAAGGATGTAACGAGGGAAACAGACAAAAATAATAATTCGAAGGATAGTGATTTTATTCCGAATAGTAATCGACTTCCGCTGATAGACGATCGACCAACAAGGACGAGTCCGGTCAAAGGAAATGCAAAATTAGGCGAACATTCTAAAAAGGTTTCATTTTCTATGAACGATTTAAGCAAAGAGATCGACAACAGATGTTCGACGGCGTCCTCTCATTCAAGTACGGTATCGGACACGGCTATAGAGAATTATGGACATACTAGTCATGGTATAGCCGACATAATGCCACGAACAGTGCTAGATGTCGTTCCGGGAAACAGTAACGACGACTCCGAAAATTCAAATAATTCTAAAAAAAAATCGAACAACTCGATCCCAACTGTGTCTAACAATCATAAAAACTGGTTTCAGAGAGTCGTTGGGGATAAAGAATTGATTGCCTCGAATGATTATGAAAATTTTGCTCGAACCGCTCGTCCTTTAAATGATCGACTCTCGGACGACCAACCTACACACAGTAAAATTCCACCGGAAAAGCAGTATTCTAGATCTGGATGGAATGTGCATTCGCAGCCATTTTTTTCTAATTATAATGGAATGGACAGACATGACAATAAAACATCAAGATTGAGTTCTACAAAAGTAGGAACTAGGTCAGTTGAATCTAGGTTAAATGATCAGAATTATGTTAAAAATAATGAAACTGAAAAACTTAAAAGATTTGAAAGAACATATCAAGCTCAAACATTAACTCAAACAAGAATTGCCGAAAGATTATCTCAGGGTAAATCACCGGAAAGGTTCGGTAGATCTCCGGAAAGGAATGGTAGATTATCGGAAAGAACGTCGCCTGCTCAAACACAAACTCCTAACAGACTTGCCGATAGACTTGCATTAAGTCGTTCACCCGAAAGAACGAGTCAGGGTCAAGGTGTCAATAGAAACTCTCCACAAAGACAAAACAAGCTCGTTAGTATTGAACATCAGTTGAATGATCTCGGCCATTCTCCCCAATTTTCACCTTCTCCAAGATATATGGGAGAGTATAAACTGACAAAATCGCCACCACCCGTCTCTCCTGGTCGATATTTTCCTATCTTTCCAACTGATGGATCACCGATGAGAAAAATTGGAGGTGGGGGCAAAAATAAATTTCAAAGGACAAATTCAAGACAAGAGCCAATAGTGTTACCGTTACAGGAAACAGAAGGCTATATAATTTCATAGGAACATGAGACTGAACAGAAAGCTACATGATTTCATAGGAACATGAGACTGAATAGAAAGCCTCATGATTTCATAGGAACATGAGTCTGAACAGAAAGCTACATGAGTTCATAGGAATATGAGACTGAACAGAAAGCTACATGATTTCATAGGAACATGGGACTGTGGATTATTTCTTTATATTGCAGTTGAATTATTACTAGTACTCAAATTGAATTTCAAAATGTTTCTCAAGCCATCAAACTTTTGCTTTTATTTAACTTTCTTAGAAATTGCATACATTGAGGGTCTGGATGGGATTAAGATAATGGAGAGCAATGGATCGAAAAAGTAAATGATAAAGAAAATTAGCCAAATGATATAGTGTGTAAATAATGAACGAAGTACAAAATGTACTTACAACTTTATAAAAACTGAAATCCAGTCCGTCATAATATGAATGGCTCAATGTAATTGATTGACACACTTTTTGTTGTCTCACAGTTATCCATTGTTTTAAAGTAACTCGGATTCACTGAAATTAAGCACTGTAGTTCAAACACATGATTTTTCATTATTATTATTTAATATTTGTTATTCTTAATTCAATAGTGCTTTCTCACTATTCCAATGTCTTTCAAGCATTTGTTTAGCAACGACACGAAGAAATGTAACTCTAGTCTATAAAATGTACAAAAAAAAATTAAGAGTGCTTTTATTAATAATCACCTTCACTACCATTTGTGATGTTAATTGAACCATTTTTATAGGAACAGTTAGATTTAGCACAGTTTTAGTGTTCGATGTTTGTAAGTTGAAGGGAACCTTAAACATCGTTTTAGTGTTCGATGTTTGTAAGTTGAAGGGAACCTTAAACATCGTTTTAGTGTTCGATGTTTGAAAGTCGAAGGGGACCTTGGGCACAGTTTTAGTGTTCGATGTTTGTAAGTTAAAGGGGACCTTAAGCACCGTTTTTGTGTTTGATGTTTGTAAGTTGAAGGGGACCTTAAGCACCGTTTTAGTGTTCGATGTTTGTAAGTTGAAGGGGACCTTAAGCTCCGTTTTAGTGTCCGATGTTTGTAAGTTGAAGGGGACCTTAAGCACCGTTTTAGTGTTCGATGTTTGTAAGTTGAAGGGGACCTTAAGCACCGTTTTAGTGTTCGATGTTTGTAAGTTGAAGGGGACCTTAGACACCGTTTTAGTGTTCGATGTTTGTAAGTTGAAGGGGACCTTAAGCACCGTTTTAGTGTTCGATGTTTGTAAGTTGAAGGGGACCTTAAGCTCCGTTTTAGTGTCCGATGTTTGTAAGTTGAAGGGGACCTTAAGCACCGTTTTAGTGTTCGATGTTTGTAAGTTGAAGGGGACCTTAGACACAGTTTAAATGTTCGGTGTTTGTAAGTTGAAGTGACCTTAAGCACCGTTTTAGTGTCCGATGTTTGTAAGTTGAAGGGGACCTTAAGTACCGTTTTAGTGTTCGATGTTTGTAAGTTGAAGGGGACCTTAAGCACCGTTTTAGTGTTCGATGTTTGTAAGTTGAAGGGGACCTTAAGCACCGTTTTAGTGTTCGATGTTTGTAAGTTGAAGGGGACCTTAAGCACCGTTTTAATGTTCGGTGTTTGTTACTGTATTTTGTTGTAATCCCTTCACCTTATAGGTTGATTTCTTGGATCTGGTATTGTCCTGTTAAAATAGTCTAACAATTCTGTACATCGATCAGACGCGCTTCTTCTACACACATCTAGTCAGTGGAACTTAAATCAAACAGTTAGAATGCCAAATAAAATACGTAAACAATCCAAAATTAAATATAAATTATAACATTGGAGAAATACTTAACTGTGATAAAAGCACGTGTGATGCCAACAGTTTGTGCTATTTTTTAATTAAATTTAATTTTATTATTTTTAACTGAACCAGAACTTCCTATTCAGATTTGGATAATGCATGGTAAGCTTGTTTATTCTATAATTAAAAAATCCTAATAAGTTTGAGGCAAATAAGACACAATATAGGTAAAGGAAGTCTTTATGTGCCTGTTCTAAGTCTGAAGGTTGTCGTTGGTACAAGTCTCTCATATTTGTTTTTATACCTCCGCCACGGCGGAGGGGGCATTAAGTGTTACCCTTGTCTGTCCGTAGGTACGTACGTCCCAAAGTTAGTTTCTGTTCTCTAACTTTAGTTTGCCTCAACCTAAGTTATGAAACTTATATACAATGTTTATTACCACGAAACACAGATCAAATTTGAATTTGAATACGTCACTTTAACCGTTCTTGATGTATGCCCCTTTATAACGTTATATGCAAGCGGAGGCATAATCCGTGTCCCAAGGGCGTATTCTCCGTTTATTTGTAAATCTTTTGTTATAAATTTCGTTGTTCTGTCGATTTCGACCATGCAATATTTATTCGAAGATCTTGTCTTGCTGATCATTTTTGCAACTTAAAGTTACTCTCTTCTCTATCTATTATAGTTTTCAAGATAAAAGGCAAAAATAAAAAAAAAAATGTAAAATTTGTCATTAAAGGGCAATAACTCCTATAAGAAGTCAACAAAACTTGCATTTTACCCCTATGCTCTATTTTTAGTAATGTCAGTCATCTTGGTTGACAGGCAGGGTCATCGGACACATTTTTTTAAAAACTAGATACCCCAATGATGATTGTGGCCAAGTTTGGTTAAATTTGGTTCAGTCGTTTCAGAGGGGATTTTTGTAAAAGTCAACAGACGAAGGATGCCAAGTGATGAGAAAAGCTCACTTGGCACTTTGGGCCAGGTGAGCTATAAATTAAAATAGATTTTTTTGTTGTTTCAAATGTTTAAAAAAGCAGGATTGTGAAATTACATTTTGTAATTAGCAATCAGTTTGGTTCAACATTTTGTCAAGATAAGATAAACAAGAGTGCACAAATGTCACGCCTGTTTTACTTCTCATTGAATTCATATTGAAAGTCTGTAATATGAAGGTTTTACTGCAAGTATCACATAAACTTAACATTAACAATTTTCTATGAAAATAAGGTCATGGTCAGATAGACATGTACACATTACAACCATTCCATACACCAAATATAGCTGACCTTTTGCTTATAGTTTCTAATAAACTGACAAAATTACGAAAACTTATCATTGACCAATGAACCATGAAAATGAGATCAAGGTCATATGAACACGACCAAATAGTCTTGTACACATCACAATTATTCCATACACTAAATATAATTGACCTATTGCTTAATATATCTGAGAAAAAGACCAAACCACAAAAACTAAAATTGTTCAATGAACCATGAAAATGAGGTCTAGGTCAGATGAAACCTGCCAAACGGACAAGTACACCTGATTATCATTCCATACACCAATTAAAGTGGTCCTATTTCTTATAGTATCCAAGAAATTGATCAAACCACAAAAACTAAACATTGTCCAATGAACCATGAAATTGAGGTCAAGGTCAAATGAAACCTGTCAGTCAGACATGTACACCTTACAATCATTCCATACACCAAATAAAGTTGACCTAGTGCTTATAGTATCTGAGATACGGACTTGACCATGTAACTTTAACCTTGATTACTGATCCATGGAATAAAGCCGAGGTCAGATGAACCCTACCTAACGAACATGCAGACGTTGCAAGGATCCCATGTATCATATATAGTTATCCTATTACTCATAATAAGTGAGTATTTCAATTTCCAAAAAATGGTAATTTTTTCAAGCAGTCACTGAGGTCAAGGACAATAGACATATGACAGATGGAAACTTTGTAACATAAGGTCTCTGCACACAAGGTATGAAGCATCCACGGCTTCTAAAATATAAAGCTTTAAACAAATAGTTTCACCCTCGCCACCACCGGATCATAATACCCGTCTCGCATACTGTGACTTGTCGAAGGCGAGACAAAAACATTGCTTATTATTTTTGGCTTTGAAGTCAATTATTCAACCTCATTTGAATCGGTTTTTATGTGACCTTCAAATTAACCTTTAGCTGGGGATAAATTATGTCAACATGCATGTAGTTATTCAAAAGAAATAAACTGCTTTGCTGAGCTCAGCTGGATACGCCTGCAGAGGTCCAACCCTGAACAGTTGGGGCAAAATGGACACAATATTCAAGCTTGATACAGGTCTGAATTTGGATTGTAATTAAATATTTGACATATTATAGGTTTCTGAATAAATGTAGTCAAAGAACTTGAAATTGGTTATATGAATTGAATTTATATTCAATTAAAGATTTCTTGCTGTTGTGCAATACACTATGCTGTTGCACATACTTAGTAAATCTGTTGTCAGACTACAAACAAATAAAATTTATAAAATTCTAAAGGAGCTTACATCAATAGATATAAACAATTCACCAAAGTTTCATAAGAATTGCTGAAAGCATTTTTGAGTTATTGTCTGAAAACTGGAAAATTCTCCTTTTTAATGAGTAAAACCCCATAACTTGGAAATGTAAAATCTAAAATTTATAAAATTCTAAAGGAGCTTACATCAATAGATATCAACAATTCATCAAAGTTTCATGAGAACTTCTGAAAGCATTTTGAGTTATTGTCCAAAACTGGAAAATCCCCTTTTTTATGAATAAAACCCGTAACTTGGAAACGTAAAATCTAAAACTTATAAAAATCAAAAGGAGCTCATGTCAATAGATATAAACAATTAACAAAATTTCTTGCAAGTTGGTGAAAGCATTCTTGAGTTATTGTTCAAAACTAGAAAATCCCTTTTTTAATGAACAAACTGTTGTCACAGAGATATGTCTCACCTTTTGTAATTTTGACAATGGAAATGTTGAAATTAAAATAGCAATACTTTAACATGTAAGTTATGCAAATATTCAAAGTCGATGAACCATGACTGAAGGTACATGGCTAAAAATCTCCATGAAAATGAGATGTGCAATGCTAATACAACTGCATACCAAATACCATTGACTTATTATTAGTCGCCCTTCAAACAAACCTATACACAAAATAACTTGTAAACTATGTAAAAGTTTCAAAGTCAATGAACCATGATGAGTGGGTGGGTTATATATCTCCACGGAAATGATACTTGCAAATGCCAATAAATTTGCATATAAAATACCATTGACTTATCATTAGCAGTTCATCTTAAACTGATCTAATCACAAACTTATACATGTAAACTAAGCAAAAGTTTCAAAGTCAATAGACCATGACTGAGGGGGGGCCAAATATTCTCCATGGAAATGAGATGTGCTAATGCTTATACAACTGAATACCAATTAACATTGGCCTACCACTTGTGGTTCACCATAAACTAGACCTAATCACAAACTAATACATTGTTGACACTGCCACCGACGCGGAAACAGCACACCTGTCTCGCTTTTGACTCCATCAAGGCGAGACAATAAAACCCATAACTCGGAAACGTAAAATCTAAAATTTATAAAAACGAAAGGGAGCTTACGTCAATAGATATATAAACAATTCAACAAAGTTTTATGCAAATTGGTTAAAGCGTTTTGAGTTAATGTCCGACATGTTGACAACGAACGGACAGACGACGATACCATAATACGTCCCGTAAACATGCGTATAAAAAATGTCAACATTGAAAAGTGAAACAAGGAATCCACCAGGAAAACATTATGTTGACTAATTTTGCACACAAACAATTATTCTTACACAGGTAAAATGATGATTTATATATTTCTTTAATATATGACATGCAATCAAACAGACCTGGAGAAATCATTATTATACAATTGCTCATGCTTGTCTGTGTAATTATATTTATGCTTGTATCAGATAATTAATATGAGCATAGGCATTCTTCGGAGGTCATCTCGATGGTTTATTAGATGGAGTCTAGTCTAAAATACTGAAAAAAAAAAAAAAAAAAACATTATAACAAGTCGTTACATTGATAATTTCGATATCTGTTTTAGTATGTTATAAAACAAACATGAGAATTTGAGTCAAATCAGTGAAATTGAATTTGACAGCTAATGGCCCTTTAATGGGTCGTACAATAATATAGGTCACATTGGCATTTTTTCCTGTAACAGTTTCTACCTATCTTATAAAGTTTTTGAGTTTTTACACAATAACATAAAAAGCCAAAATAGACATTTAAGGGCAATAACTCCTTTAAGAGATGTCTGATAATTTTGGTGCAAACAGGAAGTATTAAGAACTTGAGATTTTCTCTATAAGTTTTAAAGATAAAAGACAATTAATGCATTTTACCCCTTTGTTCTTTTTTTAGTCATGGTGGCCATGTTTGCTGACTGACTGAAATAAAAAAAAACTTTATACAAGATATCCCAAGGACCATTCACCCAAAGTATTGTTGAAATTGGCTCAGAAGTTTCAGAAATGATCTTTAAAAAAGTTTAAGATGACGGACATCAAATGATAGCAATACCTCACATGGCCCTATGAGCCAGGTGAGCTAAAAAGAGATCTTAGTTATGAATTATTTCAGTCTTCAATATGGAAAAAAAACAAAAAGATCCAGGTGAGCAACACAGGCTCTTTAAGAGCCTCTTTAATTTGGAATTCAACAATGAAAATGAGGTCAAGGACAATGGACATATGCCAAATAGAAACTTCAGAAAGACAGTACCTGCATACAAGATTTGGATTGTTGAGCTCTTCTAACTTAAAAAGTATAAACCTTTATACAATAAAATGCTCCATGCAGGGTGCAGCTTGATACGACCGCAGAGGTCGAACCCTGAACAGTTGGGGCAAGTATGGACACAACATTCAAGCTTGATACAGCTCTGAATTTGGATTGTGATTAAATATTTGACCCAGCATAGGTTTCTGACACAGAATGAATGTAGTCTAAGAACTTAATTTTTTTAATTTACCTATTATGGTCCAATATCCAAAATCTAAATACATGGTTAGATTCAGCATATCAAAGAACCCCAAGAGTTCAATTTTGATGAAATCAAACAAAGTTTAATTTTGGACCCTTTTGACCTCAATGTGGACAAAGTTGATAACGGGCCCAAAATCAAAAATCTAAATACATGGTTAGATTCAGCATATCAAAGAACCCCATATATTCAATTTTGTTGAAATCAAACAAAGTCTAATTTTGGACCCCGATTTGGACCAACTTGAAAACTGGGCCCATAATCAAAAATCTAAATACATGTTTAGATTCAGCATATCAAAGAACCTTAAGAATTCAATTTTGTTAAAATCAAACTAAGTTTAATTTTGGACCCTTTGGACCTTAATGTAGACCAATTTGAAAACGGGACCAAAATTAAGAATCAAAATACATGGTTAGATTCAGCATATCAAAGAACCCCATATATTCAATTTTGTTGAAATCAAACAAAGTTTAATTTTGGACCCGATTTGGACCAACTTAAAACTGGGCCCATAATCAAAAATCTAAATACATGTTTAGATTCAGCATATCAAAGAACCCTAAGAATTCAATTTTGTTAAAATCAAACTAAGTTTAATTTTGGACCCTTTGGACCTTAATGTAGACCAATTTGAAAACGGGACCAAAATTAAGAATCTTAATACACGGTTAGATTCGCATATCAAAGAACCCCAATAATTCAATTTTGATGAAATCAAACAAAGTTTAATTTTGGACCCTTTGGACCTCAATGTGGACCAATTTAAAAACGGGCCCAAAATCCAAAAACTTAATACACGGTTAGATTCAGCATATTAAAGAACCCCAAGAATTCAAGAATAAAACCCCATTGAAATTGGTCAAGAAATAAGCAATTTATACAAAGTATCTTCTTTTGCACAATACTGTGCAATTGAATATTTTTGCAATTGCGCAATACTGTGCAATTGAATATTTCTTGCTATTGTGCAATACTGTACAATTGAAAATTTCTTGCTATTGTGCAATACTGTGCTATTGGATATTTCTTGCTATTAGCAATACTGTGCAATTGAAGATTTCTTGCTATTGCGCAATACTGTGCAATTGAAAATTTCTTGCTATTGCACAATACTTATTATATAATAATTTACACATCCTGTTTGGTGTGTATCTCCTGCCATATCATTATTATTTGCTTTTAAATATTAATCAGAAATAACCAACTTAAAATGGAAAATTTTAAAGAAAAAAAAAAGGAAAAAAATCCCCCATTTTTGAACCCCCTTATGATTCATCACCCCCAAACTCAGTCCCAGCCTTCCCTTTGAGGTATGGTACCTTGCAGTACAATTTCAGAGAGATCCATACACTTGAACACAAGTTATTGTCTGGAAACCAGAAAAATGCCTATTTTTGGCCCCTTTTTGGCCCCTAATTCCTAAACGTTTCGGGCAATTACCCCCAAACTCAATTCCAGCTTTCCCTTTGTGATATGGAACCTTGTAGTACAATTTCAGAAAGATCCATACTCTTACACACAAGTTATTGTCCTGAAACTAGAAAAATGCTTATTTTTTGCCCCTTTTTTGGCCCCTAATTCCTAAAATTTTGAGGCAATTACCCCCAAAATCAATCCCAGCATTCCCTTTGTGATATGGAACCTTGTGGTACAATGTCAGAGAGATCCATACACTTACACACAAGTTATTGTCTGGAAGTTACAAAATGCTTATTTTGGCCCCTTTTGGCCCCTAATTCCTTAACTGTTGGTACCATAACCCCAAAATCAATCCCAACCTTCCTTTGTGGTATTGAACCTTATGGTAAAATTTCCTAGAGATCCATTCACTTTAACTAAAGTTAGAGTGCGAAAACCAATGTGTCTTCGGACGACGACGACGACGACGACGCCAACGTTATATTAATATACGACCACAAAAATTTTTTGCGGTCGATAAAAGATGATGTTATCACTGTAAGATTGACAAACCAATGTCTCTCATTCCTTGCAGGCTAGACAATAAATACCCCACAGGGGCGGATCCAGCCATTTTAAAAAGGGGGGTTCCAACTATATGTCCCCATTCAAATGCATTGATCGTCCAAAAAAAAGGGGGTTCCAACCCCCGGAACCCCCCCTCTGGATCCGCCACTGCCCCATCATTGAACCAAAATAACATTAGCTAAAGTATAATAGTATAAACATGTCCTTATATCTGCAAGTTTGAGTAACAACAAACACACAGAATTTGATACTTTCATTTCTGTTTTTATCTCCATTATGAAAACAATGTACAAAATTTACAATATACAAGTATAGAATTATAATGTAAACTGTACACAAACTTGTTCATCAAAAACAATAAGCACACATATCAAGGATATAAAACTGGATGATCAGTTGTTACATTACAGTTATTATTACTTCATTTATGAAAAGGCATGTTTGATGCGAGTTATAAAAAAAAAAAATGTGGAATGTGTCCATGGGACACAGATGATGCCCCTGCTTGCATATCATATAAAGATATAAAGGGACATAACTGAAGAACGGTAAAAGTGACCCTACCCAAATTTGTACTTGATCTGAGTTTTGTAGTAATAAGCATTGTGTATAAGTCTCATAACATTTGGTTGAGGCAAACTAAAGTAAGAGAACGGAAACGAAAAATTCAGCAATTTTTATGTTTATAAAGGGGCATAACTCAAGAACAGTAAAAGTGACACCACCCAATTTCGAACTTGATCTGTATTATGTGGTAATAAGCATTGTGTATAAGTTTCATAACATTTGGTAAAGGCAAACTAAAGTTAGAGAACAGAAACGAAAAATCAGCAATTTTTATGTTTATAAAGGGGCATAACTCAAGAACGGTAAAAATGACGCCACCCAATTTCGAACTTGATCTGAATTATGTTGTTATTAGCATTGTGTTAGTTTCATAACATTTGGTTGAGGCAAACTAAAGTTAGAGAACAGAAACAAAATATTCAGCAATTTTTATGTTTATAAAGGGGCATAACTAAAGAACGGTAAAAGTGGCGCCACCCAATTTCGAACCTGATCTGTATTATGTGGTAACAAGCATAAGCATTGTGTATAAGTTTCATAACATTTGGTTGAGGCAAACTAAAAGTAGAGAACAGAAACTTAAAAACTCAGCAGTTTTTATGTTTGTAAAGGGGCATAACTCAAGAACCAATATTGTGACGGCACCCAATTTCAAACTAGATCTGTGTTTTGTGGTAATAAGTATTGTGTATAAGTTTCATAACATTGGGTTGAGGCAAACAAAAGTTAAAAAAGGAAACCAACTCTGGGACGTAAGGACGGACGTACGTACAGACGGACAAGGGTAAAACTTAATGCCCCTCTGCTACGGCGGGGGCATAAAAACTTGACATGCAACTTGAAAACCTCTAAACAGTTGTATCCCAGTAATTTTTGGAAAGTTGGAGATTGGGGTTAACACCTGAGGATAATTTTGGTGAATTCATCCCTATCTTACAGGAACATTGATCTTTACCGACTTCAAAATCTGTAGTGCATGTTCCTACCGTTAAGACCCCCCCCCACCAATTTCCCCTAGATTCACTCCTGCTAAAATTAATAATATTATGCAACATATCTAATCAATAAAATGCTTGTCTTTACATGCAATATGAAAGTTGAAAAAAAATGAGGCAAACTCAAGTTAGAGAACGGAAACCAATTTTGCGACGTACGGACGGACGTACAGACGGACAAGGGTAAAACTTAATGCCCCCTCCGCTACGGTGGGGGAATAAAAATGTCTTCACAATGCAACTATATAAATAGACAATAGCTTTAACACTGATGAGTTGTTCTTCAATAACAAAGCAGTCGCATAAAGGTTATAGATGTTTGACTTCCAACTAAAACTCAGGAATAAAAACAGTGATAATTCTCAAAATAAACTAAATATGGGTTGAATAGGTAAATTATATATAGCATTACATTTAAATTTCAACATTTGGTTCATACATAAAAAATGTATTGAACAGACTTCTGAACTTTTGTGATTTTACCTGTACTCTTATAAAGCACAAAACAATTACACCAAACTTAAGACCCATACCAGGCACAAAAGAATTTTGATTTAGTCGTGTTGAGCTGGTCTCAAAATGTTATTGAAAATAAAAATGAACGGAGATGCCCCTGCTTGCATATAATGTTATACAGGGACATAACTAGAGAACAGTAAAAGTGACGCCACCCAAATTCAAACCTGATCTGTGTTTTATGGTGATAAGCATTGTGTATAAGTTTCATAATATTTGGTTGAGGCAAACAAAAGCTAGAGAACGGAAATGAAAAAATTCAGCATTTAATTCATATATAAAGGGGCATAACTCAAGAACAGTAAAAGTGATGCCACCCAAATTAGAATTTGATCTTTGTTTTGTGATAATAAGCATTGTGTATAAGTTTCATAACATTTGGTTGAGGCAAACTAAAGTTAGAGAACGGAAACTAAAATCGGGACGAACGTACAGACAAGGGTTACACTTAATGCCCTCTCCGACGCAGTGGGAGCATAAAACTCAATTTTGACTGTTTTCTGCATGACCAAGCTCATCTTTAGCATTAAGAACAACAGAAAATCATAAAATGCAATAAATTCCTTTAAATGACAAAGATGTTAGCTACAACTAAGGTGGAATTAGCTTTCCTACCATCCAATGTATCCTATCCACTGGAATTCTGAACAAAGGCTACATGTAAATAATTGTTTACAACACATTTATCATACACTAATTATGATAAATAATAAAACTCAAATACTCACTCCACAGGGTGGACTTAATGGGCAAATAGATATAAGAAGATGTGGTATGAGTGCCAATGAGACAACTCTCCATCCAAGTCAAAATTTATAAATGTAAACCATTATAGGTCAAAGTACGGTCT
Source organism: Mytilus coruscus (assembly GCA_017311375.1). Taxonomy (NCBI): domain Eukaryota; kingdom Metazoa; phylum Mollusca; class Bivalvia; order Mytilida; family Mytilidae; genus Mytilus; species Mytilus coruscus. The sequence continues at coordinate 97,200,129 of CM029598.1, forward strand.
TCAACACGGAGCCTAGGCTCACACCGAACAGTAAGCTATAAAGGGCCCCAAAATTACTAGTGTAAAACCATTCAAACGGGAAAACCAACGGTCTAATCTATATAAAAACTTGTTTACAATGGACCTATGGAAAAAGAAATATCCAGGAAACTCTTAAACATATGAAACAATTACAAACAAATATGATCAGGTCATTTGGAAGATGAAATTCTGTATAAATAGCACTTTTCAATAAATAAAACTTGGTATATAAATCTTTATAACAAGAAAATTCCAAGATTTCCACTACTGCCTCAGGACTAAAAGTGACCAAAAAAAGAAAAGCAAAATTCATCAGAGGTCAACTTTTGCCTGAGAGAGTTGGAAACTTTCATTATTTATTTACAGGACTTTTAGAAAGGTATGTTATAAATCATGTCAGTACCAAAACACTGACTATTGAGCTACGATAACAACTTTGCTGCCATTCCTTCCACAATAGGTTTCTTTATAAAAAAAAATTGTAAAAGGTACCAAGAATGCAATTACAATAGGTCAGAAGAGTACAGACAACAACATTGCTAAAAGCTAAACAAAAAACAAGAGTTGACAATTAGTACAAAAACAAAGAAAATACTCAATATTGCGCAACATGAGCCCATATAAAAAAAAGGTTAAATCAGGTGCATCGGAATAGGTAGGCAGATCCTCTTCTACCAGTGGTAGGAACCCTTACTATTGGAAATGACATGTACAAAATGTTGACAAGTTGTATTTTATGAATCAATTGAATTGAAAAGGATGACAAGATTGTGGCTACATCAAATGGAACATATACATATAATTATAGTACAGATCTTTTAGTTTTTATTAAAAAGCAACCATTTATTATACATTAAACTGAATTAGATACTGTTAATATAAAACTTGCATATTATTTTTATATAAAAATCCATGAAGATCTATCATGGTTAGAAAATATCCTCAACTCTATCTATATAATTTTAGAGTTGATTAAAAACCTTTTATAAACATTTTGTCAAAGCTGTCAAGATTTGAAAGAAAAGTGTAATTTTAAAAATGATCCAATAAACTTTCAAATCACCCTTGGTTTTGAAACTTGACCAATATATTTATCAATATTCATCTTTAAAATCCGAATAAAATTGCAAGCCTGTAAATAAGGCTACAATTGCCAATGAAAAAGTTTGAGGGGTTACAAAATATTTCTAAAAGGTGAATATGCAAGTAACAATTCTCCTTTAGGATGTTTGTTGATCTTGTTTTTGTCAGATATTCAGAATCCTCTGGTTTAACCCATGTATTGCCATAAATTTTTCTTATCAGCGAACCCTTACTTTTCTTTCCACAACTTTATAACATATAGTTCAAAAAGCCATATGTGGTAATTTCATAAAATCCTTGTTATTTTTTCTTATCGTTTTGAAAGGAAACAAGTGCTAATGTTAAAGGAATGAAAAATCTAGAAAAAATCATTTTCCTCCAAATTTTCAATGGCTTATATCTCAAATATCAATCACCTTCATTTTTTTCAGCTCTTTTGTTGCGTTTTTATATACTATCATCTTTAAAAAGTCTTTTAAAAAGCTTGTTATTTTGAAACAGAGGAGCATTCACCCTTAAGTGGAGGCCAATGCATTTTCACATTTGTTCATTGCATGTATACCATACTGACAAACATTTCTTTAAAGACGATTTGTATAAATAGAACAGTATTCCTGATACCTGAAGCAAGTTTGTTATGTTTTCTCTTCACATATTCATAAGAGAAAATTAAGTCTAAATTTAACATTCAATTTACAATATATATTCATACCCTGAATACACAATTCCAAATAAAAATTGTATTCAACTTAAGCAATTTCTGTTATTGTACAAAACACCATCTTTCATATCAATTATGGAAATCGTTCAAAGGTCACTAGCGTTAAATGTTATTTGGTCGATGAAAGCAGACATAGTAAAGTTTATATCTAAATTGAAGTAGATCAAAATTAAAATAAGATACAAACGATTTAAGAATCAGAACAACTAATTTTCATTCAAGGTCAAATTATGAAGCATGTACAAGAACACAATTGTTACTCTTGCAACTGACCTGATACAGGAACAAGTAAAGTAGGACCGTTTCCAGAATGGACATGACTGGGAAGATAGTGTTTACGGTCATTCACTCACATGCAAGCATTACATCTGTGCTAACTGTTACCTATTATTTTTCAAACTCTACGAAATATTGTCCTGTTTTTTTTTTAAATATTGATCAATTTGTTCATTTGCATGCATATCTCTTTTTAAAAATAAACCTACTGCTTTAAGCAGCCATATAAATAATAAGTACAAGTATACACAGAATACAAATTAAAATATATCACAATTTGAGGTCATTTAAATACTGCATTTTGTTGTGTAGAAATTCAGTCACTTCCCATGCTGATACTTGGTAACTTTTCTCTACTTTCTTCCACATATCTTTTTCTATGGCAGCATCTTCCTGCAAAATAATACAGAAACAAATTGGTCAAAGTCTTACATGTGACCTGCGTCGGATAGAAATCGACCTTATGCAAGTGCACATATTGAAGTACATGTATAAGATTTTGATTGATTTTAAAACATTTAAATAAATGAACGATGATTTTTGGACTGATTTGTAGGGTTCTGGATTTTCAAACAGTTAGACTTTTCATAGAGATTTGTTCAACCCAAACAACCATGACCAAACAAGGGATTATTGTATGCACCCCTACTACTTCTTATTTCAAACAACCATGACCCTACAAGGGATTATTGTATGTACCCCTACTTCCTCTTCTTCCAAACAACCATGACCCTACAAGGGATTATTGTATGCACCCCTACTTCTTCTTCCAAACAACCATGACCCTACAAGGGATTATTGTATGCACCCCTACTACTTCTTCCAAACAACCATGACCCTACAAGGGATTATTGTATGCACCCTACTTCTTCTTCCAAACAACCATGACCCTACAAGGGATTATTGTATGCACCCTACTCCTTCTTCCAAACAACCATGACCCTACAAGGGATTATTGTATGCACCCTACTTCTTCTTTCAAACAACCATGACCCTACAAGGGATTATTGTATGTACCCCTACTTTCTCTTCTTCCAAACAACCATGGCCCTACAAGGGATTATTGTATGCAACCCTTACTACTTATTTCAAACAACCATGACTCTACAAGGGATTATTGTATGCACCCTACTTCTTCTTCCAAACAACCATGACCCTACAAGGGATTATTGTATGCACCCCTACTTCTTCCAAACAACCATGACCCTACAAGGGATTATTGTATGCACCCTACTACTTCTTCTTTCAAACAACCATGACTCTACAAGGGATTATTGTATGCACCCTACTACTTCTTCCAAACAACCATGACCCTACAAGGGATTATTGTATGCACCCCTACTTCTTCTTCCAAACAACCATGACCCTAAATGGATTATTGTATGCACCCCTACTTCTTCTTCCAAACAACCATGACCCTACAAGGGATTATTGTATGCACCCCTACTACTTCTTCTTCCAAACAACCATGACCCTACAAGGGATTATTGTATGCACCCCTACTTCTTCTTCTTCCAAACAACCATGACCCTACAAGGGATTATTGTATGCACCCCTACTACTTCTTCTTCCAAGCACCCATGACCCTACAAGGGATTATTGTATGCACCCCTACTATTTCTTCTTCCAAGCACCCATGACCCTACAAGGGATTATTGTATGCACCCCTACTTCTTCTTCTTCCAAGCACCCATGACCCTACAAGGGATTATTGTATGCACCCCTACTATTTCTTCTTCCAAGCACCCATGAACCTACAAGGGATTATTGTATGCACCCCTACTTCTTCCAAACAAGCATGACCCTACAAGGGATTATTGTATGCACCCCTACTTTCCCTTTCCATTAGAAAGGATGACCTTAAAGTTTGTCACATTACTTACCTCATCAACAGTAAGTGGTTCTGTTAAACTTAGGTTTGAGAGATCAATGGATAAAAATACAGGGTCAATATCTAGGACAGCTTGATGAAGATCTTTTGCTACTGACTCCAAAGAAGTAAGATGGTGATTATAGTTCTCAAATATACTTGGCTGAAATTGGAAAGAAGACAGATCATTTCTATAATGGAAAGTCAGAAATTTTTATGTGAATTAATTATTGTGATGAACAATGGAAACAAATGCACAAAACCCATTTCCTTCAGTGTCCTTCCAAAACTGAATGAATTAAATGCTCTTTTTGTAGAATAATTTGGTCATGCAAGCATTGGCCACTGTAAAACTACAAAAAAGCATTTCATATTTATAATTAAATCATACGTTTAAAACCTAAAACAAACTTTTATTTGTTTTGTACATTCCTACAAGTTGCTGTAATATTGTCATGCAGAAAACATGCAGTCAACATGCAGTCAACATGCAGTCAAGGATGTTGTGTTTTATTGGGATATAAAACATCACTTTAAATCACTAGGTGGTTGTTGTCTACCAATCAAAATGATGGAATCCTTATGAATCATCTATGTAACTAAATAATAACTGAATATTTACCATAGCTACTGGTGCAGCATCTTTCTTCTTCTTACTTTTCTTATTGAATGAAGACTTCAATGGTTTTAATATTCTATGGCAAACACCAGTTAATATCACTACATGTGATAAAGTCTGAAATCACAAACATACTTATATTATAAGGGCTGTTCCAGAATTACTGCATGGGGTAGGGCACATCTATTAGAAATTGGATGATGGTGATAAGTTAAGAAAGATGGCCTGAACAATTATAAGATTGATTGATTGATTGGTGTTTAATGCCACTTTCAAAACTATTGTGCTATTTCATGGTAGTCAGTTTTTATTGGTGGAGGAAGCCAGAGTGCCCGGAGAGAACCACTGACCTTCAGTAGGAAAACTGACAACCCTAGTCAATTAAGATTGGAGTTGAGTTCACCTGCCCAGTGCAGGATTCGAACTCACAACCTCAGTGTTGACTGGCTAGTGATACAGTAGTTCGACTACTTAGATCACTCGCCACCGAGGCCCCAACAATTATAAAATATAATTCAATTAAAATTGTCGTAATAATGCGAAATTAAAATTTGAAGCATAGCAGGTTAAAATAAAATTTGAAGTACCGTAGAAAGGCTTGTATAGTTCGCACTGGTACATAGTCCGCACCCCTTCTCCACACGAAATTTTAGGTAAAAACTTTTAGTAACTGTTAGAAAAGGTCTAATGAAACTCCGTAATTTCAAATCCTGTGCGGTCGTTTATGTATTTTCTTGGGAAACCCTGTTTTCCATACTCAAACAGAAGCTGAAACTGCTTGTAAATGATTCTAGAACGCTCGTGATTGTTAAAATAAGTTTAATTCACTTAAAAACAATTTAGAAACTTGTGTATGTTTAAACAGGAAGTTTAAAAAGCACGTGTAAAAAGAAATTAACCGGTGAGAGTCGAAATCCGTACATAACAGATATCACTATAATACGACTTTGAAAGTAAAACAGTTCCATCCTTTTGTAAAACAGTCTTTAATATATCTATCACATAAATGTTTGAAGGGTCTTAAGCTAATACAAACCATATTAGTCAGTATGAAACACCAAAACGGAACGAACAATAACCGATTACGCTTTGTAGTTTACAAATTCTAAGCTGGTTTACGGTTGTCTTTTCACTATGTTTGTATCGTTTCAATCAATAAGATACCAGTTTATTTCAACCAATGCATTGAAAAGAAACGAAATTTGTAATGAAAGGTTTAGTTTTTATATTTATCAGTATTAATTTGATATTGAATAGAAATAACTTATTAATATGGATGAGTTAAAATTATTAGTTTGAAAAAATGATAAGAGTGCCCTCTACAATATCAATAACAAAGATGGCGGAACGTAAACAAACCATCTCGCCGAGAAATTCAAATTTTTCTCTTATTTCTTGCTTATTGTACTCTATAGTCCGCACCCGTCTGGAAGGTCCAATTATGAGAATAAAACCGCGGACTATACAAGCCTTTCTACGGTATTACAAAATCATGTGATTTTGGTAAAAATAATTGTTAGGCAATTGTACTATGGTTAAAATGTAAGGCCTTTCAAGTATGTATTTTTATTTGGCCTTTTTAATTTTTGTGATTGGAGCGTCACTGATGAGTCTTTTGTAGAAGAAACGCACATCTGGCATACAAAATTTGAATCCTAGTATCTATGATGAGCTTATATATGTTCAACAAGGTCAGATTTTTTATTGTCAGCTTGCTGTCTTCCACCTCTATTTTTATTTTCTAGTAACTAATAAGATTCTGTATCACATCCATATCCAACCCAGGTCCATTCTGTTTTAAATATGTTGGACAATATTACTACATACCTCTGCTAAGAATACAAGGTTTTCTAAAACTTTGGGATTTACACATTTTTTGTCATTATCCGACTGGACTAAACTACATCTATGTTTGGATAATAAGCCTGAAAATACATACATAAAAAATTAATCTACATGGAACTGATATTTCATTCTTTTCTTTCATGTTACTCAAAATTTCTAATAACTTCTTGCTGTTCAAAAACAGTCTAGGTCCATTTCATTCTTTTTGCCAGGTTTAAATAATAACCTATCTGTAAAGACAATTAACATTGAGACACTCTTTATAAAATTTGTTGCAGAGCATAATTTTCACTTAGAAATCGATATAGATTCAATCAATACTTTTTTCATTAATATGTATCAATTTAAAAATAAGAAGATGTTTCATGATTGCCAATGAGACAACTCTCCACCAGAGACCAAAATAATGTAGAAGTTAACAACTATAGGTCACAGTACGGCCTTCAACAATGAGCAAAACCCACATCAATCCATAATATGTTCTAAAATTATCCTATTTAACAGTCAACTGTGTAGAATTATTTACAACAGCAGTTACGTTTACTGAATTTATTTGATTTTCAGAGTAAAAAACATACTTTGTGGTGTGTCATTGCTAGAGGTAGACAACTACTGACTTAAGGCAAAAAATTACAATCAGGCAGCATAGTACATAAGTTATTTTGTAAGGCACGGTTAGCCTTCCAATTTAAATTTCATAAAAATAAATCTAAAATCTGTTGGCCATTAAGTGAACATGAATAAAGAAAATGAACTATCACCTTCTAATATGTTAGGAACACAGGATTTCAGTTTCTCTTCTTGTTCATCATCTTTGCTATCTAAAAACAAATCATAGAAATATCTAATTACATAGCATGTGAAAATTTTTCCTTCCACTCAATAATATAATAAATGTTTCATATCTATGAAATTATGAATAAGCAGAGCTGTGGTATATATGTCAATAATACAGTGACCCAACAAAGTCGAAATACATATTCATGTCAAAATATGGTCTACCACAATACACATGATTAAATAAATAAAATATGGTCTACAATACACATGATTAAATAAATAAAATATGGTCTACAACAATACACATGTATAAATAAATAAAACATGGTCTACAACAATACACATGTATAAATAAATAAAACATGGTCTACAACAATACACATGTATAAATAAATAAAACATGGTCTACAACAATACACATGTATAAATAAATAAAATATTATGTCAAGCTCTAAACCTCATTGCGTCTAGAAAAGTCGTGAATAATTTTTTGTGAGCTTTTAAAGTAACTAGTTAAATATTAGCTACTTTAAGCAGTACATGGATATTAGTGTTTTTTTTTTTCTATTAATCAATAAATTACAGAATTTTATTGGTGAAAGAATTATTATAGTTTAAAAGCACTAAATTTAAACCACTTCTATCTAACGTGCCATACTATCTGTATAAGTTTTTACCAGCTTAGCTAGACCTGCATTTAAATTACTGTTCCACTGACAAAAATCCATGAAACTACATAAAAGTTCCACAGTTAACGATCCAGTGAAGTATTTCTGTTGCATCAAAAAGTAAACTTTAACATGTCATGTATAGACAAGGTAAAGGTGTGCAGATGCTCGATTATTGGCTAATATTTGTATAGTTTTTTCTGTTCCTTATGACTCACAATGTTGTCACCAGTATATTTTAATCTTTTCACATTTATCAAATGCCACCCTTGGAAAAGTATTTCCAATTTACAATATACAATAATTTGGTTTTTACTATGCATTATTACCCTTTATTTACCTCTTTTCTTCCACTCAGAATGAATTATCTCCCCCTAACTTACCAAAGCCTTCCTCCTGAAGTTTGTACACATAAACAACAGTGTCTACCATCTGTGTGAAGATTTGACTGTGGTTATCACTTAAATAACAGGATAATTTTGTAGGATAAGGTCCTTGTGTAGGATACTGAAATAAGATATCAACTTTACACATTTGTTTAAGGCAAAGTTTACAATATATGTCAGTCAGTTTACAGGATAATAAGACTGATTGAAGGTTACTTAATGTTGGCTGCATATAAGATATATATCAAAGACATAAAGGATGACATGTTTTAAATAATGAAAAATATAGCCTGCTTTGAATTACACTAATTTGCTAAGGACTGTTCAAAAATTGAGCATGGTGGGGACATGGGAGGAACTCTAATTCACAAATTGTGGGAGGTTGCATTTTCATTAAAATTTTGTAAGAATCATAAGTAAAATGAAACTTATATTGTGGGTGGTTGGGGTCTAAAAAGTGCCTCCCTTAAATGTGTTTATTTTTTAGGAACAGCTCTAAGTAAAAATTTTATCATGGTACCGAACAAGGTAAAAGTCTGCAAGAAGATATATCATTCTATACAGACACATTAATACTGACTCCAAGCCAAAAGTCACTGCTCGTACTCCCTAATGTCACAAGTTTGAAAATATTGTTACACCATTGGTGTGTGGACCAATTACAACCTTAGGGTGTACAAATTGGAAATATTACCCTGAATGCATTAAACATAGTTTTTGCCTGTACCAGGTCAGGCTATCTGGACCATGTATTGTATGTTTATGTTTATATTTGTTGAAGAGCCAAGTGTTGGTGCCATAGCTTACTGTCCCGTATTTTTGGTGATTCCTGTTATCCTTTTGATCTATATTTAGATTATGAAACAGTGAATTATGAAACTGTGAGGCCAGTTAGGGCTGTTCCATTAAAACATACATGTACCCGGGGAAGGCACTTTAAAAATGGGGTAACCACCTATAGAGGCAAATTAAAATTTCACTTACATTTCCAATATGCAAAAACATAGATGACACCCACCCATAGTTGAGATTTGGAAGTACCTTCCCTGGTTCCCATGTATGTTTTTATGGAACAGCCGTTAGCAAGAAATGTAATAAATTGTTTTGAATATCTTGCCCTTAAAAATGACAAGTGTGTTAATACCGTAAATTGAATTTATCAACACTTACCTTGTATGGTTTTGAAAAATCCTGAATATTCGTTAAATGATCCTTAAACTGTTTGATTAGATCTTCTAACACTTCATTCATGGGTCTGACCTTTTCATGGTCAACCCCATTTCTATTGTTTATATTTCCAACAGAATGCTGTCCTAAAATTACACATGCACCAAGAATTCTTAAACTTAAATCTCGAACTTGTATCCAGGCTTTCTGTAAAAGAACAGAATAAATATTTGTTTTAGCGCACATATTTTAACAGATGTTCTAAAATCAGAATTTTCTGTTTGGACAATGAAGACATGTTAGACTGACAAGTACAAGTTTTCAAGCCAAATTTTTCTATTGAGAAAAAAAACACAATTATAATAAAGTTATTGTCTTTTGATGCCTTATTTACTTTTGAAAAAGGGAGAAGTTTAAAACCGTATATTAGGTTATTTTCAAATAGGCTTTTGTTTCTGGTTTAGGCCTTTGATGGGACAGTAAATTTTCACTGTGTTTATTATTTGTTTCACAGCCTTGTACAGTGAAATGTTCAAGTAGAGTAAACTTCTCAGTAAGATGTCTACAGCGAAATTATCAGTATAATTTTTCAAAATAAATGACTCAACAGGTTTATCAAATAAAGAGATAATTGTTTTATCAAATGATAAGGACAATCAAAAATGACACTTAGTTTGGTTCATTTTTTGTCAAAATAAGTTAAAAATCATTGCTGATGTATTATTGGCTTGCAAGTCAATAATTCAATCTCATATGAATTCGTATTCATGCAACCTTAAATTCAATATGCAGTTTTCTGACATCATTCTGCATGACTATAAATATTTCAATATTTTTCTTGTGCCAAATTGAAACTTGCAATTAGAAACCAGAAATACAAAAATTAAAGAACTCCCCTAACATGTGCAGTTTCAAAACAAGGTGCTACATAAAAAAATATTAGAACATGCTACATAAAACTATGAACGTATGTTATATGAAAAAAAAGTTTTTTGCCTTGTTGAAGTACAATTATCAAGAAAATCATCACTAATTTTTAAATCATACTGAAACTGCGAAGAAAATTACCTCTTCTTTAAATGAATACTCTTCTGCTTCTTTGATGTTACACCTGAAAAATTACATCTTCATTAGTTTTGGTTCCAAAATTTAGGCAATTATGTACTGATTATCACCTTTTCAGCATATCAATACTGAAATTTTGTTTTAGTGAGAGCAGCAATAAAGTTCAGAAAGGATTCATATTGTGTCAAGCAACTTACTTAACATTCTATTATGTTCATGGCCTGTTATCTATTGTTATGATGATGGTTTCCAATGTAAAGTGTTTGGCTATGTGAAGTGCCACATGTGGAGCACAATCTGCCTTCTCTTTTGGTGCACCTAAGCTCAACTCCTGGTTTTTGGTGGGCTGTACCCAGTATTGATTTTATGTAGTGTTTTGTAGACTGTTGTTTGTCTTGTCATCAAGTTTCATTTTTTGCCTGGATTTCGTAGGTCTCTCTTCGCCTTGTGAGTCTTGATGCTCCCTTAATCTTCCGGCTTTTTTTTTGCTTCCTAACTGGCAACCATTTAGTTATTATACAAATCAAATATGATTTGCATACTTACTTTACAGGACATGCCCATGCTCTCATCAAAGATAAATCCCTGTTGTCGCACAGATCTTCGTATGGTGTCCTTTCTGGAAATGTACATAAATTGATGTTGTGATCATACCAAATACAGGCAGATTATAAATGGAGAGTGAATTGTTTGACATTTTGTCATTGCGTGACTTTCATAGCTTATTATACAGTATACAATTAGCTCAATGTTGAAGGTTGAACAGTGACATTTTGTCATTGCGTGACTTTCATAGCTTACTATACAGTATACAATTAGCTCAATGTTGAAGGTTGTCATTCCGTGACTTTCATAGCTTACTATACAGTATGCTCATTGTTGAAGGTTGTACAGTGACATTTTGTCATTCCGTGACTTTCATAGCTTACTATACAGTATACAATAAGCTCATTGTTGAAGGTTGTACAGTGACATTTTGTCATTCCGTGACTTTCATAGCTTACTTTACAGTATACAATTAGCTCATTGTTGAAGGTTGTACAGTGACATTTTGTCATTCCGTGACTTTCATAGCTTACTATACAGTATACAATTAGCTCATTGTTGAAGGTTGTACAGTGACATTTTGTCATTCTGTGACGTTCATAGCTTACTATACAGTATAGAATTAGCTCAATGCTGAAGGTTGTACAGTGACATTTTGTCATTCTGTGACGTTCATAGCTTACTATACAGTATAGAATTAGCTCAATGCTGAAGGTTGTACAGTGACATTTTGTCATTCTGTGACGTTCATAGCTTACTATACAGTGAAGAATTAGCTCATTGTTGAAGGTTGTACAGTGAAATTTTGTCATTCCGTGATATTCATAGCTTACTATACAGTATAGAATTAGCTCAATGTTGAAGGTTGTACAGTGACCATGAGCTGTTCACATACTTGACCTTTGGTCTTTGTTGAACAGTAAGTAAAAAGTGGAAATATTGATTTCATTGTTAACCTAAGAAACAAGAACCTTATCAAATAGGTTACCTGTAATTTTTAACTTGTTCTATAAATGCATGTAATATTTGCTGCTGTTGCTCTGCAGCCATAAATCTATCAATGTAAATACGAACAAATTCAAATCATATTTTTAGAACAACTAAAAATTTCTTTTTACTACATTGTGACAAAAACAAGTATCACTAATTTCTCAAATTTTCCATTCATCGTTTTGTAAAATTTTCCATATCACACTTTTTCTCAGTGGGGTAGAAAGAGAATATGATGATGTCAATGTTGATGCCTTGAAAAACACAATAAACAGATTATATTTGGTTTTACGAACAGGAGAATGTTTCTAGGCTACATTTAACCCTTCGATGAGATTGTAGCCAATGAAACTCCCTCGTCAGAAGAACTAATGATAATCCATAATTATAGGAAAATCTAGGGACAAAAAAAATGTTAAGTTGATACATTTTCAAATAAGTTGCCTACCTTTGTCAGGAGCTAGTGCCATGTATGACACCATCAATTCTGTTTTCTGGTGTCTGGAATGAATTGGTTTATTCATATCAAGAATTATTATGATCATTTTACATAAAAAAAAAAAGAAACAAGACTATTTTGAAGATGCAGAAAATAAGTTTCAACGAATAATATTCAAGTCTGATTTGATAATCCAAATGCAATAGGTCAAAATCTCAACTCTGTACATACATGTGTATATGAAATAGTGACTTTGGAATGTTACATCTTTCATTTAATATGTTTATTTTTGATTTCATATCTTTTATTTACACTACAAATACCCCAATGATAGCTTAGATGGATGAATATGTCTGTTTCTTAAATTCATATTCATTTGATATAATTATTAATCCTACTTTACTAACAGAGGCAATTTTTTAAAATAATAAATCTCATAGCGTCTATAAAAGTCGTGAATAATTTTTTTGTGAGCTTTTAAAGTAACTAGTTAAATATTAGCTACTTTATGCAGTACATGGATATTAGTGGTTTTTTTTTAATTAATAAATTAATTACAGAATTTTATTGGTGAAAGAATTATTACAGTTCAAAAGCTCTAAGTTCATCCTACTTTTAAATGACGTGTCATTATATACGTACAAGTATTTACCAGCTTAACTATACCGGTATTTAAATTACTGTTCCACTGACAAAAATCCATGAAACTAAATAAAAGTTCCACAGTTAACGATCCAGTGAAGTATTTCTTTTGCATCTTAAGTAAACTTTAACATGTACATGTATAGACAAGGTAAAGTTGTGCAGATGCTTTATTATCATGATTATTGGCTAATATTTGTATACTGTAAATTCAGAAATTATAATTATTGAGCATAATGCAACTGGATGAGTATCACAATAATAAGAACTCTAATTCTGTCATCTGATACATATATATGTATGCAGATTTTTCTGAAATCGCAATAATTAATCTCGCATTTTTGTCCATTTTTCAATATTCACAGTAATAAATGTACTCAATAATTTCTGAATTAAAAAATGAAAACAACTCATTAAATAATTAACAGTTGTTTCTTTCTGTTCCTTATGACTCACAATGTTTGCAAGGAGACATTGGTGTTTTATTTACAAAGATATTTGTGAATTACTATAGATTTTTGTTACTACCAATGTAAGAAATTTCAATATAAGTTACATACGATATACTTTTGATATTAGTAAACCTAATTTCCATGTTGGTGGATTGGGATATATTTTCTTACTATTGATGTTTTTTCTTTCTTTGTATATTTGTTTTGACTACCTACAGGTATGAAATACTTACTTTGTATATTTGTTTTGACTACCTACAGGTATGAAATACTTACTTTGTATATTTGTTTTGACTACCTACAGGTATGAAATACTTACTTTGTATATTTGTTTTGACTACCTACAGGTATGAAATACTTACTTTGTATATTTGTTTTGACTACCTACAGGTACTTACTTTGTATATTTGTTTTGACAACCTAAAGGTACTTACTTTGACGTTTCCATCCCCATGTCCAGTAACATACTTTCTACTTGAGCACTTATGTATTGTATGGAGTTCTGTAATCTGTTACGGAATTTTACAAACTCATTTATCTACAAAACAAAGGAATATACAGATAAAATTAAAAGTATGTGCTTATTCTATTACAAAATTCTTTAAAACATTAGGATTTTGTGTTTATTTCTGCTGAGCATGCACTAAATATGAGAGTAAATTGGAACTGATTTGATCAAATCTATTGATTTTACAGAGGTTTTATTCTCAAATATTTCAATCAGACAGAATTTTTGTCGGTCATATGAATCATTCCAATTTATATGACATTATGTCCAACAGTCCTTTGATGAGTTACTAGAAGTCTGACCTACAGAAGGCGATAAAGTACATACATATATACCTTGTTAGATAAACTTGTAGAAGGCTATGAGATATTCTGACCATCAGAAGGCGATAAAGTACGTACCTTGTTAAATGAGCCATACTTGTTGGAGGTTATGAGATATTCTGACCTTCAGAAGGCGATAAAGTACGTACCTTGTTAAATGAGCCATACTTGTTGGAGGCTATGAGATATTCTGACCATCAGAAGGCGATAAAGTACGTACCTTGTTAAATGAGCCATACTTGTAGGAGGCTATGAGATATTCTGTCCACCAGAAGGCGATAAAGTACGTACCTTGTTAAATGAGCCATACTTGTTGGAGGTTATGAGATAGTCTGACCTGCAGAGTAGTTAGCTACTGCAGCTGAATTGTAGGTACCCAGAGATAATTTGCAGTGAAATGAGCCATAAATTGTTAGGCTGCTATGAGATACACTAATTAAATGTTTAATTAATCAGTATTTATTGTATATTAATTGAAAATGAAACAAATACCAAATCAATTTCTTTCTTTTCATTATCAAGCTTGAAAGCTGCGGTAAACGGACGTAAAAGTTTTCAAATTATTTGTCCATGTTTCGCTTCTCATCCTCGGAAGACTCGCAATCTTGTTCCGACAAGCTAAATTATCCTTCCTATACTTCCAATTTTGCTTTCTAATTGCATAAATCTTTCAAATTCTTCACTTTCGCTATCGATTTGAACAAAGAAGCCCATTCATCCGCCATTGTTTTAATCGCATTCAACACGTAAAATTCATCATAATTAAATGTAAACACACACTTTTATAGAAAAGGAATGTACGAGTTGAAAGATTATTCATTTGTAAAACATATTGGTTCATTGTTTTGTCCAATCTAAAGGCAGTGGTATATTTTACGGAAATATCCGATGTTTACAGCGGATCTATCAGTCACTGACCTTTAGAAGCGATACTGCGGACAGAAATGATAAAACCTTATATAAATGAGCCATACTTGTTGGAGGCTATGAGATATTCTGGCCTTCAGAAGGCGATAAAGTACGTACCTTGTTAAATGAGCCATACTTGTAGGAGGCTATGAGATATTCTGACCTTCAGAAGGCGATAAAGTACGTACCTTGTTAAATGAGCCATACTTGTAGGAGGCTATGAGATATTCTGACCTTCAGAAGGCGATAAAGTACATACCTTGTTAAATGAGCCATACTTGTAGGAGGCTATGAGATATTCTGCTGTCTGGAAATATAATTTGTTAATGTTAATACATAATTATTAATAATCCTAATTATAACATGTTACATTCTATATGAGTTTTCATTATCCACTTTAAAAGGTCTTATTGGCAGATCATGAAATTAACATGGCACAAACATTTTCCAGTATGCAATAATCAAAATAAACAAATAGATTTTATATCATCTTCAACTCTTCAAAATTAAAAATAAAAGAAGAATGTGTCCATGGGGCTCTTGTAAATATACAGCAAATTTAGCAATTTTTCCATTTATAAAGTGACATAACTCGAAAAACGGTGAAAGTGACGCAACTCAAATTCGAAATTGATCTGTGTTTGGTGGTAATAAGCATTGTGTATAAGTTTTGGTTGAGTCAAAGTAAAGTAAGAGTGCGGAAACTGCAAATTTAGCAATTTTTCCATTTATAAACGGACATAACTTGAGAACAGTGAGAGTGACGCCACCAAAATTCAAAACTGATCTGTGTTTGGTGGTATTAAGAATTGTGTATAAGTTTCGTAACATTTGGTTTATGCAAACTAAAGTTAGAAAATGGAAACTAATTTCCTGATGTTCAGATGGAAAAGGGTAAACATTAATGCCCCCTTCAACCAGCAGCGGGGACATCAAAATGTTTTATTCATACAGAAATACATATCAATAGATATTTTTCATGTATTGTCAGACAATTTTCCGATTGACTAATAAAATTCCATTCTCTTTAACATACAAATTAAAAAAACTCTGTCCTTACCTCTTTGTGATTAACAGCAAAAAATTTCAACATGGATCCATATGTAGCACATGCTGCCATAAAATGTCCCAGTCGACCAATGTGATTAAATATTGTATGACTGAAATGACAAATGTACAGTAACAAAATGACCCAGCTGACCAATGTGATTAAATATTGTATGACTGAAATGACAAATGTAAATAAAATATTCAAATATTGAGTAAATTCCAAGCAAGTTTGTACATAAGAGTTCAATAAGAAAATTAGATATTTCCATAAGTAATATAGAGAGGTCTATTAACACAATTGGTCCAATGGTATTACCTACTTTTTATTTGCCATAGATTTTCCCACAAGCTTTCCCTTCTTTTAAATTTTATATTTTTAGTTGTACGATAATTGATCTCCAAATTTCTATTCAATGTTGCCATTCAGGTCATAATTCAGAATTCAATACATCCATCATGTGAGATTGAATGGCAATAATTCAGAATTCAATACATCCATCATGTGAGATTGAATGGCAATAATTCAGAATTCAATACATCCATCATGTGAGATTGAATGGCAATCACTTGAAAAAAGCTATCATATTTTCATAACACTAGATATAAAAATACTTATTTATTGTCCGTTGCTTCTGATTATTTTAGTAACATGATTGAAAGCCATAATTTAAGACCTTTCAATAACTTTTTAAATGTGTGCCAGCATTTTTGGCATCAACGTTCAAGTTAAATACTATACAGATGTCCAGCATTTTTGGCTTCAAGGTTCAAGTTAAATACTATAAGGATGTCCAGCATTTTTGGCTTCAAGGTTCAAGTTAAATACTATACGGATGTCCAGCATTTTGGCTTCAAGGTTCAAGTTAAATACTATACGGATGTCCAGCATTTTGGCATCAACGCTCAAGTTAAATACTATACGGATGTCCAGCATTTTGGCTTCAAGGTTCAAGTTAAATACTATACGGATGTCCAGCATTTTTGGCTTCAAGGTTCAAGTTAAATACTATACGGATGTCCAGCATTTTTGGCATCAACGTTCAAGTTAAATACTATACGGATGTCCAGCATTTTTGGCTTCAAGGTTCAAGTTAAATACTATAAGGATGTCCAGCATTTTTGGCTTCAAGGTTCAAGTTAAATACTATACGGATGTCCAGCATTTTTGGCATCAACGTTCAAGTTAAATACTATATGGATGTCCAGCATTTTTGGCTTCAAGGTTCAAGTTAAATACTATACGGATGTCCAGCATTTTTGGCATCAACGTTCAAGTTAAATACTATACGGATGTCCAGCATTTTTGGCTTCAAGGTTCAAGTTAAATACTATACGAATGTCCAGCATTCTTGGCATCAACTTTCAAGTTAAATACTATACGGATGTCCAGCATTTTTGGCTTCAAGGTTCAAGTTAAATACTATACGAATGTCCAGCATTTTTGGCATCAACGTTCAAGTTAAATACTATACGGATGTCCAGCATTTTTGGCTTCAAGGTTCAAGTTAAATACTATACAGATGTCCAGCATTTTTTGGCTTCAAGGTTCAAGTTAAATACTATACGGATGTCCAGCATTTTTGGCTTCAAGGTTCAAGTTAAATACTAAGTTAAATACTATACGGATGTCCAGCATTTTTGGCTTCAAGGTTCAAGTTAAATACTATACGGATGTCCAGCATTTTTGGCTTCAAGGTTCAAGTTAAATACTATACGGATGTCCAGCATTTTTGGCTTCAAGGTTCAAGTTAAATACTATACGGATGTCCAGCATTTTTGGCTTCAAGGTTCAAGTTAAATACTATACGGATGTCCAGCATTTTGGCTTCAAGGTTCAAGTTAAATACTATACGGATGTCCAGCATTTTGGCATCAACGTTCAAGTTAAATACTATACGGATGTCCAGCATTTTGGCTTCAAGGTTCAAGTTCAATACTATACGAATGTCCAGCATTCTTGGCATCAACTTTCAAGTTAAATACTATACGGATGTCCAGCATTTTGGCTTCAAGGTTCAAGTTAAATACTATACGAATGTCCAGCATTTTTGGCATCAACGCTCAAGTTAAATACTATACGGATGTCCAGCATTTTGGCTTCAAGGTTCAAGTTAAATACTATATGGATGTCCAGCATTTTTGGCTTCAAGGTTCAAGTTAAATACTATACGGATGTCCAGCATTTTTGGCTTCAAGGTTCAAGTTAAATACTAAGTTAAATACTATACGGATGTCCAGCATTTTGGCTTCAAGGTTCAAGTTAAATACTATACGGATGTCCAGCATTTTGGCTTCAAGGTTCAAGTTAAATACTATACGGATGTCCAGCATTTTTGGCTTCAAGGTTCAAGTTAAATACTATACGGATGTCCAGCATTTTTGGCTTCAAGGTTCAAGTTAAATACTATACGGATGTCCAGCATTTTTGGCTTCAAGGTTCAAGTTAAATACTATACGGATGTCCAGCATTTTTGGCATCAACGTTCAAGTTAAATACTATACGGATGTCCAGCATTTTTGGCTTCAAGGTTCAAGTTAAATACTATATGGATGTTTCTGTGTTTTAATGAACATTTGTTGAATAAAAACATACATTTTTCATGTCAAGGCCTTTTAAAGCCAACTATACAGTATAGGTTTTCCTCATTGTTGAAGGCAGTACAGTGGCCTATAAATGCTTACATCCATTTTATTTGAACTCTGATCGATAGTTGTCTCATCGGCAATCATACCACATATCTTTATATCTATATTGAATTTGTCATCAATTCAAATATAGTATAATCCATTACTAAATGCATAGACCAAAGAACTGTGTAAATTAAAATAAATGGGGAACGTGTCCATGGGACACAGATGATGCCCCCGCTTGCATATAACATTATAAAGGGACATAACTCAAGAACGTGACGCTAAAAATTCATGCTTGATCTGAAAAAGCATTCATGCTTGATCTGAGTTTTATGGTAATAAGCATTGTGGTATAAGTTTAAATAACATTTGGTTGAGTGCCATAACATTTGGTTATTAGAAGTTAACGGAAACCAGTTTCGGACGTATGGACGGACAAGGGTAAAACTTAATGCCCCCTCCACTACGGCGGGGGTATAAAAAATATTTGGAAATCCTGCAATTAAGTTAAATTTTCATCAATAAATACACAATTTTTAAATTTGTTACACTGTTTATTGTTAATGTCTAGAAGTCTTTTGGTTTTCCTGTCCTTGTGGTCTGTAAAACATATGAATATAATAATGTTTAACATACCCTAATGTATCATTCATGATATGTTTGACCTCTAAACTTTCGTAAAGTGTGTGGCATGGTCCATATACTCCTGAAATACAAACACAAATGTTCCAAAATAATATAAAAACCTACTTTTACTCAAAATTCTTTATTATCTTAAACTTAAAACTGTTTAACTCATAGAAATACATGCTGAACTATTTTTCATTACTGGAGTTAGTCTGACAGTGAAAAAAACAAAACAATCTTCAACTTATAGGCAAAAGGTAAAATTCGTTTAGGGATATCAAATATTTACAAGTCTGGTCAAAAATATGAAACATTAAAATATTAGCTTAAATTATGTGAACAATTCCTTAAAATACACTTATAAATTGATATCTTTCCAAGGATTGTCCATCAAAGCGTTTCACATTATTTCCAATGGGGTCCTTTTAATGTAGATCATTTATTATTGCGAACCAAATGAAAGTTTTCCACAGTGTCATCTCCTCTTGGTCAAGGTGTTTAAACTTTTGTCAGTTCACTTGACCCATGGAATAAATACGATAGCTATTGTTCTCTGTGTAGTTTACTCACTTGGACCATTAAATTTCTTCTAAGAGAAATCTATCATTCATTGATTAATTTACCCGACCAAAAAATGATCTTCTTAGTAGATGAAATTATATGTTTCAACTCGAAGAACTGCATGTGATGTTGTATTTATTCAATATCAATAATATATTTTCAATCTGTTCAATATAAACACTAATTTAATTATAAACAGTTGATTTCTGACAAAATTTTTAGCATTGTTCCTATTGAAATTTGCATTTTTTGGGGTTTGTTTGTTATAGAATACATTTAAGAAGGCCTTAATTTAAACATCATCATTTTCCAGTTTTTATTTGTCAAACACAAAAACCAATTTTTCAAGAGGTACAATATTAAAATTTTTGTCAGAAATCAGTATTTAATAGATATAAGAAGATGTGGTATGAGTGCCAATGAGACAACTCTCCATCCAAGTCAAAATTTATAAAAGTAAACCATTATAGGTCAAAGTACGGTCTTCAACACGGAGCCTTGGCTCACACCGAATGTTTGAATCCGTGTTTGTACTGAACAAATTGAAAATGTATTATTGATATGGAATAGATACATCACATGCAGTTTAGTGTGTCCTTATTTAGTATTGATACATGTATTTTCATCATTGAAAGTAAAATTTTTGTTCAGGTATATTAATCAATGAGTTATGGATTTTCTTAAGGCTGTTCCAGAATTAAATGTATGGGGGTGAGTCAGAAGGCACTTTTTTTGCACCCACCATGCCCTTATTTTAATTACCTCCTTACCCCACCATGCCCTTATTTTAATTACCTACTTACCCCCACCATGCACAAAATAAAAAAAATATAATCACCATGCATAAGATTAAATAAAAAATGTTTAATTCTTAAATGTTGCAATTACTGTGAGTTTTATTTAATTTGTTGGATTGTATACAAAGGTAAAACTTATTATTGATATCTAATAAAGTTTCCTGTATGCAGGGTAAGATATGCTAACCAACAGAAGCAAAATATATCACTATTAATTTTTCAGGGGAGTCTTGCTTGCATAAACTGTAGTCTATCTGGGTTTTTTTGTTTAAATGTCTGCAATGTTTGGTCTCTCTGTCATTAAACTTTTTCTCTGTGTTAGTAAAGAGTTCTTGTTCAGAGCATACATGTATATTGAAAAATTCTAGTTTGATTGGTTCATTTTTATTTTTGATTTTGATTTTTGATTTTGGTGTTTTAACGCCACTTTTAAGCACCGCTTTTGGGCTATTTCGTGGCGGCCAGTTTTATTGGTGGAGGAAGCGGAGTGCCGGAGAAAACCACCGACCTTGATAGGAAACTGACAATCCTAGTCAATTAAGATTGAGTCGAGTGCACCTGCACGAGCAGGGTTCGAACTCACAACCTCAGTGTTGACTGGCTAGTGATTAAAGTAGTAACTACTTAGACCACTCGCCACCGAGGCCCCTTTTTTATTTTATTTTGAGTAATCATATTGTGAATTTTATGGCCATAAAGCAAGCATTTCTAATTTTTTAAATCTGTAACTACTCCAGCATTGAAATGAAGCATGGAAACATAGAATGGCAGTATTATAATTTTATTTCTTTTCTCCTCTAAAATTTAGGAGGGAGGGAGCAGGATGGAAAAAGTAAAGTAAATTTGGTCTGGCCAACAAACAAAAAAAGTATGAGAAAGGTTATATTATTTGGGTTCACTTATCATACTACAGGAAAAATAATTAAATTTTGGTCCTGGGTATCCCATGAAAAAAAAATTTAAATGGGCAGTGTGTTCCCTATATTTTTTTAAAATTCCACCCACCCTCTTTTAAAAAAAAATTGACAGGGGTTCCCCTAGTGAAAGTGCTTTCAAATTCTTCACCATTCTACTTCAAGAGTGGGCAAAGGAAGAAACCAGGCAAAGAGATTGGGGGTGAAGCTCTCCTTATCCTAAAAAATTGAGGATGAAATATTATATTAATTTAAATTTTTTTATTTAACCCTAGAAAATATTCAGAAGTTTCTTTTCAAAGGCCATTTATTTCAATTTAATCAAGACATATTTAAGAATGTATTCTTTTGACGTTTCAGTCTTGTTGAAATCTTGTTCTGGAATTATTTCCAAAACATGTGATACAAGTGGAAAATAGCAATGAATTTAATAAATATCATAATTAAACTTAACTCTGTGAAAAAATTGTGTATTTACAATAAGTAGTTTTTTAGTAATAAATTTTTCAAATTTTATTACCAGTCAAGTCAGTCTTTTTAGCCAAAATTTTGAGAAAATGGGTGAGGGGTACAAGAAATGATTTTACCAGAAAGATGTACATCCCATATCAGTTTTTTCTTTACAAATTTCTAAGATATGTATTTTTTCAATCATTTATAACAAAGAAGTTGAAATAATATGCATTTTGTTCTTAAAACAGAGAAAAATCACAAATTTACAAAATTGACAGCATGGTAAATTTGACACGAAAAAGCATCAAAATATGATAAAACTTTCTTATATTAACACCTACCTATAGTTTTTAAGTTAAATTTATTCAGATTGGTCAACTTCATCTTTATTGAAAGTATGTAAAAAAGTTTAATTGTGGAATTGTGATTTTTTTCACGATAATAGCCCAAAAATGGGTAAAAATTGAAGAAAAATGGGGAAATCATCAAAATTGGGTACTTTCAAAGGGCCGTAGCAAAAAAAGAAGTGCACCACCATATGATTTTTTCTTCACCAATTATTTTTTTACAGTCATATAAACCCAAAAATCAGGTTAAGAAAAAAAGTTTAATTCTAGAAATTTTTGGCTCCTCAGAGGTGTACATCCTTAAATAAGTTTACAGGTTTTAAACAAATTTACTACGATAGAACTAATGTAAATATAGGGTAAAATCACAGGAATCAAAATGTTTTACCTAAGTAACATCTTAACAACATTTTGTATGGATCTTGATACAATTTAAAATTGACTGACAAGTCGATAGAAAACTGGTAAAAATACATTTATGGTTTCTGCTATATTTATTTGTATTGTAATTTGTATTAATTTACCCATGATGCAGTATAATCTCATAAGTAGTACTTTGATTTGAAAGTTGGAGATACTTTTCTTCATTCCTTTCTCTAATTGCACTATACCCTGCCATAAATACTTTGTATCCTCTGCAAAGTAAACATAAAAACAAATATAACAAAATATGCAGAGTTCAGAAATGATTGCAATATTTTTTATCATTTCAAAAATTGTGACACTATTTGTGTTGATTTAATAAAAACTTGCTTTAAAAATTTTGATAGCATTATTTTTATGCAGCACTTATTGAAATTGCAATAATTTATCTCCCATTTTTGAAGATTTTTCATCAATTGTAATTATAAATGCACATAAAAATTTTGTATTTATAGTACATACCAGCATAATTGGAGAATTTAGTTGATACTTAGCTTTTTGTTAAGGTATCAAGACCATATAAACAATGAAACTCAAATATATATAATTTTAGGAAAAAATTATGTAACCATATGTTATCAACTTTATGGTATTTGCATAAGGGCTATTCCATTAAAATGTATGTGGGAGGGTAGGAAGGGGACTTTCAAAATATCCCTACAACCAAGAACCATTTTTTAGATAATTTTGCATAATGGTAATAGACGCATACTGAAAAAAGACCCATGACCCACATTCAATAATTAAACTTCCCTTCCTACCCTCGCACATACATTTAAATAGAATAGCCCTAAACATTTGTCCATTTATACAGGACCATGTTCTTCAATCAATCCTGTTCATTAATACAGTATATCAACAAATAGTACATTCTGTTCATTAATACACCATATCAACAAATAGTACATCCTGTTCATTAATACACCATATCAACAAATAGTACATTCTATTCATTAATACACCATCAGGGCTTCCAAAATTTTTTTGAGCCAGCCGGACATTTCATATCTTATCCCGATTTTAAATCCCTTTAGACTTAGTAAATTAGCCAACTATGATAATCAGTTGGCCATCATATATGATATAACCAATGATTGACATTAAAACGATATTAAACTTTACTTTGATATAAATTCGATGTTCTGATGTAAAGTGTTAAATTGAAAGTGCAGCATTGGAAGTGTGCAACATCAGCGTACTAATTCTGCCTTATTCCGCTTTAGACTCTTTATTTGTGCAAAATAACGTTGTCAAAAACTTTACTTTCGTTTTAAAAATCACATTTTCCTAATGCCGGATGTTGACTAGACAATGGTAAATCACGGATCAGAGACGGATACGTAATATCCGTGTAAGTTTACGATTGAGTTCAAGTTATTTCTTCTAGAAAATACTTGAAATGAACGTTAGATAAAGG
Source organism: Mytilus coruscus (assembly GCA_017311375.1). Classification (NCBI taxonomy): domain Eukaryota; kingdom Metazoa; phylum Mollusca; class Bivalvia; order Mytilida; family Mytilidae; genus Mytilus; species Mytilus coruscus. The sequence continues at coordinate 97,224,659 of CM029598.1, forward strand.
TATCAATGATTATTTTAGCATTATTGAAGAATTAGGATGCATAATTAAATTTCCCACCAGCGCACAATAGACAATATAGACATATGCGCACACGTGTACTAGTTCAAACAACGTGGTTCTGACGATTATTCGTTTAAAACCTTTTCAAATTTTTCATCAAATCATATTTATTAACGTATTTCTTATAATTTCAAACTTTTAAGACTAAATTAATTAGATGCAACCCGCTGATATGTAAGAAAATAACTTTGAATACCATTTAGCGTACCCCAGTATTTAACACGATGTACAGTGTTTATAAAGAATATCATACAAATTCAAATTCATTTATAAATATTCTTATTTGAAGAATTATTTTAAAATCTAAGGATACTTTTTTTAAAACTGAATGCTCATTTACAATAATATCTACAAAGCGTAATTAAATAGGATGTTGTTCCATACACGCTTACATGTTTGACCTCGTTTACCTGATCACCTTTATGTCCATTGTTATGCATCATCAATTCTATTGATTAAGACAAGCTAAGGTCTCTCATCAAAGGTAATCAGTGAATGATTTATGGCTTCAATATTACTTATTGAAGGGATGATTGTTTGACAGCTTGTTGTTTTTTAAATAAAAGAACAAATGTTTTTTTCTACTTTTTATTGATGTACCAAGCCGTGCATTTATGTACCCAGAGGATTAGACTAACTGAGACACTCTAAAGTATGAAATATGCTGCATCTGTTTAATTAAACCCAAATATGACCGAAATATCTTTGTGAAATAGATTGCCACAATTATAGACTATAATGCCCAAACGGACATTTTTACCGATGGATAGTTGATAAAAAAAAGTGAAATGACCGTTTTATGAAAATGCCTTGAATAACAAAAAGTGGCAAACCTATGATATTTGACCGTTTGAGGCTGAGAGCAGCCGGACTTTTTATGTAAATTTCGGTCAAGTCCGGAATATATGACCGTTTTGGAAGCCATGTACACCATATCAACAAATAGTACATTCTGTTCATTAATACAGCATATCAACAAATAGTACATTCTGTTCATTAATACACCATATCAACAAATAGTACATTCTGTTCATTAATACACCATATCAACAAATAGTACATTCTGTTCATTAATACACCATATCAACAAATAGTACATTCTGTTCATTAATACACCATATCAACAAATAGTACATCCTGTTCATTAATACACCATATCAACAAATAGTACATTCTGTTCATTAATATAGCATATCAACAAATAGTACATCCTGTTCATTAATACACCATATCAACAAATAGTACATTCTGTTCATTAATACAGCATATCAACAAATAGTACATTCTGTTCATTAATACACCATATCAACAAATAGTACATCCTGTTCATTAATACAGCATATCAACAAATAGTACATTCTGTTCATTCATACACCATATCAACAAATAGTACATCCTGTTCATTAATATAGCATATCAACAAATAGTACATCCTGTTCATTAATACACCATATCAACAAATAGGACATCCTGTTCATTAATACACCATATCAACAAATAGTACATTCTGTACTTGTTATGCTTTTATATTTTATTTCAAACTGTGACTTATTTGTTTACTTATATACTTGCCTGTTTCTTCCCATATATCAACAAGTAAATGAACGGCTAACAATAAATAACTATCACTAAACTGTACGTCTGTGGCTAATAAATCTTTACCTAGTGAAATAAAAACAATGTCTTTTGATAAAAATGAGTTGAATTTATTGATTTCAATTCTGTTTTCTCTCTCTTTTCTTTTAAGGTGCTGAGTGCCAATCGAAATTAAGAAATCAAGTTACTTCCAAATATCATCTATGAGAGGATGCAACATAATTTTTGTATTTAGAAATGCAAGTGAAATTATAAAATTGCCACTTTATCTGGTTACCCAATTTTGAAAGCTTCCCTGGGTGCCATGCATGTTAAATGTAACAGCTAGCAGCAAATTTCCTACAAATGGTCAGTTCCATTTTAATTTTTGAGATTGATTTGAACATGCACTGAAACCAATACTGCTCAGATTAAATTTCAATGCCTAACAATGTTTTAAATAGCTTTTTATAACAAATAAATAAAGAATTGCTGTACATCGTTTCAAAATATAAATGTTAACTGTATCATATGAGGCATAGAAAGAGTTAGAATGCAAGACTTTGCCTTCAGAGCATTTCTATGCTGTTCAATCACGGAACAAATAAAATTTTCATTTTAAGACAATGTATAGTTATCATCTTTTTACAGCAACTCTTAAAACTAAATCAAATATTTGTCAAAATAAACAATTTTTAGTGAACAGCTGACAACGTAAAAATATGCAAACTTGAATTCATTTACTAATATAACCTAGAATCTAAAATAAAAATCTACCGAAACACATTATCAAACTCCAAAACAAGGTTGGAGGTCATTTGCATATAAAGCCTAGGTTAATACATACTATCATAAACCTTTATCTGTATTTTATAACAATGTAATTGCAGCATAAAATGAACAAAGCAACTGCAAGAAAAAGATTTCAAGCTAAAATGATTACTACCATCCATATTGAAAACTTACCAAAATCTAAACCATGTTGGTGTCTAGATAAAAATTCTTTGGTTAATACTAATCTTTGTTCTATAGGTTGTTGATGAAAGATACCCAGATGTCTCTTCAGTTTACATATCGTAACATGTCTCTGCATCTGTTTGACCTGTAAAGGGATTAATGTTACCACTGTAAACAATCAAGAAATCCCAAGGTCAGATATATATTAAATATTTAGATGCAAGAATTTTAACCTGTTGATACTTCTTCATATTCAGAATAACCAAGAAAAGTACGAACTAAAGCAACATAAAATGGACAAATTTTGTTTTAAATATATAAGTACTTCTTTCCACTATGCTTTTTTTTTATCAGGCCTGATTTGGCTGTGTTACATCTATAATCTACCCTTATTATTTTGCAAAGAATTACGCTCAAACCAGTGCTAGGGGCGGTCTTAAACTTGCAGTGAGGTAAGAGTTTATTTGCTCTGTGTTGAAAGCCTCACTTTGACTTTGAGATGAAGAACAGCAATAAAAGCGCTGTTCCTTTGCTTTTTGTGTGTTCTTGTGTATATAAAAATGAGTCACACATTATAGCATGTTCGCATTAAGGCCAATTCAAAATTTCTGATCTAGCATTGATTTGTAGTTTCTAGGCAAAATGTGACAACATTTTTATACATGGCCATCTTGTTTAAATATATATAAGTATTCAGTAAACAGGTAGTTGATAAGTGATAAGCTCTGATTAGTAGTTCAAGAGAAATGCTTGCCAGTAAGTATTTTTAAAGTAAAATGCAAATGTTGAAATTTAAATGCAACTCAGAAACATATAAACTATGCAAAATTTTAAAGTCGTTGAACCATGACTAAAGTAAAGTGGCCAAATAATCTCTGTGGAAATGAAATAAGCCAAAGCTGATAAAACTGTATACCAAATACCTTCAAGTGTTTCCAGTTAAAATGACCTAATCTCAAAATCTAACTAACTGTTGACTCTGTCAATGGAAACAGCATGCCCAAGTCTCACTTCTGAGACTCTGTCACAGATGAGAAAAAAAAACCCATTAGATATTTAGGAATGTCTATGAAGTGATATAATTGTATTATTGTTGTAATGAGAAGTACTCTCCCTGTTTCAATTTTAGAAAACTTTTTTGAAACTCAAGTTAAACTACTACAGTAGCCTAGGAACCAACTATACTGACTACAGAAGTGTAGAAACTAACTTAATTAGTACAAAATAGTAGTAAACCATGATACTGACGACAAAAGTGTTGAAATCGGCTACTCTATTTAAGTAAAAACTCAATGGATTACTGAAACAAATCTCATTTAAACTTACATTTGAAGCAAAAGTGATATCACTAGTTTTACACATATCTAATGTTTCTGACAAGGTATCAATCAGCTGAAATATAAAATAAAAGAATTTCTATAGATTTTGTGTTTTGTTATTTGGTTTACATAAAGAACACGATGGAGAAGATATAATTTTTATTACACTTAAAAATATACATATTCTCCCTTATTCACTTGATAATAGAAAAATTAATTAGTTCAAATAAACTGACAATACAGTATTTCTCATTGTTGATGGCCGTACAGTGACCCAAAGTTGCTCATCATTTAGACTCTGGTGGATAGTTGTCTTATTGTCAAACATACCACATCTCCTTATTTCTAAATACAATATCTTTTATTCTTATATCCAATATTACTTGGCATCTTGACAAAGGATCATTCTTTCAAAATTTGTCTCCGTCTAGCCAGGTGGTGAAATGTCAATAAAACACATCTGGTATAACAAACAATGTTTCTTTGAAAATCTGATAATGATCTGTTTTATATATTACAGAGCTGAATTATCTAAGTATATAAAGGAAGTGGATATCCAATGTCATTTTATCTAACAAAAATTATCTTATGATATTAAGGCCAAGTAAATGTTTCCATTTGATTTTTTCAGGACATGAACTCCACTTCCCAGTATTCCTACAAAATTTGGCATAAACACTTTACCTGCTTTCCTTCCTCCTCACTGAGCAAATCTGTGAAAATTGTCAGATCTTCTACACAACAAAACTTATCTCCAAATAATTCATAATATTCTATCATCAATGGCAAGGCAGATACTGAAACAACAATCATTAGTTCATTTTTTAGTCTTTTTCTTAATAATTGCAAACAAATTTTTAAAGTGTAAAATAGTTGTATCTAGAACTCAAAAGTACTGAATTTTATTTGATCTACTACTAGGTAGTGTAACATTGAATTTATAACTACTCATCCTTATGTGAAGTTTTGTTTAAAATTAGGTCATTAAAATCAAAATTGTTATTTGATCTTATTCTAGGTTATGTAACAAAAAAAAACTGAACTGAAAAGCTAAGATATAATTTTTTTCCATTCTTGAAGAAACTAGGTAAAGATGCATCAAAATTCTAAATAAATTGCTTTGCCTAGCGCAGCTGGATACGACCACAGAGGTCCAACTCTAAACAGTTGGGGCAAAAATGGACACAATATTCAAGCTTGATACAGGTCTGAATTTGGATTGTAATTAAATATTTGACACATAAATAGGTTTCTGACACAGAATAACTGTAGTCAAAGAACTTAGAATTGGTTATATGATTTGAATTTATATTCAATTTTTTGCTTTTGTGCAATACACTATGCTGTTGTGAATTATACCCCTCTCCCAAAAAAAAAATTAAAAAAATTTTACCCCTTTTTTTTTTGCTTTTGTGCAATACACTATGCTGTTGCGAATTGACCCCCCCCCTTTTTTTATGCAAAAAAAAAAAAAAATATTTGAAGAAATTTTCTTTTTAATTTCTGAAATCTGAAATGAGAGAAAAAAGTCTCCCCTTTTTTTCAGAGAGATCCATACACCGTTCCACAAGTTATTGTCTGGAAACTAGAAAAATGCTTAGTTGGGCTCCTTTTTGGCCCCTAATTACTAAACTGTTAGTACTATAACCCCCAAAATCAATCCCAACCTTCCTTTTGTGGTTATAAACCTTGTGTTTAAATTTCATAGATTTCTATTTACTTATACTAAAGTTATTGTCCTGAAAACATAATGTCTTCGGACGACGCTGAGGACGACATGATACCAATGTACGACTGCAAAATTTTTTGCGGTCGTATATAAACAAGCCATTATTTGCATGCTATACCTGATATAGATTTGTTACTACCAGTCTGTCGTAACACTTTGATTAATTCTAATCTGGCTAAGTACGGTCCTCGTAATAGTCGGTTGTCAGCCTGCCAGGTTAAAATCTCCTGTATGAAAGTCAAAGCCATGTCTGACGTGTAGTGAACTTCTGAATAGCTTCAAAAGAAAAACATTCACATTATAATACACACTAATGTTATGAATATTTCTTTGTTGAGTTCACATTTCTGTTCAAACCGGTCTTAATCGCAAAATTAACAAACATAAATTACTGGTGAAAATTTCCCATTTTCCAGTATATTATATTAAAACAGAGTTCGGATAAAGAGATTTTCTTTTAAGAATCTTTTAATCAAATTCACTGCATCTATTGGTTAAAAACATATTGTGATCAGATACTGTTATATTGAACAACATGATGTCAGAAACAAGGTGATTTCTTACCTGTCGTCATTTTCCAATGGTGTCCAATCAGTTGATTCTAATTTGATACATGATGAAATATAGTTCTGCCAATTTATCCAATGGTCAGGACTGTGAAAAGAAAACAGTAAATACAAATAAAATGCTATTTTAAGGTTATCACTAGTATTGGGTTTCCTACACATGAAGCTTAAGTGAAACATTTATTTTATTAATTTACTCAAAGGTGTCTCAGCCAATTTTAACAGAATATCCCAAAGAAAGCATTATTTATGTGTAGAAGTCAGAGAGGGTGGTTCCAAAAAAATATACATTGGACCCATGGCAACACTTTGAAATCTGAACGTCAGGTAAGCGCCAGGGAGTATTTTACACAGTAAAAATGTAAGAGAAATAAGAAAAATTCTACAATGGCCTCTATAAATGGTTACCCCATTTTCCGAGATTCCCATGTATGCTTTATTGGAACAGCCCTGCATAGGGGAATCAAAGGTCGATTTTTCCACATTTACAAGAACTTATAGTTAATAAGATGAGGTACGATTGCAAATAAGCTACTTTCCACCAGCTGAGACCAAATGACATAGGGGCAATAATTTGGTATTGGGACCATTTCTGATAACGATAGAAAAGTGATAAAATATTGTATTTTGTTGAGAGAAGTTGTTGCTCCACCATCAAATGCTATTACTTCTATTAAAATATAGGTGCTTTCTAATCTCCCCTAGAGAGAATTTGAAATAAACAAATGTTTAAGATTATTCGGCCACTTTTGTATGTTGTTTCTTATTGTTATTTTCGCTTCGGAAGTGCGTAACGCTGTCCGATTTAAAGATAATCGTCGCCTGCAAAATTGTAACTTTTGCTTTCAAATAATAAAGAACATCGATCAAAAAGAATAGTCAGAAGAAATTGCCAAGAACTGTAAGTATTTTTGTAGCAGGTGTAAGAAAAGTAGCGTTACTTTAGTTTCCGATTTCGTAACGCAAATTTTAGATGGTATAGTCTGCTTTATTGTAATTGAATTCTTCATAACAATATGCAAATATGAACTCTCCCGAGATGTTCAAACAGGTAAATCAGTGATTATTTACATTCTAGTTTTGTTCTTCGTAATAATTAAGTTAGAAAATGACGTTATCATTATGCGTTACATTTCACACGAAACAGAAGTCCAGTTATTTACTTTTTTTTATTAAAATTGTTTTTGTCGTTCAGTCCAAATCATTTCCGGTCATACGTGAAACATGTGGCTAACATGTGATTAATCGCTTCGGCCAGGTATATGAAATATTAGGTCTAAACATCGTTTTGTTTCCAACGGGATAGTAGCAAGCATATTCTGTAGACTGTTTTCATATTGTTTAAAAAAGGAAAATACAATTTTCAAAAAGATTGCGCCGGGGGTCTATTATTTTTCCTACGTGCATAATGTTACATGCGATCTTGAGTGAAATTAATGCCCAATGACTTGACAAAATCGATTTCTTATTCGAGGGACGTTACAACACACTTTGTTTCCGGATAACGATGAAAAGGGTCCTTGGAAAATTCAATCAACATTACGTCTCTTATCATTCTGCCAATGCTCGTTGAATTGATTTTCCTTCAGCAGTAAATTGTACTTGATATTTTAGGTAAATAAAGATAATTTAGAAAAAAAATAAATGTTAATATACCGTTACACTTGGAATGTACAGAGTTGGTATCTTTGTCACAATTTTTTTTTTTTTTCAATTTTAATCATATTCTGCATACACTTTTCAAAAATGCAATAATATTGTCAAAGGAGAAGTAAACTTTTACCATGCATGACTTGAAAGGAAGTACTTTATCAATTTTAGCCCACTAAAGAATGTTAACATGTGGAAACCATGTAGATGGTGTACAGGTCACAAATATCACATGATGCCTATTATAAGATTTTAATTCCAAGTTAAAAATTTTTTACTTTACTGGATTAATAGGAATTTGACATTGGAATTAATTGTATAAAACTGGAATTTCAAAACCAATAAATACATTTTTTTGGCTCAAACATCAAGATACGATTATGGTATCCTGTATCAATAAAGAAAACGTGAAAATTTCTGAATAAATTGCACTAATTTTTTCAAAACAAACACATATTTAGGAGTTTTATAGTAATACTATTACATTTAAGACAGATTTTAACCAGAGATGCAAATCTAAATGCATAAGTATGCCAGTAGTAAATCAATACACGGAAACAGCCAATGTTGTATCCAGTTCAGTTGTATGCATCACAATTTCATAGCTTTTCAAAAGTGTTATTTCCCTTCAGGTAAGTAGTGCAGGTTCACTGCCTGCATGGCCAATATATCAAAACACTTTTCTTTTCAACTTAAAAGTAAAATCTTGCTTTGAAAGTATGTTCACCTTTATCAAATTTGCCATAAAACATTGCATGAAATAACATGTCACTTTAATGTTGACATGTAAAATAAGCTTTTTACAGTTGCCCTTGCTGAAAGGAACTAGGGTTCTGTTTAATCTAAGGACTTGTGACTTTGAAGATCGGTCATAATTTGTATTGAATGATAAGAAGTTACTATCAAACTTGCGACCTTTAGAGAAACGAGCCCAATAACAACTTACCAGAATTTTTTTTTTAATCAGATTTATATATTTGTGGTCACAAATTTTGGAAAGAAATTTAGTGAAATAAACCAGGCTATTCGTTTTGGTATATGAGGTTTTCGGTTATGTTTTTGTAATCCATGGTACTTGTTATTTTCCAGCAGTTGTAATGAATGGGTGTAAACAATTATAGGATTTCACTGAATTTCTATACACCCGCAAAATAATGTTTTGTGTATGGAATCTTGTCTATAAAAAAGAAGATGTGGTGTGATTGCCAATTAGACAACTCTCCACAAGAGACCAAATGACACAGAAATTTACAGCTGAGCTATAGGTCACCGTACAATGAGCAAAGCCAAAAACAATAGTGTAGCATCACAACATAGAAAGACACACTATAAAATATCAATTGAAATGGCTTAACTCAATCAAAAGACATATTAACACCAGTGAACATACACTGAACAAATAAATCTGATCTATGATACAATGTTTAAGTACACTATATTCGACACCTCAAACAGAGATAAAGGTTACAACAATTCTAAATTATGTATGTCTCTTTAGTTTTTTTTTAACTGATTTTCTTTTTATGACCACCTATATGATTTGCAATTTGGTATGCAGCTACAGCATGTTTAGTTGTTGCAGTTGGGTCACTTTCTGTTATATAATTACGTGGGGCTATACTTTTAACACATATCTTCTACCTCATTTTTCAATATGAAATTTATTGTATCTAGCATATTATTTATACACAAACTGTTGTAATAAGGTATTTAAAGTTTTTCTCTCTTGTCCATACTAAGATTTGAACCTACATCTATCAAGCTGTAGAGTGCACACCACCTTAATACTACAGTCCTTTTAAGATGCAAAAATAGTTATATCAAAGTTTTCATTACAAATAAATCTGATCTATGATACAATGTTTAAGTACACTATATTCGACACCTCAAACAGAGATAAAGGTTACAACAATTCTAAATTATGTATGTCTCTTTAGTTTTTTTAACTGATTTTCTTTTATGACCACCTATATGATTTGCAATTTGGTATGCAGCTACAGCATGTTTAGTTGTTGCAGTTGGGTCACTTTCTGTTATATAATTACGTAATATACTTTTAACACATATCTTCTACCTCATTTTCAATATGAAATTTATTGTATCTAGCATATTATTTATACACAAACTGTTGTAATAAGGTATTTAAAGTTTTCTCTCTTGTCCATACTAAGATTTGAACCTACATCTATCAAGCTGTAGAGTGCACACCACCTTAATACTACAGTCCTTTTAAGATGCAAAAAATAGTTATATCAAAGTTTTCATTTCTAATTACTTGTTGTTTACTACTTTTGTCATCTATGATACATGTACGTTGTACATACCCATAACCATGATAACACATGCAAATTTATTAAATAGTTGATGTCTATAATCAAGTTTTGTAGTCAATAAATATTCAAGTGTTATTGTATTTGTATCTTTGAATTTTGTTTCATCTTCAGATCATAGTTCAGTTTTGTTGTATATCACAGATAATAAGCTATGCCACCAGCCATTATCATTACTGTTGAATTCGCATTGCAGGTCACAAAAGTTAAAAATCCATGGCTGTGGTTTCAATTTTACAAAAAGCCAGGGACAGGGTGGACGTTACAAGATGCTACTTATACTGGGGATAAAATGGACATCACTCACATATTGGATGTTCCAAACGTTAATATGTTTGTTGGATCAAGCTTTTTGTTTTGTGTTCAATAAAATTTAGAAATTTGAAATGTCCTGCATCTTTCCAACTGAATCAAAAGTGAGAACTGAGAAAGTACCTCCCAACACCCCCATACATTCACTTCTGGAACAGCCCTTTATAGAAAAGTACATTATATAAGATAAGAAGCACTAGCTAAATCTCCCAGTTTTTACAGTGCTTGAATTTTCTGCTAGTTTTCACAGTGCTTGAATTTTCTGCTAAGTGACGCATAAGCATAAAGAGTAAACCATGCAATTGTGTTACAGAGCTAGCTGGCACACTGCATTGGGTGGACTAAGGGTTAGTAGGCACATGTACTACATATAAAAGTGTATACATAGTATAAGAATTATAACAAAAAACAAGAGAAAATACATTCGTAGTAAAAATCAGTAGATGCAAGTCGGCACCCAAAAATAATTTATTATGGTGACATCATAAAGTGCCCTTGTTTCTATATTCTCATAGTTCTCATTGTCTATTGGAAAACAATTATCAAAAACAGTCCTAAATTTTAAAACCAAAGTTATAAGTAACATTATCAAGAAAAAGTTTACTGTTCAGATTATTTTAAGCTGATTTTCCAATAAAATAAAACTAAAAAAATGCTTTCGGTTTCTTATGGTTTCCTGTCGCGTTTAAAAAAAACCTTAATTTAACATTGAAAATAGATTTTAAATATTAACCTGAAGCAAGTAACACTAGCAATGGTGTTCATTTATGTTTTTTGAAATAAATTGTGCAAAAGAAAAAAAATAAAGTTTTGTTTCCTCTTTGGTTTCCTGTCACGAAACGGTGAATCAAAATGGATTAATTTTTTCTCGAAAAACCCACTTGTTCCATTAATACTATTTTCACACCAACACAACCCACAGAATAAAAGTTAAAGTTTTAGAACTTAAAAAAAAAAAAAGATACAAAAAGAAACCAAAGGCTGAATACCAAATTAGAACCATAGAAGTTGACATCTATAGGCCAACATACAGCTTTCAACAATGAGCAAAACCCATACCGTATAGTAAGCGGTAAAAATCATTATTTAAAATAAATAAATGGGGAATGTGTTCATGAGACACAGATGATGCCCGTGCTTGCATACAGCGTTATAAAGGGACATAACTCAAGAACTGTAAAAGTGACGCTACCCAAATTCTTACTTGATCTGAGTTTTGTAGTAATAAGCATTGTGTATCAGTTTCATAACATTTGGTTAAAGCAAACTTAAGTTAGAGAACGGAAACGAAAAATTCAGCTATTTTTCCATTTGTAAAGGGGCATAACTCTAGAATGGTAAAAGTGATGCCACCAAAATTCAAACTTGATCTGTGTATTGTGGTAATAAGCATTGTGTATAAGATTCATAACGTTTAGTTGAAGCAAACTAAAGTGAGAACGGAAACGAAAAATTCAGCAATTTTTCCATTTGTAAAGGGGCATAACTCTAGAACTGTAAAAGTGACGCCACCAAAATTCAACCTTGATCTGTGTTTTGTGGTAATAAGCATTGTGTATATGTTTCATAACATTTGGTTGAGGTAAACTTAAGTTACAGAACAGAAAAGGAAAAATTCAGCAATTTTTTCATTTATAAAGTGGCATAACTCTAAAACAGTATAAGTGACGCCACCAAAATTCAAACTTGACCTGTGTTTTGTGGTAATAAGCATTGTGTATAAGTTTCATAACATTTGGTTGAGGCAAACTAAAGTTAGAGAACGGAAACCAATTTCGGGACGCAAGTACATATGTACGGATGGACAGACGTACAGACAGATAAGGCTAAAACTTAATGCCCCCTCCGGTATGGCGGGGGCATAAATACAAACAAGAATGTGTCCATAGTACACGGATGCCCCACTTGCACTATCATTTTCTATGTTCAGTGGACCGTGAAATTGGGGTCAAAAGTCTAATTTGGCATTAAAATTAGAAAGATCATATCATAGGCAACATGTGTACGAAGTTTCAAGTTGATTGGACTTCAACTTCATTAAAAACTACCTTGACCAAAAACTTTAACCTGAAGCGGGACAGATGGACGGACCAATGAACAGACGCACAGACCGAAATACATAATGCCCCTAGGTGGGGCATAAAAACATCACTTTGAAGAGCAAGGAGAAATTATTAGTTGTAACCCAAATCACCATTAACTTAACCTGATTCTGTGTTCTTCCTTTCATTAAATCAAAATTTAGAATTCAAATTCTTTTCTTGAATATGTTTTTCAAGTACATTTATTTCCATTCATACAAATATAGTGAAACTTACTATTCTTTAATTAGTCGTTTATAGGCTGCATTAGCTTCAGGCCATCGTTCTAACTTTGTATATAATTCTGCTTCACATGTTTCTTGATAAAGTAATTCACTCGTCAGCTTTTCTGTTAACAGAAAATTATAAATCTTATAATTTATTATGCAGAAAAAAGATTGAAAATCAATTGCACTTTTGATCAAAAAAACAAAAAAGTTTTTGAGAACAATAATAATGTAAGAATATGTCACTTTTGAATCAAGAATTAAAATATACACTTACATTTTACACTACCTTCACCTCACAGCTTGACCTCAACCATGACCTCAATCTTGTTACATTGATATACATGTGTCTTTCCAGCAAATTTTAACACTCTTAAAACTCATTTATTGGGACTCAGGAACACAAATTAGTTATCCATTATTGTTCATTTTATTAATTTTTTGTTCATTATTACAACATTATTTCTTGACATGTCTATTTATACATGTTATAAGACTTAGTGTAAGTCAAAATATACAATACAGTAGGTAGATTTTTTCATTCTGCATGTTTGCCCTTGTCAGATTTTCTCCACCTAAAACAGATTTCAATATAAAAGACAAAACTTGCATTTTACCAATTTGATCTATTTTTAGCTGTCACGGCCATGTTGGTTGGTAGGCAGGATCACCAGACACACTTTTTAACTAGATATTGTAAATTCAGAAATCATTGTGAGGTTTTTTATCAATGCGAATAAAATGATTGGGTGAGTATCACAATAGTAAGAGCTCACATTCTGATATCTGATACATATATATGTGTGCAGATTTTCTAAAATCGCAATAACTAATCTGGCATTTTTGTTCATTCTTCAAAATTGCAATAATTTCTGTATGTATAGTACTCTAAGAATGATTATGGCCAGGTTTGGTTTCAATTGACCCAGTAGATTCAGAGGAGATTTCTGTAAAAGTTAATAGTCGATAGACAACAACCCACAAGTGTTAAGTGAATTGCTAACAAGGACATGAATCTCAGTTCTATACTCTAGGCAACTGCAAGACTGTCTACCTAGTTTTTTTTACATTAATAACTACGACCATAATGAAAAATCTCTTGCATTTTAAGGTATTTGCAAATGACAAAATTTTCCAAATATTCAGAAATTTGGCAAGTATGTTTGTAAATTTGAATAACTTTTTGATGTTTCAATGTGGACCTTTCAGACTATAAAACTCACCTCCAAGTGGAACTTTCAGATTATAAAACTCACCTCCAAGTGGACCTTTCAGACTATAAAACTCACCTCCAAGTGGACCTTTCAGACTATAAAACTCACCTCCAAGTGGACCTTTTAACAAATTTAATGTCTCCTCATACTTTCCCATCAACTCCAGTATAATCAAGTAAAGCTGTACCTCTGAAATATATCATGTACATTGTGTAAAAACTTCACATCTGATCGATGTTTATTCTTTTTAATTCAATAGTTCTATTTACAACATATAAGTTTAAGGCCATCCTTATAAATATTATTGTTTCTTGCACCTGACCCTATAAGGCCATCCTTATAAATATTATTGGTTCTTGCACCTGACACTCCATTTTTTCAGACGGCGAGTATGCAGGGCTTTTTTTAAATCAGAAAAAGATTGACAATACAGAAAACTATAGCTATTAACCACACAGGGGAATCAGACAAACAAATGAAATATTAGTTTGTTATTTATGATGGTAAAAGAAAAAAAGATTCTACTTTTGATTAACATGCAAGCCCTGACCATTTAAATGTCAAAATCAATCATTTGATTTTATTAAAGCAACAAAAGTATGGGGAACATTAAGAAATGTGTCAAACAAAAAAAAAAGACCAGATTGGTTTAGGGGAAAAAAGTTGATGCCTAACTTTAAAATATGTTTGGCCTAATTCATAATAACTATGAGCAACATGATGGGTGCCACATGTGGAACAGGATCTGCATACCCTTCCAGAGCACCTGAGATCACCCAAAGTTTTGTTTTGGTTGGGTTCATGTAGCACAGTCTTTAGTTGTCTATGTAATATTTTGTGGACTTTTGTCTTTCGCTGTTTTTTTTTGTTTTTGCCATGAAGTTGTCAGTTTCTCTTGGACAAATGAGTTTTGAATATCCCATTGATATCTTCCTCACTTTTTTTTTTATAAGGAACAAATAAATAAACTTTCCATGAAATTTTTCTGTTTATCAAAAACTATTCAAATGTTCACTAATTTTTTGAAAGTGGTCCCTTCAATTTCAATTTGATCAAGAGTTCTTTAAAAATTGATCAGGTGTAAACAAAATCACTCAGACTGGAACTAAGGTTTGTTTATTGTTTAGTAACAAAAATTCAGCTCTTTCACCAAAGCATTATTCATTTCAACATCTAACAATCTTTTAAACAATTCTTAATAAAACGAAAATTGTAAATGACCTTCGACTAAACAAGATATATACCTGCTTCTGCATTAATTTTGCCCTCCTCTACATATTTCTTTGTCATTCTATCTGCCAATGGTAAAAACATTGTGGCAGCAAGCCGCTTATCTGTGTGGCTCTACAATATATAATATAGCAAACATAAATCAGGCAATGGTAAAAACATTGTGGCAGCAAGCCACTTATCTGTGTGACTCTACAATATATAATATAGCAAACATAAATCAGGAAATGGTAAAAACATTGTGGCAGCAAGCCGCTTATCTGTGTGACTCTACAATATATAATATAGCAAACATAAATCAGGCAATGGTAAAAACATTGTGGCAGCAAACCGCTTATCTGTGTGACTCTACAATATATAATATAGCAAACATAAATCAGGAAATGGTAAAAACATTGTGGCAGCAAGCCGCTTATCTATGGGACTCTACAATATATAATATAGCAAACATAAATCAGGCAATGGTAAAAAACATTGTGGCAGCAAGCCACTTATCTGTGTGACTCTACAATATATAATATAGCAAACATAAATCAGGAAATGGTAAAAACATTGTGGCAGCAAGCCGCTTATCTGTGTGACTCTACAATATATAATATAGCAAACATAAATCAGGCAATGGTAAAAACATTGTGGCAGCAAGCCGCTTATATGTGTGACTCTACAATATATAATATAGCAAACATAAATCAGGCAATGGTAAAAACATTGTGGCAGCAAGCCGCTTATCTGTGGGACTCTACAATATATAATATAGCAAACATAAATCAGGCAATGGTAAAACATTGTGGCAGCAAGCCGCTTATCTGTGTGACTCTACAATATATAATATAGCAAACATAAATCAGGAAATGGTAAAACATTGTGGACTCTACAATATATAATATAGCAAACATAAATCAGGCAATGGTAAAAATATTGTGGCAGCAAGCCGCTTATCTGTGTGACTCTACAATATATAATATAGCAAACATAAATCAGGCAATGGTAAAACATTATCTGTGTGACTCTACAATATATAATATAGCAAAATAAATCAGGCAATGGTTAAAACATTGTAGCAGCAAGCCGCTTATCTGTGTGACTCTACAATATATAATATACCATACACAAATCAGAAAATTTGTTTAAATGGTTATGACAATATTTACCCCAGTATGAATATGGTGATAAAAATTACAATACAAAAATAAAGAGATGTGGTATGATTGCCAACGAGACAATTATCCACCCAAGTTCAAATGCAGTGGATGTAAGCAATTATAGGCAACCGTACAGCCTTCAACAATGACAAAAACCCATACAGTATAGTAGTAATGTTGTTTTTTACAGTTAAGAAAATATTTAAATTATTGATTCATGAGTCCATATATAAGAAGTAGCCAATGCTGTCTAGCACCACATACTACATGAATGTACCCTTTTATGTATTAGAATAACATACTTGGTTGGAACTTGTGTTAGCTCAAAAGATAACAGGGTCAGGTAGACATGAACATTTGATACTAGTACCATTTATCAATAAAACAACCACAATGATATCCAGAGGTACAATGTATAACTGTCTTCAAATTAAGGATGTTGCATTAACCAAATGAGTGTACATGCAGGTGCATATACGAGACATTTTCTATAAAACCAAATAACTTCAATCTTTTCACAATACTACCAATTCTTAAGAAACAAGTGAAACTGCGAGCTACTGCTCACTGATGATACCCCCAGCCCAAATATTTGACGGTAAACAGGAAGTTGTTGAGTGATTAATCTGAAAACGCATCACACGGTATAGCTGACTTATATAAACACTGAAACCAAATTTCAGAAATCCTTGTAATGTAGTTCCTGAGAAAAATGTGACGAAAATTTTCAACTTGGATGTGTTGTGTAAAATGATGTAAGTGTTCGGTAAACAGGAAGTTGTTGAGTGATCAATCTGAAAACGCATCACACTGTATAGCCGACTTATATAAACCCTGAAACCAAATTTCAGAAATGCTTGTATTGCAGTTCCTGAGAAAAATGCGACGAAAAATTTTCATGGGACGGAAGGACGGACTGACAGATGGATGGACAGACAGAGGTAAAACAGTATACCCCACTTTTTAAAGCGGGGTATAATTACAACCATCCACCATATACTTTATTTCATAAACTCAAGTGTCATCAACCTAATCAAAACTGTCTTTTTTTAAAACATACCTGCATGACAATACTCATAATGGCCCAGAAATAGTAAGGATTCTTCTGAGGCTGAAGTCTGTGTAAGGACATGGCTGTCTGTTGTTGTTTCTTGTAGTTACCCATTCTGACATATGCCATAAATAATGCTGACAGAATCTCTTCGTTGTCTGGCTTTAGCTTGTGGGCATTTTCATACATATCAACTATTGCCTCCACTGAAATAAATAACAAATGTCTACGCAGTGAACATGCATTTTATCTATATTACATGTAGACCATCCCAATATTGGAAGAGACCTCCGTTGCTGAGTGGTCTCATGTATTTTATCTATATTACATGTAGACCATCCCAATATTGGAAGAGACCTCCGTTGCTGAGTGGTCTCATGTATTTTATCTATATTACATGTAGACCATCCCAATATTGGAAGAGACCTCCGTTGCTGAGTGGTCTCATGTATTCTATCTATATTACATGTAGACCATCCCAATATTGGAAGAGACCTCCGTTGCTGAGTGGTCTCATGTATTTTATCTATATTACATGTAGACCATCCCAATATTGGAAGAGACCTCCGTTGCTGAGTGGTCTCATGTATTTTATCTATACTACATGTAGACCATCCCAATATTGGAAGAGACCTCCGTTGCTGAGTGGTCTCATGTATTCTATCTATATTACATGTAGACCATCCCAATATTGGAAGAGACCTCCGTTGCTGAGT
The DNA here is from genome assembly GCA_017311375.1 of Mytilus coruscus. Lineage (NCBI taxonomy): Eukaryota > Metazoa > Mollusca > Bivalvia > Mytilida > Mytilidae > Mytilus > Mytilus coruscus. The sequence continues at coordinate 97,242,818 of CM029598.1, forward strand.
GGTCTCATGTATTCTATCTATATTACATGTAGACCATCCCAATATTGGAAGAGACCTCCGTTGCTAAGTGGTCTAAGTAGTGTATCTGTCAACGTATATTTGTTCCACCTCACAGACTGACAAACTGGGAATCTTTGTTATAAACAATGCCATAATATTTGTTCCTGTTGGATAAAATATTCTATATCATTTATTCCTTTAGGAACAAATACTATTATAATTGTTGAAGTGGTAATAATAATGCAGAATATTTTTTCTATTTGGATCTTATATCATAAAGGAACTTCTATTTCATGACACATAGATAGTTATCACTAGCAAAAATTTTTCTACTTCGCTTCAAACATGTTTTTTCATTAACTTACAACACGTTCAGTCTTGAAATAATTGACTTGATATTTAGAATTTAATTTCTTCACTGTAGCTGACACCCACCCATAACTGAGATTTCAAAGTACCTTCCTTAGTGCCCAGGTATGTTGAAGTTTTTATGAAAGAACCGTTTTGGTGCTCATGAATTCTATATATTATAAAATTTCAACTCAAACGTTTAATCCAGAGACAAACTATTTTCAATGAAGTTGGTATCATGCTTTGTTGGTACATTTCATACTTTTTAATACATTATTTTTTTCCACCGAGAAATCAAGTCTGGCCTCTTACTCCTACATTATGTGTGCAAATAATTGGCTGAAAAGCAAGAAATTTTAATTTCATATTTTTAAGTTTGACCTGGTGAGAGGATTTCATCTAGAAAGGTTTGTATTTGAGGGTGCAAAATATTGAAGATACTGACTGTTCAGACTCAAGAGTATGAGAAAAAGAAGCAGTCCTCTAAAGAGAGTTTAGATCATATTTTCACAGCCCTCAAAGTAGCTTCTGAAATGAAGTTGCCAACTGGCCACCAGACATGAAAATTTAGTGGCCAACTCAAAATTTCAGTGGCCATGAAATAATTTCAGGTTGCCTACATTTTTTTTTCTAGCTAAACATAAAACAACCCTTGTGAAAGAAAAGTATTAAGTTTTTGTTCTGTGTTTTTATGCTGTCGAGTGTAGAAAATAGTTTGTATAAATCAACTGTAAAATAACCACATGATTTATTTAATTTATTGTGCATATTTTAAATTACAGTCTGCAACGTTAAGCAGCTTGAAGCCCCAGTCTAGTAAAAATCTCATCGGACTTGTGCAGAAGAACTGGTGATTGCCCGATCGGTCAAGTGAACATCTGAAATCGTTTGCGAAATTGTAGCTGGTATTTTACTGAACCTATGAGAACAAGTTACAAAATTGTCGCCGACCTTGTTTCCATCCGTTTACTAAAGAAATCGAGAACGAGGCTCGATCATGTGCTTTCAATAAACACAATCTATAAATGCCAATGGTTTTCTTTCTAACGGCACGTAATAGTCAAAGTTGTGACTGAGTGCGGAAATACGAAGATAGATAGATATAAATCCTGTCAGTAGTAACTGTGCATTTTCAGTCAACGACAACAAATTGCTTACAAATGAACTACAATTACCTGATGCAATAAAGCGCTGACAAGATCAAGCTTAAATCTAAAAGGCGCTTGAAATACAGTATAAATTTGTGTTACTGTCAAGCGCTCAGACGATTTTTGAAACCCCACTCTGACCAGAGCAAAATTTCCAAAAATTTACGGTCGCCAGATTTTCAATATTCTAATAGCCTAAATGGCGACCAAATATGAATTTTTGGTCACCAATCAGCTTTTAAAGTCACCCAGGCGACCATTTCAGTAGACTAAATTGAGGGCTGTTTCATTGGACCAACTTGATCATGAACCACTTAAAGAATCTTCACTCCTTTTTTTCAGAGTACAAAAGAACACTTGTTAGATTATATCTCCCATTTTTTCAATTTTCTTGAATCAATTCAATGTAAGATAAATCATCCATACATTTATATGTTTCTCTGTAACAGATACACATGGCCTGTAGTGTGGCCTCATCAACAGGATGTTGGGCATGGACTTCATCCAGTAAGTTAGAACTGTCATCGTGTCTTCCAAGTCTCAACAGAGCAAGTGCTTTTAAAATCTGAAAAAAGAAACAAACATGATAAACAAAAAAAAAATCAATTTGTTCATAAAAGGAATTGATAAATTAAGTCTGTGCTAGGTTTAATTCATGAAGTTTAAACACCATTTGCACTCACTTTGCAGAATTTTTAAAATTATTATAGAAAACTGTCCATTTCATAGTTACATGTACATGTATTTTTTTTCACAAGATTTCAATTGAGAAATTTATCAGAGTTTTGCTATAGCTAGAGCTGGTCAATTTAACCCTTATTAACTGAGAACTTCCACCAAATAATAAACATCAAATTTCTTGTAAATATAGATTCTACCACTGTATTGAGTATGATAAGATATTTATCCACTCAAGACACTGTAATTTTCAATTTTAAAAGGTGAGGCTTGCAGAGTGTTTTAAATATTCAAAATTTAACTGTCGAGAGACTCAGTGTGGATAAATGTCATAACTTTTGCATGATTTGGTGGTAGAATTTGTTTCTCTAATGATTTTTAAACGATATGCAGACAAATTCAATCCTTCCTTTTGAATGATTTGCAAAAAGATGTGTTCTTTCAATGTGAAATCATCATTCATGGTTGCCTTTTTTCATGACATCACAATAGGACATTCAGAGGAATTATGACCAATGAAGAACTGAGATAAAACAAACCACATGTTGATTAAATAAAAGTAATCAACATGTCAGGAAAAGGATAAATCGAGTAAGAATTAGAGAAATGTGGTTTCTGGTGCAAGATTTGACAGCCTTTGCAGTTTGTGATAATCAGATTGAATAGTGTTTAATGCCACTTTCAGCACAAGTGGGGGCAAGTTTTCATTGGTGGTGGAAGACGGAGTTATCATAGAGAAGATGGGAAAACTGACAATCCTCGTCAATTAAGATTGGAGTCAAACACACCTGCCATGTGCAGGGTTTGAACTCACAACCTCAGTACTGACAGACCAGTGATACAAAAGTTGGACTATTTAGACCAGTCGGTGACAGAGGTCTTGTGATAATTTGAGATACCTACTTTAGCACATTGGAGATCTTTCTGTTTCTTTAACACTTTGTCAGCTTCCTGTACAGCCTTTTTGTTGTTTCCATTATCAAGACAGTCTATAATTAAATAAGTTTTCTAATTATTTAAATCATGATAAATCCTTAAACTTTTTAAAAACACCAGAAAACAATTGCACTATATTGATTGATATTGACAGTAGACAGATTGAATACATATCTGCATAACAATACACGATTTCAATAGTGGAACTGAGTGGAAAGTCAATGCACATCAAAATCCAGGAAAGTGTTTGTAAAGTCTCTTAATGAACCCGCAAATGGAAACTATCCAAATCAAGTTACGAAAACCATCTTCTATCATCTAGAATTCTATAAAGCAAATTTGATTTCATGCAATATTTTTCTGTAATTTACACATCATAGATCAAAAGTGATTGTTTTGAGAAGTCATAGGGCTCAAAATTGAGGTCAGTTGTAGTAAAAGCACCAAAATTTGTATTTGAATTGGCGCAGTGCTGACCACAGCTGAGCTCTATTGTGTTGTTTCATTCCAAATGTATACATATAATAAAAAGGAGATGTGGTATGGTTTCCAATGAGTCAACTATCCACCCAAGTTCAAATGAAGTGGATGTAAGCAATTATAGGCAACCGTACGTCCTTCAACAATATGCAACCTTGTCTATAGTAAATTTACTTCATTTATGGGAACTTCCTTGTTTTAGAATTACACAAGCCTTGTTCAGTTTTCAATTTGTAGATCACATTCAAGATTTTTAATGAAAATCAGTTTACATTAAAAAAGACTCCATTTTACATCATTAACTGATGAAGGATATCTGTTTATCCTAAATATCTATTCATTTTTGTATTTATTCATGTTATTTACCGTTTCCTATTTTTTAGTTTTGGTGTTTTGTACACTTTTCAGATATAATTAATTTATGCATTGCATACAGTATCATTTACATAAAGATCAGACATCTTTGTAAGAAAGATCGTTGATTATTAATATAATCTTAAACGTTTTATATATATTTGTATAGAGGTGTATTCAATGTATGTAAAAAGAATAATGGATATCAGCTAGACATGCTAGAGGTCTTGAACTAGCCCATTGCAAGCAGATTTTATACAGGGCCAAGCTTAACCCTACTTAAGCACCTTGCCCTCTTGGAAAGTTCATTTATGCTATTTATACGGCAAGTCACATGGTCTTCTCTGGTCTCCAAAAAGGTGTCACCAGTTATATAAAAGAACAGAGTTCCAATGTTCCCCACTTTGCACATATTAAAATCTATCCAAGGGCAATAACTAAAAAAAAAAACACTTTTTTTGTTGTTCTTTAAAACAATTTATAAATATCTTAAAGATATGAAGGTGTCAGAGCAAATGCAAGGCGATTTCCGTTATAATTAATTTTTCCAAGGGGCATTACTAGTTATAAATATTTGATCAGCAATTATTTTCAAGTGTGTCAAGGACATTGCTGATATAAACCTATGATACAAGTTTCATAAAATTCTGGCAAGAATTGTACACGAGCGCTAAGGGAATGACCATTTAACTTCAAGGGGGGTTATGGTTTTATCCTGAAAAAAATATTCTAATCCCCAATTTGATGAAAAAAAATATTGTGGTCAAGCAGATGACAAAAAAAAATTATTCTGAATCCAGAAGTTCCCCACATAGGCGGATCCAGGGGGGGCCCTGGCCCCCCCCCCTTTTGTGGGAAAAATTTGGTTGATTATATAGGGAATCACTGAAGCATGACTGGAGCAAGCCCCCCTTAGGTCAGTCAGCGGGCCCCCCCTTATGAAAAGTTCTGGATCCGCCAATGCCCCCATACCTTATAGTGCTTTGCGGGAAATTTTTGTTTTGACTCAGACAAAAAAACCATAACAAACAACCTCCCCCCCTTGAAGTAAAATGGTTGTGCCCTAACAATGCAAATTCCATATAATCAATATTCTCATATTTCATGTATTTGTTTACATAGAATCTGGAACATGCCGAAGTTATATACCTTTAAAAAAAACCCAGGAAAAGCAGTATTTTAATGCAAAATGATCTTAATAAATCATTTTCAACATAGGTGAAGCGCAGCGCAATAGCCTTATTACTCAGTTACAATTACGGCATTAGAGAATCTGTGGTAATCAGGGGTTAAAAAATCCACTAGCCCGACGCCCGGGACTAGACTATTACACCTCGGGCAATTAAAACTTGTAACCCAATATGCCCGAAGGACTAGTCACAAAAAATTCTTGGCATTTCGAAAATAGAAAATCCCCTCATCACTATTCTATCTTAGCCAAACAAATTCAATTACGTCATCCGGGAGCCCAAGAATTTAAACCGATTTTGTACGTGTTTTAAAAATAGAACAACTAACTCTGGGTGGACCGGTATCATGTATTGATCGCAATTCACGTACTTTCAATATCATTTTCTCAGTACAGGGGGTATTGTACATTGCTTATGCCGAGATTTTCAATTAATGGTACTTGGGTGTATAATGTAATGATCGATATTGACCTGTCTTGTCGGACAGCTGTTGAGCTTGAAACCATGCACAAATTATTTCTAAATATTTTAGTACGGCCACCACAGGAACTTTGTCAGTTTCAAAACGAAAAACGGTAGATGAAGGGGTAATGAGGCTGAAAATTCATCCCAAAAAATGCCAAATACGACCAGGAAAAGCGGAAAAAAACTTTTATAGTGTCATGGACAGAAAGATTCCCCATGGGCAAGGTCGGCTGTTACTGATGATAAACAAGAGATGATGTTTTGTGAATATTGCCGTTATTTTCCTGATCACGCTAAAAAAAATCTGCTTTGTATGTGGGAACAACAAATATGGGAATTGAATCCTTGTTTTCTCATGACAAGACCAATGAACATGTTTTCTGTGCCCGAAAATATTTAACAACCCATAGTACAAGGGAAATCCAAAAAGATGTCTAGAGATCCTTGTTATAATTAATAAAACAAAAATTTATTTAATTTATTTTATTAGATACAGTGTATATTGTCGCCTTCAAAACAAAGGACACCTACTATGTATTATGCAACAAATTCTGAATTTGTAAGGCCTACTCAGGCTAGCAGGCCAGTTTTGATTGGCTAGCAGTTCTACTAACAGGGCTAGTAAAATCCTGCTACCAACAAGTCCTGGGCTAGTGAGCTGTAACACAATTTTTTAACCCCTGGGTAATTGAACAATGTCAATGGACTTCATACCATACAACAATCACTTTTCCTTAGTGGCATCAAACATTTGCTATTATGACGTCAAAATACTTGTACAGGAAACTTTATGAAGTCCAGTAAAGGCAGACAAATAGCGAAAAGATGTATCCATGGACCATTATACTGTCAATTTAAGAAGGAACTTGCCCCTTTAGCCTCATTATCTTATTCTGTGATTATCATGATTATATACAATCATTGCAGTAAAATAGTTCAAAACCTTAACAAAACAATTGAAATAAAAAGAGGTCGAAATGTATCAAGTCAAAACCACATCAGATTATTTTCATTGGCGGCATCTCTAAATTCTATGATTTATACAAAAATTATCAACCAAAAATTTGTTTTTAAAACGGTCATTACTGAACAGAGATGTTAAAATCTTTTTAATTTGCTATATTTATATTGTTCTTTGTGTCTATATTATCATTTAAGTAAGATTTATGCATATAAAATCTATAAACGGACCATAAATAGGTCTGAGTCGCCTTTCGTTCACATCCACATGGCTACGAGAAGCCATTTTCAGGCAAATCTCGTTCATACAAGTACATCTCGTGAGTTTCTGTTGGCGGATTCTTCTAAATAGAAATATTGTTTTCGTGTATTCTTTTACATTATAAGTAAAAAATGTGCAATATATCTTGTTTTTACTATAAGTAGTTAGAAATACCGACTTAAAAAAAAATAATAATGATAATGCGTCGACTACTTTAGAACTATTTGTTGTAGTGGATTGCTCTATTTTAGTTGTTGATCGGCACTTCCGGTTTCACTTTCCCTTTGAAAGTTAAAGTTGAATGGTTATTGACAAATGTTGTGCAATGACATTACACCAACAAATATATTCGGGAAAACGATTAACAGCTGTAATTCACAATGGCTAGTTCACAGGGAGTCGATGATATGACACTTGAAAGAAATCAAAAGCAGACGGAGGACAAAGAAATTGAAAAATCTGATATGCCACATATGGCCTGTGGCATAAATTATTCTCAGTGTTTAGTACCAAAAGGAATAGACATTGCAAAATATATCCTTCAGAAGGAATCATGGCCTAGAGAGGGAAAACACATTCTAGCACAGTATGACGATCGCAGTGTTATTGTTTACCAAGCATTTAATCCATCTATTGCTAAATATGCAGTACAAAATCAACAGTAAGAACATTTCTAGATCAGTAAATTTAAAATGAGCAAAAGAAGAAGCATTTTAGTGGTAATGAATCAATGTACATTATTGTGATATATCCCGGTGTCCTTTACTATTCCAACAGTGTTACAATAACATCTGACATCTGTCATGTTTGTCATTTTGTCTGTTACTTCCAATGAAGTGATGATGAATTTGTTATTTTAGCCTTTATGTATCTCCTTCAGACAGGTTAGTTAGTGTCTCCTTACTTGATTGACTAGCAGTAGAAACACTAATTGTTACACTTTCACAAATTTAGTGAATTATGGCAGTTTTCCAGATAGAACTATTGAATCTACAGGCCTGAAGCTGAATTTTACGAAAATTTTAGTTAGATTCTTACAGGCCCCACAGCATTTTTACAAGCCTGGGCTGGTGGGCCTGTGGTTGAGCACAAAGTATGCGATGGACCATGGTAAATATGATTTTATGGTCCACCTAGCAAGCTGAACTTTTTTGTTGTTTGTATATACTCACAGATAAAGTTTGACATATTTGAGTTTCATTACCATGATTACTGTAGAAAGACTTTTCACAGAATTTTTATTTTGTATTTTATTTTTAGTGATCAACATTTGAGCTGCATCGAATAGAAACCCACCTTATGTAAGTGCATGTATACATGTAAATGAATAAGACTTTGATTGATTTTGGAACATTCAAATATGAAATAAACATGATAAAGATGAATTTTGGTCTGTTTATGTAGAGTTCTTATCATAATATAATATAAATAACTTAATTTTCAAACAGTAACAGTCTTTCCGTAGAGATTTTTCAACTGGAAATAGGTTAATAAATGTATTGCTATTCATTTGTATAAGGTCGATTTCTATCCAACGCAGCTCATTTGTTGTTCTATTTTACCAAATTTTCCCTTTCTACACACACCTAATGAATTTCTCAGTTTTGTCATATTAGCCACCCCTAGTCTCCTCAGAAATTTCTTACATGTATATCATTCTGGTATTAAAACAGGAAATTATGAAATACCATCTTGTTTCTAGAAATTTTACTTCTTTAGCATCACATCCATCATACTACAATGTATCTATACATGCTATAAGAAAATAATTTTAGATAGCATCACATTACCATGATGCTAAAAGGGAGAACACTGGACCCTATACATTCTATAGACCCATAAATATCATGTGTTTGTAGGGAAACTGTAAATTCAGAAATTATTGCGTGCATTTATTATTTGGATTTCGCCATGACAGTCCAAAATGCTAATGAAATGTGAGAATAATTATTGAGATTACCGGAAAAGCTGCATACAAATTAATATTTGTCAGATTTCAGAATGTGATCATGAGTTCTTATTATTGCCATACTCACCCAGTCGCATTATTCACAATAATAAAACATTGCAACAATTTCTGAGTTTACAGGATATGTTTCTGATACAACGCAGAGGCATGACAGAAGACCCCATGAATTACAAGTTAATTACTGATGTGTTAAAGGCAAGGTTGGCAAAAAAGTGGTCAATACTAGTATTGACCATGCCGGCGGTAAATACCGGTAAATACTGGCAAATACTGGTCAATTCTGGCAAATACTGGTCAATTGAAATTTTGATAGGACTTGACTATAAAACTAGTCCCTACCTCAGTTCAATTACTTGGTAAATGGATAGATATAGTCACAAGGCAGGAAGTCACTTATTTACTACATTGTAATAGGACAAAAAGTCCCAATTAATTAGTTCATGAACATGGTTTAATGAAGATTTATCAAATATTAATTTAATCATTCAACAGATATAGTCCTTAACACCATGAGGTCAGTCACTTAAGAGAGACTATATAACATTCTGGTTTTCTTAACAGTTGTTCTGAAAGATGCAATTAAAAAATAAAAAAAAAAAATGTTTTTTATATATATATATATGTTATATATTTATTACAAAACCGTTTCCTGCATTTAGAACATTTTATCATGCTGTTGAATAGTCAGGAATTAATCCATTGTTTAAAACAATCTTTAGAAATCACTTTTATGACTTTTTCCTGTTATGTCCTGTTATGTCAACATTTATTAGGGGACAGTTGTTATAGTAATTAAACTTTTGACACCTGTTAGCCATATAATAGGTAATGCTCTGATAATCTATATTGCTAGTCACTTGTAATTCTATTTACCTGTAAAATTCAAACCTTTTCAAGAAAAAAATATCTTGATTTATACATGTTAAAATAACTGATATAGCTGCTCAATTTTATATGTATACCAAAAGTATGCAATATCATTACCCCTAAGAACTAAATTAGTCATTTTAATGTTTTAATAATTGATAACATACCATTATCATTCATTTTTATAAACTGAATCATGCCAAAGGAATAAAGTTTTCCGTCATCAACCGTTTTTTTACTAGAATTGATAGATATGTCGGTCAAAGAAGCATGAAAATTTCAATTGACCAGTATTTGCCAGTATTGACCACTTGGGGACTGTTGTCCGGGGTGGTAAATACCAGTAAATACCACTGGTAAATACCGGGGGTGGTAAATACCACCCAACCTTGGTTAAAGGAACATTACTTTTATTGGCGTTCTTCTTCTACTCAATCTACTGACAGTCTTTTACAAATTAAAGAAACTGCATATACATGTGTATTTAAAGATTATCTCGTCTTCAAACCAATTTCAACTAATTATGGCCACCTAGAGATGCTGATTGCTATTTTCACAAGCAAGAACAATGACTTAGGCGTACATGTATGACATCATACAATCTATTATTATACTCAGTTGACATGATTAAAGAAATCCCACACCACTCAAGTACCTTGAGATTGAAAATTATCTTAAAGAAATATCAACGGAAAATTTTAGAAAATAGCGATACAATTGAATAATCATCACATGACATTTAATTGTATGTAGATTTGGTGGGCCAGGATTCAGCTATGAAAGAATGTCATGGGTGAAAACTAATTTTCTGTGGATGATGTATCGATGTGGATGGGCAAGCAAGAAAAACCAAGAAAGAGTTTTAGCAGTTAGAATTAGTCGTCATGGATTTGAGAAGATATTGGCAAATGCCTTTACAGTAAAAGTAAGCTTAAATAAGATGCATTGAATATGTAGAGGAAATGTTGTGTATATGTCAGTGGGACAGCAACCCATCAACTAAAAAGCGAACTAAAAGACATCTACAGCAGATCAGGTCAACTTGCAATTGGATGTAAGAAAGCAAAAATCAATCAACCATCATTCATCATGTTCATATATATTATAATGTCAGTAGTTTATGAGAAATTGTACTATTCCAGATGCTGATAAATTAATAAAGCAACCTTAATCATTATTAAATACACAAATATGGCTTAAGTATCATTCTGAATGTGAATAGGATTTATGTAAAATGTAAACAAATTATGTATAAACTACAGGTAAATACCTACCCAGGTTGGAGATCTATGCATGTATATGTATCTCTTCAAAATATTGATACATATACATAATAGAATACTCAAAACTAAGGAAAAGAATCAACAGTGTACAGATATATAATAATTCAACACATTGCTATTACATGTACACATTTTGTTGCTTTGAAGGTCATGACGGTAGGAAATTAAGTATTCATGAAAAAAAATCTTCAAGTCTATCAACATCCAAATGAGTTAACTAATTCAAAATATTGAAGAAAATTTGTAGTATACATTTATATATAAGATTTATTTTTGTCTTTATAGCTACAAAGAGCAGAAAATCTACAAACCTATGAGATAAATGTTCGACTGCAATGGGATCCTGATCATTCTCCTACATATGAAAAACTTTCAAGAAAAGCCATACAACTAGGATTGAAAGGGGAGGTAAGATAGACAATTTTATATCATGTTAAAGATGTTATTGTAATGTATTTGACATTCCTTGTTTATAAAATAGAGATAGGGAATGGGAAAGTGTCAACTCGACCAAAGAGCAAAAAACAGCCCAAAGTAGGGTTTATTTGATGTTTGTCTGATCCTGAATGTGCATGAAATATTTTGAACTGGATGTAAGTAAGCAAAAATTAGTCAACCAGTGTTCATTTATTAATATGTCATCATATGGTTTGTAGTTTAATACAAATTGAACTACAGTCGAACCGTGTTGTGTCAAAGTCGAAGGGACCGGGCCAAAGTATTCGACTTATCAGAGGTTCGACTCATCTGAGGTCGAGTGTGTCGTCATAAATTTGGAATGTATGAAATACTGTATGGGATTTGTGTAAACTAGATACTTTGAACAGTGTGCCTTTTTCAATATGACACTTTATGATTGTGTATTCAATCTCCATATTTTTTGTCCTTAGCAATTAAACACACAAGTAAAGGTATAAATCATGAACTAATACAATCAACAGTCTACTCAAATATTTACAAAGGTCAGTCACTATAAACTGTGAAATCACTTGCGGAAAGAAATAAGTTTTGAATGGTCTCTGATGAGGTAGTCTGCTTTACATTAAATTATTATGAATTTATTGTAATTGTCTTAATCCTTTTATTTATTGTAATTAATGAGTTTTAATTCTAACAATTCATTTAATCTCGACTTGGGTCATTTAAATTCATTTCGTTTTTATGTCAGGTGATATATCATGTATATGTTCAACACACTAACAAAAGTGTTAATTACCAGTTACCATAAACATGTCATTTTAACTGTTATACAAACAAGTATGTTTACTCAGCTTTAATCACTTTTGAAAATGATTAGGTTACATAAGAAATACATCCGATTTGAATTTGTATCATTAGGTCTCCATTTATCGAAAAATTTTTCTTTCAAACTTCAAGACCTCGGGGTCAGTTTACATTAATTTTACATCAACGGGACTATAACATTCACTCGACTTAACCAAGTATTCGAATCAACCGAGTTCGACTCATCAGAGGTAATTATGCATTGAACAAACAGGAATTTTACCGGGACCGAGGAAATTACTTTGACTCATCTGAGTTTTCGACACAACCGAGTTCGACACAATGAGGTTTCGACTGTATTTATTAAACTGTATCCCATTTATACCTACTAAATACATGTATTGCAAACCACATATTTTCTAATTTACTGGTTGTTGTTACATTGTATTTACATACTTATGCTTGTTGTTCGGTGTGAGCCAATGCTCCGTGTTGAAGGCTGTACCTTGACCTATAATGGTTTACTTTTATAAATTGTTACTTGGATGGAGAGTTGACTCATACCACATCTTCCTATATCTAATTAATATTGCTCATTATTTAAAAAGGTACACTATAATTGAAAATACAACTCAGAAATTTATTATCTGATACCATCTAATTTTTTGAGTGATTTATTTTCACAAAATTAACATTAGCTAGTAGAAAAAAAACCCAAATATAAGTACTTGCAAAATGCCCCCCAATAGGAACACATCAGCCAAAATAGAAAATCATGATACTTAAAAAATTACAATTAATCTCTGCAAAGTTAGTTGGAACAAGCTAACCCAAATGAGGGGGAGGGTTGGGCACCTGCTAACATGTTAACCCCGCCACATTCTGTATGTGCCTGTCCCAAGTCAGGAGCCTGGTTGTCGTTTGTTGCTGTGTTACATATTTGTTTTTTGTTCATTATTTTGTACATAAATTAGGCCGTTGGTTTTCTCATTTGAATTTTTTTACATTTGTCATTTTGGGGCCTTTTATAACTGACTATGCGGTATGGGCTTTGCTCATTGTTGAAGGTTGTACAGTGACCTATAGTTGTTAATTTCTGTGTCATTTGGTCTCTTGTGGAGAGTTGTCTCATTGGCAATCATACCACATCTTCTTTTTTATATGATTTGCAGCATGTTCAGTAAACGATAAACATGGTCACCTTTTCTCTCACCAGTTACTACCTGTATATAAATGATTGACCTATTATATATTGCAAATATCATCTTGCCATGCAGCACAATCTATTGATGCATTGCAGTTATGTTACATATACCATATAAATACATTACTGATTAAAGGGTTGTCTCCCTTCAGCAAGGGCTACACACCTTAAGTGTTAGAGGTATTGGAAACAATAAGTGTGTAACTGGTCCTTTAATTTTCATTGTCTACAAATATAGTCCCTATTATGGACAGTGTATTACTTACAACTTTAGTTTCTTCCTAATTTGGACAACACTTTTAGGGCACACCTTTGTCCTGATGACGCCGATCTAATCTAAACATGTCAACAATAAAAGATGCAGTTTACTTAAGTGTTGTTGTCAATGTAGCGGTATTTGATTATTTTATCTGACAACCCTGCATACCATCTGGTATCCACTTAAGGAACTCTACCAGCACAAAACATAGGAGGCGTTGGTTCAGCAACTCTTTATTTATGATATTTCGCTGAACCCTGCATCCCGGATCCGCCTATACCACACAGCGCCGACCCCATGGCCATCTCTACACCGAGCAAGAACGAAGAATTCCAAGAAGCCAACAAACAACTGATACCATCAATTACTGCGAAAAACCACCAAACAAAAGGAAAATTATATGAAGAACAAACAAAGGATTACATTCCTACAACAGGACGACCAATATATCAAGATTTATATGTACCATCATTCCGTGCCATCGAAAAATTAAATATAAAATTATTTAAGTGTGAAACCTTAAAAGGATCTTTCAAAAGTAAATGGAGATAACACAAAAAGCCAAGATAGACTTCCAGTACTATTAAGAACCTACAGGAAATTATACTTCAAAAGTAAGATACAAAGAACATAAATCCTTCCCACTACCATTTCCAGTTCAACCAACATTGCCAAGAAATTTTGCGACAGTTAACCACTTTACGGCATTCCCGCGCGATTGGAAGTAGTACCTCCGCCAAAGGGAAGCCAGTCGAAATGGTAGGGTGTGCCCTAAAAGTGTTGTCCAAATTAGGAAGAAACTTTATAAAACTGTACACTGACATTGTACTTATATTCATGTTACACATATTTATATTTCTATTTAAAACATATTTTATTTATACACTTACCATTAGAATAGTTTACAACTATTTTTAAGATAAAGACAATTGAAACAATTATAGATTAACTCTAAATTTAGTCATATACATATTTCCTATTTATTTCTTTTTTTATACATAAAATAGCAAGTACATGAAGTAGGGGATGGACAATTCATTGTTAAAGAATCTAAGTACTGTAAATTCAGAAATTATTGCGTGCATTTATTATTGTGATTTTGTCATTTTAGACTAAAATGCGATTTTAATTTTTGCAATATTGAGAAAAATCCTGTTTAATTCATATAAAAAATTTCAAAATGCGAGTTTAAATTATTGCGATTATAACCCTGTCGCATTTTTTGCAATAATAAAAACATCGCAATAATTTTTGAATTTACAGTAATGAATTTGAAGGTAAAGTAGTGATTTGGTTCAGTTGAAGAAAGTAAAAATTTAGTTGGCGTGAAACTGTCTAACTTAAGTCATCCTTAACATAAAGTTGTCCATATTTTGATTTAGAGTTGATGGAGTTTTCTACAAGTTTTATATGATTTATCCCAAAAGTATTTACACTACAAAGTAAAAATCTTATTGAAATATTGCAATTGTGAATTTTTATTTTGCATTTTATGTTCTAATAAAACTGCACTCAGAAATAACTGTGTATTTATCTTTTGTAGACCTTAAAGACATATGGTACAGAGTGGATACAGAGTATAACTGATATTACTGACTTTGTCAAGTCTCAAAAGAAAATTCTGGACAGAGAAGGACGGAAAGAATTAATGACACCAAAGGAAAGAGTTTACAAAGTCATGGATTATAATACCTGTAGTAGGATAGATCTTGATGTTTTTGAAGTATGTATATTTTTGTACTTATTTACATGTTGTTTGTGTCTGCCAACATTCTGTTTGTAAACTCACAAATTGAACCTTTGATTATAGTGCAAAGCAAAGAAACACCTTGAATAGCTTTAACCGTAGAAAAAAGTGTACTTTTATTGTGCAGTTTTCATGCCTGCCAAAATTTCCAAGAAGACCTTTCAGAAATGTTTTAAACACTCTTTATGACAGAATTTTTTCAGAATTAATTGGATATCCAGAATCTAGGAATGGCAGTCTCCACTGAGAATATATAATTCCTAATTCAGAGAAGCAAGCATGTCATTTTAAGTTTTAAAGCAACATCAGCTTGGAATGGGTTGCTGTCTCATTGGCATGTACTCAGCATTGTGTTTTTTTTTATTTTACAGAACCTAGTATACTTGGAGTGTGTACAAAGAACAATGTAGTTTAGTTTGATTGTAAAATGTGGTAAAATGTTTTTACTATTTTAGACAAAAGTGCAATACAGAGCATTTGTTTGATAAATAAGCTGCTTTTGCCTTGTTTCAGAATTCTTCAGTATTTCCACAAATAAGGAGGATAAATATATCTGGTCTACAAGCTAATGTAAAGGAGGAACTTTTACGGAGATAGTGTCTGGTTATGGTCCAGTTGATGAAATACAGATATTTCAGAATAATGAGGTAAAATTGTATTAAGACAAATATTTCTTTCTTGTCAGACCATGGAAAAATGACAATTTTAGTTTGAACATTTTAGCTCAGTATGGTCAACAATATTGTCAACTGTCACTATAAATATTTGTATAAAACTTTGGTCACCACTCATTGTAACATAACATGAAAATCTATTTTTTTGCCAAACAGTCCCCTAATTTTCAAAATGACAACTTTTCCATGAAAATTGCAACAATATCAAAATAATTAAAAAAAATATTTTGGTGGTTTTCGTGGATAAGGCAAACCACGAATTTAAATTCTCAATGAAGTAAAAACAATTTATAGACTTGAATGCAGACCTTTGTAAAACCAAAAAAATAAAATTTTCATAAAAATGAAATGTTACTAATTCAAGAAGAATTGGTACCCAGGAAAACAAATAATTCCATTAAGTATCTTTCTTTCTATTTGTTACAATTTAACATGTGTTTACATTTATAAACATTTTATGTTTGTAGGACGGGGAATCCAGAAACTTTGGTATTGTAAATTTCAAGAATGTGGAAGATGCTGCACAGGTAAACATCAAAGAATTTTGTGTAAAATTTTGCATTTTTCACACAATATAGTTTATTTGCATTTTCTTGTGTTTTGTTGTCATATTTATGTACTGAGGTGCTCATTATATATATAGAATAATGGCATTCTGGTTGTGATTCTGACTTATCAGAAAAATATTGGTAATTTGTTTTAAAAATATGTTTCTTGAGATTATGTTAAGCATTTATAAAAACTCTTTTTACACATGTACACAAGATCGATAGTTCTTTGGAAAATGTATGCATGACCTTGCGTCCATTTCATTGATAAATTTAGGTGGATGGATATGAAAAATGTATCCCTACATTGTTACATTAAATTATTGCTTAACATGTCCATATAAATAATCATTAGATTGTAGAATCTATGGGAAAATTTACAGATTTGCTGGTAATAATTTTTATTGTGGGTTTTGTTTATGTATTTTTTATGCCTCCGCTGTAGCGGAGGGGGCATTAAGTTTTACCCTTGTCCGTCTGTCCGTAGGTATGTTCCAAAATTGGTTTCGTTCTCTAACAAGTTTGCCTCAACCAATGTTATGAAACTTGTACACAATGCTTATTACCACAAAACACAGATCAAGTTTGAATTTTGGTGGTGTCACTTGTACTGTTTTAAGTTATGCCCCTTTACAAATTGAAGAATTGCTGAATTTTATGTTTCCGTTCTCTAACTTTAGCTTGCCTCAACCAAATGTTATGAAACTTATACACAATGCTTATTACCACAAAACATAGATCAAGTTTGAATTTTGTTGGCATCACTTACACCTTTCTAGATCTAGAGTTATGCCCTTTACAAATGGGAAAATTGCAGAATTTTTCGTTTCCGTTCTCTTACTTAAGTTTGCATCAACCAAATGTTATGAAACTTATACACAATGCTTATTACCTCAAAACTCAGATCAAGTACGAATTTGGGTAGCGTCACTTTTAGCGTTCTTCAGTTATGTCCCTTTCTAACATTGTATACAAGCAAGGGCATCATCTGTGTCCCATGGACACATTCCCCATTTATTTTATATTTCTTCCACTGTTTGCGATTAGTAAAGATAGAGGGTTTAGGTTTCAAAAAGCTAGTTTATCCATATCACAAGTTCATGTGATTGTCACAAGTCAGGAATTACATAAGTATTTGTCTTGCAATATTTTTTTTTATCTTTTTAAGAATTTGGTGTTCATGGCAGATCTTTAAAAGTGTCTGTTTGATTTATGCAGGACATTTTAGATTCAAGGCAATAAATGCGGGCTTGACATTTTGTATAGAGATTAAAGACACTTGTATATTATTTGACAATGTCTTGATCTGTATCCCAAATCATTTCTTTTTATTAGTCCCCTACCGATGAAGTCAAAGGGGACTTTAGGTTTGCACTCCATCTGTCTGTCTGTCTGTCTATTCGTCAGTCCAGCAGATCAGTTTTCCACACTTTTTTTCTTCGTGCTTGAAGATATTGATTTGATATTTGGTGTATTGTTTTATAATGACAAGTTACAGATCAAGATCGAATTTTGTTCAGGTCTGATGATTTTGTGCAGAGTTATGGTCCTTTGACTTCGAAAAATTCACTAAAAAAAATCAGTTTTCCTTTCTTTTTTTCGTCATGCTTGAAGATATTGATTTGACAATTGGTATATAGTTTTATCATGAAAAATTACAGATGGAGTTCGAAATTTGTTCCAGTCTGATGATTTTGTGCAGAGTTATGGTCCTTGGACTTCGAAAATTCACTTTAATAATCAGTTTTCCACACTTTTTTCGTCATGCTTGAAGATATTGACTTGATATTTGTTGTATAGGTTACACCATGATTAGTTATAGATCAAGTTAGCATTTTGTTCTAGTACAATGAATTGTTAATTGGTAGGGGACTATGTATTGCGATGCAATACTCTCAGAATGCTTGTTCATATGGAATTTCATATTTGAATGACCAGCCTCAAGAATATTGGATGGTTTAGTAACAGATGATATCTTCACATTTAAAACATACCAAATAGTTTTATTTCTAACTTCAGGCTAAATCCAGTTTGAATGGAACAGTGATTGCAGGATGTAAAGTGAAAGTAGACTATGCTACTCACAACCAATCAGAATCTCAGAGATGTAAGACAACATATTTAATGGATCTTTACTGAATATTCCTTTAATATATGACTGCACCTAATATATTTTCAATTCTTATAGATTTTTGCTGATACCTTTTCAGTCTATTAAAAAAAGTATAAGTTATATGGTGTCATTTGTGTGGTCTTGAACGTTCTAAATTTAATATTTATCAAATCTAATCTAAGATTTTTCTGTTGCTATGGTTTGCCTCGTGTTTAAGATAGCTCTGATTGGTTTGTTTTGCTCGACATATCATGCATTATCAGGTCAACTAAAACAAAAAAGAATATACTGGAGGTTGAACCATCTTTGATATTTAACTGCTATTAAATTCTAAAAATAATTTTTTTGCTTCCTGTCTATCACTATCAAATGTAAAACTACTAAATTTTCACTAAATAGTAATTTTTGATGAAATGGAAAATATGACAACAAAGAAAAAGTCCTTAGTTTTTTAATGTGAACAATTTTTATTGAAAGCAGATAAGCATATCCCTGTTATTTTGAATATTAAGACATTTGAAAGTAGCTATAGGATATAATAACCACACTCGTAAAGGAAAACTCTTACAGGTATTTTTCATACTTCTACCTTTTTCTTAATAATTGATTAGCTAGGCCAAGTGTTTTCCTTTAGTAATATTGTGTGATAGTATTTGATTGATTCATTTTCTTATTGAATAAAACGAGATGTGGGGTATATGTCATTATGACAGCAACCTAACAATGTAAACATAAGATATCATGTGCATGGTTTAATTAAATTGTCCTTAAATCATTGTAAATCTACCTTCAACTTTAATCCAGATGTTTCTTTGTTCTTCTTTTAGATAATGCAGAAAATCCAGCAAACGTGAGGACACAGAAGACAGAAGGAACGGTATATTCAAGCCTCTCTGGTTTTGTTTCACTTTAATGGATTGAAATCTTACACTACTAAAAATGTTGCTAGATTCATGATCAAGTTCAAGTCGAAGAAAATGAAATTACACCTAAAAAATTAACATTTTTTGTGGCAAAACATGTGAAAATATGCCAGTTAATGGCAAATGTACATCGAAACATTGTGTTTTCTTATCATGTTTTGTAAATAATGATGATGAATGACTGTTTGACATCCAGTGGCAAATTAAGTGCATATTCAGGATGAGATCATGTTAATGTTATGTGAATTATTAACACTGCTCTCTACTAGACCAACATGCTGAGGCAGATTTAAAAATTATTTTTGGAAAGTATTCCAAATAATTCTGCGATGAGTGTGCAAAGAATTTGTTATTAGTCATGTGATGTTTTCATATTAAATGAGTATTGAATTTCTCATTATGTCAGAAGTTTAGGTATTGGTAGTGAAATGTACAAAATAAGAAATAAGAGATGTTTAAGAAGCCAAATCTATTATTTGAACTATATAAAGATTTATTTCAATAGCCATGCTTTATGTTATACATGTATATACTTTTAGACCAAGCCGATGCCAGCTACATCAAATATACTTTGTGTTCTTGGCCTTGGTTATGAGGTTGAGAGTGAACACTTACAAGAGATATTTGGAAACTATGGACCAATCGAGAGAGTAACCATTGTTTGTGATAAAAAGGTATATTTTTGCATTAATCACGGTAAATTTTTATACGACCGCAAAACGTATATTGGTATGACGTTGGCGTCGTAGTCGTCTGAAGACACATTGGTTTTCACACAATTACTTTAGTTTAAGTGAATGGATCTCTATGAAATTTTACCATAAGGTTCAATACCACAAAAGGAAGGTTGGGATTGATTTTGGGGGTTATGGTCCTAACAGTTTAGGAATAAGGGCCCAAAAAGAGGCCCAAAAAGGCATTTTTCTAGTTTCCAGACAATAACTTGTGTTTAAGTGTATGGATCTCTCTGAAATTACACCACAAGTTTCCATACCACAAAGGGATGGTTAGGATTGGCTTTGGAGGGTTATGGCTCAAACCGTTTAGGAATTAGGGGCAAAAAAGGGGGAAAACAAGGGTTTCCTGGTTAATGGACAATTTAAAAGCAGTGTGATTACCTCCCTTACACTGCTTTTAAATTATCTATTTAAGACTTTTATGATGTATTTAAATGGGTAATTATGGTTGCAAACTCCATTGGTAATTTGAATTGAGATGATGACCTTATCTTGAGGGAAAGAATTTTTTTTGGGGAGAAAAAGGGGGCAATTTTTTCAGATTTCAGAAATTAAACAAAATTTCTTCACATATTTTTTTTTTTGCAAAAAAAGGGTGGGGGTTCAATACGCAACAGCATAGTGTATTGCACAAAAGCGAAAAATTGAATATAAATTAAATCATATAACCAATTCTAAGTTCTTTGACTACAGTTATTCTGTGTCAGAAACCTGTTATGTGTCAAATATTTAATTACAATCCAAATTCAGACCTGTATCGAGCGCGGATATTGTGTCCATTTTTGCCCCAACTGTTCAGGGTTGGACCTCTGTGGTTGTATCCAGCTGCGCCCGGTGAAGCAATTTATTATATTTTCTTTTCAGATTTAATTATTAATATAACTCAAATTTGTATTAATCAGTAAAGTAGAAACAAAATTTATTTGTTATTTTCAAAATCAAATTATGATGAAATGCCAACAACTAAATAGAGTTAAATGGAACAAAAATGATATATTGTCTATAATTCATGACACAAAATTACTATACACAAATTAAAAAACCTAAAAAGCAAATTAAGGAACAGTGCTTATTTTACTGATCTTCATCTCATCTCATCAATTTGCAAAGAATGGAAAAAAAAACCAAAATCATTCCCATTGGTGGAAATGACCCCTACCACATGCTAAGTTATCTTCAGCTTTAAAATGACATATTTCATTCTTTTTTAGACTGGGAAGTCAAGAGGATATGCATTTGTGGAATATAAAAATCTAGAAGGTGCAGTTTCGGTAATTAAAAATGTTAAGAACTGTAGTAGACAGACCAATCTTTTTGACTAAATGAATGACAACTCAGCGGTTTACAACTTTTGTTTCAAAGTGGGAAATCCTTTCAAGGTTGTTACCAAAGGATTGTGAACAATTGTTAGCAATTTGTTTAAAGGGAAATAACTTAATTTAAGTGCATGGATAATTTAGATGTCAACAGCATGGTATTGAGTTTAAAATGTCTTTTTAACAAAGTATCACAGAATAGTATTGTCCATTAGCAAGAAAATTGGTTAATAGAAGAGCTATTTGGGCTGTCATAAATATAGACTATGTATTTCAGGCTAAAGAACATTTACATGGTGGACATATAGAAGGCAAAGAGATAAAGGTGGAATTTTCCCAATCAAAAACCAACTGTAAAGGTATGTAATCAAAGTCAAACACACCTGCATTGCAACACTTATGTGGATTATCTTTTCAGAGCCAGTCATGTATAATATAAAAAGAAAGGGATGTTCGTTTGAATCTTTATTAATAATGCTAGAATATTAAAATAAAATGAGTACAGTAAGATGGTTAATAGATTATTTATTTTAGATATTCAATGAGTGTAAATTAATGGATGCCATTTGAGAAATGAAATGGGAATGTGTCAAAGAGGCAACAAACCGACCAAAGAGTAGAAAACAGACGAGGGCCACCAATGGGTCTTCAACACAGTGAGAAAATCCCGCACCCTGAGGCGGGCTTCAGCTGGCCCCTAAACAAAATGTGTACTATTTCAATGAAAATGGACGTCACACTAAACTCCAAAACATATAAATGAACTAAAACTAAAAACATACAAGACTAACAAAGGCCAGTGGCTCCTGACTTGGGACAGGCGCAAAAAAAAAAAAAGTTCCATAAATTGATCTTTAAGCAGAATATCTATGTCTTAACAGCTTCATTTTCAAAGGTGTGATTTTGTTAACAAACTTGAAATGATATGTTTTCAATATGTTTTCAATTTGTTATTATTTTCTGTTTGAAGGTCAAGATAGCCAAGGCAGTGGTACTTCAAAACCAAACCACTGGAAATGTCAAGTTAGGTTGGTACACATAATAGACAATTTAAAAGCACGAAAAATGCATTGCAGAAATCAAAAAAATATAAGGAATATTTATATATAAGTAGTAATAAAATTCTTTTCATAGAGAGTATATAAACATTGAAATCATTAAATTCACTATTTTTATAATCAATAGCATTTGGGATAAAACAAAATGAAAAGCCTATATCTAAACATTGTGATTGGTTAACAACATTCAAAATAATGTTTAATCAGCCAATAGCAAAGCATTATTTTCATTGTTGTGTATGCTTTGAAATTGAGTAATTTAAGCAATAATTTAATTATGACTAAAGACCTAGAAAAAAACCAATTGTAACTTTTCATTGTTTATTTTTTATTAGTGGTTGTGGAAATTTGAACTTTCCAGTTAGAAAACGATGCAGTAAATGTAACACACCAAGAACTAAGGGGCATACCGAAAGTAATACTCAGGATGGTGGTGTACCTGACTTTGCAGCGGAACAATATGTTAGGAATGCTGGCACTGCTGAACAGCCAGGGAGAGAAGATATCAGTGGATATGACAAAGGTAGTCAATCAGTCAGTGAAATTCAATCAAACTGTCAGTGAAAAGTAGTTAAACTATTAGTAAAGTTTAATCAAACTGTCAGTGAAAAGTAGTCAAACTATTAGTAAAGTGTAATCAAACTGTCAGTGGAAAGTAGTCAAACTATTAGTAAAGTGTACATTCAAACTGTCAGTGAAAAGTAGTCAAAATGTTAGTTAAGTGTACATTCAATCTGCCAGTGAAGAGTAGTCAAACTGTTACTAAAGTGTACATTCAAACTGTCAGTGAAGAGTAGTCAAACATAAGTAAAGTGTAATCAAACTGTCAGTGAAAAGTAGTCAAACTGTTAGTAAAGTGTACATTCAAACTGTCAGTGAAAAGTAGTCAAACTATTAGTAAAGTGTTATCAAACTGTCAGTGAAAAGTAGTCAAACTGTTAGTAAAGTGTAATCAAACTGACATTGAAAGGTAGTCAAACTGTTAGTCAATGGCCATCAAAATGTCAGGTAAAGGTAATAAAACTGTCAGTGAAAGGTTATCAAACTGTCAATGAAAGGTTATCAAACTGATATTGAAAGGTAGTCAAACTCTTAGTGAAAGGTAGTCAAATTGTTAGTCAATGGTCATCAAAATGTCAGGTAAAGGTAATAAACCTGTCACTGAAAGGTTATCAAATTGTCAGTGAAAGGTGAACAAATTTTCAGAGAAAGATTATCAAATTGTCAGTGAAAAGTAGTCAAACTGTCAGTGATAAGTAGTCAAACTGTTAGTAAAAGGAAATCATATTTTGAGTGAAAATGAACATTAAGTGTAGAGAGACTTATTTCATATCCAACAGGCATGTAGTAATCAATAGCACAATCTTGGTAAACCAGTGTAAGTCATTGATTAAAAAGAACTCCAAATTGGTCTATGGATACTGGTTTATTGTCCCCAGCATAACACTTTGTGGGGGACAACAAACCAGTAGCCATAGACCAATTTGGAGTTCTTTTTAATGAGAAGTTCAATTATTTTTAAAAGAATTGTGCCCTTTGGACACATTTATTTTTATGAAAAATTGCATTGTTAGCGCTCTCATGTGTACAATTCTTGCCAGAATTTTATGAAACTTATATCATAGGTTTATATAAGCAATGTCTTGGACAAGTTTGAAAATCAGTGCCAATCAATTATTTTTAAAAGAGTTATGCCCCTTGAAAACATTAATTATATTGAAAATTGCATCGCTAGCTATCTCATTTGTACAATTCTTGAGAGATTTTTATACGACGGCAAAAAAATTTTGCGGTCGTATATTGGTATGACGTTGGCGTCGTCGTTGTCATCGTCGTCGTCTTCGTCGTCGTCGTCGTCCGAAGACGCATTGGTTATCGCACTCTAACTTTAATTTAAGTGAATGGATCTCTATGAAATTTTACCATAAGGTTCAATATCACAAAAGGAAGGTTGGGATTGATTTTGGGGGTTATGGTACCAACAGTTAAGGAATTAGGGGCCAAAAGGGCCAAAAATAAGCATTTTGTAACTTCCAGACATAACTTGTGTGTTAGTGTATGGATCTCTGACTTTGTACCACAAGGTTCCATAATACAAAGGGAATGCTGGGATTGATTTTGGGGTAATTGCCTCAAAATTTTAGGAATTAGGGGCCAAAAAGGGCAAAAACAAGCATTTTCTAGTTTCATGACAATAACTTGTGTGTAAGTGTATGGATCTTTCTGAAATTGTACTACAAGGTTCCATATCACAAAGGGAAAGCTGGAATTGAGTTTGGGGTAATTGCCTGAAACGTTTAGGAATTAGGGGCCAAAATAAGCATTTTATACGACCGCAAAAAATTTTGTGGTCGATATTGGTATGACGTTGGCGTCGTCGTCGTCGTCGTCGTCCAAGACGCATTGGTTTTCGCACTCTAACTTTAGTTTAAGTGAATGGATCTCTATCAAATTTTACCATAAGGTTCAATATCACAAAAGGAAGGTTGGGATTGATTTTGGGGTTATGGTACCAACAGTTAAGGAATTAGGGGCCAAGGGGCCAAAATAAGCATTTTGTAACTTCCAGACATAACTTGTGTGTTAGTGTATGGATCTCTCTGACTTTGTACCACAAGGTTCCATATTACAAAGGGAATGCTGGGATTGATTTTTGGGGTAATTGCCTCAAAATTTTAGGAATTAGGGCCAAAAGGGGCAAAAACAAGCATTTTTCTAGTTTCATGACAATAACTTGTGTGTAAGTGTATGGATCTTTCTGAAATTGTACTACAAGGTTCCATATCACAAAGGGAAAGCTGGAATTGAGATTGGGGGTAATTGCCTGAAACGTTTAGGAATTAGGGGCCAAAAGGGCCAACAATAAGCATTTTCTAGTTTCCAGACAATGACTTGTGTTCAAGTGTATGGATCTCTGAAATTGTACTGCAAGGTACCATACCTCAAAGGGAAGGCTGGGATTGAGTTTGGTGGTGATGAATCATAAGGGGTTCAAAAATTTGGGGGGATTTTTTTTTCCTTTTTCCTTTTTTTTTTCTTTAAAATTTTCCATTTAAGTTGGTTATTTCTGATTTATATTAAAAGCAAATAGTAATGATATGACAGGAGATACACATCAAACAGGATGTAAATTATTATATAATAAGTATTGTGCAATAGCAAGAAATTTTCAATTGCACAGTATTGCACAATAGCAAGAAATCTTCAATTGCACAGTATTGCGCAATAGCAAGAAATATCCAATAGCACAATATTGCGCAATAGCAAGAAATTGTCGATTGTACAGTATTGCGCAATAGCAAGAAATATTCAATTGCACAGTATTGCACAATTGCAAGAAATATTCAATTGCACAGTATTGTGCAAAAGAAGATACTTTGTATAAATTGCTTATTTCTTGACCAATTTCAATGGGGTTTTATTCTTGAACTTTTGGGGTTCTTTAATATGCTGAATCTAACCGTGTATTAAGTTTTTGGATTTTTGGCCCGTTTTTAAATTGTCCACATCGAGGTCCAAAGGGTCCAAAATTAAACTTTGTTTGATTTCATCAAAAATTGAATTATTGGGGTTCTTTGATATGCCGAATCTAACCGTGTATTTAGATTTTTAATATTTGGTCCCGTTTTCAAATTGGTCTACATTAAGGTCCAAAGGGTCCAAAATTAAACTTAGTTTGATTTTAACAAAAATTGAATTCTTAGGGTTCTTTGATATGCTGAATCTAAACATGTATTTAGATTTTTGATTATGGGCCCAGTTTTCAAGTTGGTCCAAATCGGGGTCCAAAATTAAACATTGTTTGATTTCAACAAAAATTGAATATATGGGGTTCTTTGATATGCTGAATCTAACCATGTATTTAGATTTTTGATTTTTGGGCCCCATTATCAACTTTGTCCACATTGAGGTCAAAAGGGTCCAAAATTAAACTTTGTTTGATTTCATCAAAAATTGAATTATTGGGGTTCTTTGATATACCAAATCTAACCGTGTATTTAGATTCTTAATTTTTGGTCCCGTTTTCAAATTGGTCTACATTAAGGTCCAAAGGGTCCAAAATTAAACTTTAGTTTGATTTTAACAAAAATTGAATTCTTAGGGTTCTTTGATATGCTGAATCTAAACATGTATTTAGATTTTTGATTATGGGCCCAGTTTTCAAGTTGGTCCAAATCGGGTCCAAAATTAAACTTTGTTTGATTTCAACAAAAATTGAATATATGGGGTTCTTTGATATGCGAATCTAACCATGTATTTAGATTTTTGATTTTGGACCCGTTATCAACTTTGTCCACATTGAGGTCAAAAGGGTCCAAAATTAAACTTTGTTTGATATGATCAAAAATTGAATTATTGGGGTTCTTTGATATGCCGAATCTAACCATGTATTTAGATTCTTAATTTTGGTCCCGTTTTCAAATTGGTCTACATTAAGGTCCAAAGGGTCAAAAATTAAACTTAGTTTGATTTTAACAAAATTGAATTCTTAGAGTTCTTTGATATGCTGAATCTAAACATGTATTTAGATTTTGATTATGGGCCCAGTTTTCAAGTTGGTCCAAATCGGGTCCAAAATTAAACTTTGTTTGATTTCAACAAAACTGAATATATGGGGTTCTTTGATATGCTGAATCTAACCATGTATTTAGATTTTAGATTTTTGGGCCCGTTATCAACTTTGTCCACATTGAGGTCAAAAGGGTCCAAAATTAAACTTTGTTTGATTTCATCAAAAATTGAACTCTTGGGGTTCTTTGATATGCTGAAATTAACCATGTATTCAGATTTTGGATATTGGACCATAATAAATGAATGTCCAATTTAAAATTTTTAAGTTCTTAGACCACATTCATTCTGTGTCAGAAACCTATGCTGTGTCAAATATTTAATCACAATCCAAATTCAGAGCTGTATCAAGCTTGAATGTTGTGTCCATACTTGCCCCAACTATTCAGGGTTTGACCTCTGCGGTCGTATCAAGCTGCGCCCTGCAGAGCATTTTATTATGAAACTCATATCATAGGTTCATATTAGCAATGTCTTGGACGAGTTCGAAAATCAGTGCAGATCAATTATTTTTGGGAAGTTTGCTATAGCAATACTTTCCTAAGGCGTCGGCCTCTAACTTCCGGTGACAGACTATCGCAAATATTCTGCTCCAAGATAATGTAGTACTAGTGTTTGAATACTAATTCTAGGAAGATACTTTTGAAATTTTGAGTCCTTTTGAAAAGATTACAGCTTGAATAAAAAAGAAATGAATGTTCACCGACAATTCAGGTGAATTTAACTTCATTTTATACGACCATAAAAATTTTTGTGGTCGATATTGGTATGACGTTAGGCGTCGTCGTCGTCGTCGTCCGAAGACACATTGGTTTTCGCACTCTAACTTTAGTTTAAGTAAATGGATCTCTAGGAAATTTTAGCATAAGGTTCAATACCACAAAAGGAAGGTTGGGATTGATTTTGGGGTTATACCTTCAGGGTTGGACCTCTGTGGTTGTATCCAGCTGTGCCCGTGAAGCAATTTATTATATTTTCTTTTCAGATTTAATTATTAATATAACTCAAATTTGTATTAATCAGTAAAGTAGAAACAAAATTTATTTGTTATTTTCAAAATCAAATTATGATGAAGTGCCAACAACTAAATAGAGTTAAATGGAACAAAATGATATATTGTCTATAATTCATGACACAAAATTACTATACACAAATTAAAAAACCTAAAAAGCAAATTAAGGAACAGTGCTTATTTTGCTGATCTTCATCTCATCTCATCAATTTGCAAAGAATGGAAAAAAAAACCAAAATCATTCCCATTGGTTGAAATGACCCCTACCACATGCAAAGTTATCTTCAGCTTTAAAATGACATATTTCATTCTTTTTTAGACTGGGAAGTCAAGAGGATATGCATTTGTGGAATATAAAAATCTAGAAGATGCAGTTTCGGTAATTAAAAATGTTAAGAACTGTAGTAGACAGACCAATCTTTTTGACTAAATGAATGACAACTCAGCGGTTTACAACTTTTGTTTCAAAATGGGAAATCCTTTCAAGGTTGTTACCAAAGGATTGTGAACAATTGTTAGGAATTTGTTTAAAGGGAAATAACTTAATTTAAGTGCATGGATAATTTAGATGTCAACAGCATGGTATTGAGTTTAAAATGTCTTTTAACAAAGTATCACAGAATAGTATTGTCCATTAGCAAGAAAATTGGTTAATAGAAGAGGTATTTGGGCTGTCATAAATATAGACTATGTATTTCAGGCTAAAGAACATTTACATGGTGGACATATAGAAGGCAAAGAGATAAAGGTGGAATTTTCCCAATCAAAAACCAACTGTAAAGGTATGTAATCAAAGTCAAACACACCTGCATTGCAACACTTATGTGGATTATCTTTTCAGAGCCAGTCATGTATAATATAAAAAGAAAGGGATGTTCGTTTGAATCTTTATTAATAATGCTAGAATATTAAAATAAAATGAGTACAGTAAGATGGTTAATAGATTATTTATTTTAGATATTCAATGAGTGTAAATTAATGTATGCCGTTTGAGAAATGAAATGGGGAATGTGTTAAAGAGGTAACAAACCGACCAAAGAGTAGAAAACAGACGAGGGCCACCAATGGGTCTTCAACACAGTGAGAAAATCCCGCACCCTGAGGCGGGCTTCAGCTGGCCCCTAAACAAAAT
This sequence comes from Mytilus coruscus, assembly GCA_017311375.1. NCBI lineage: Eukaryota > Metazoa > Mollusca > Bivalvia > Mytilida > Mytilidae > Mytilus > Mytilus coruscus. The sequence goes on from CM029598.1 coordinate 97,272,277, forward strand.
GTGTACTATTTCAATGAAAATGGACGTCACACTAAACTCCAAAACATATAAATGAACTAAAACTAAAAACATACAAGACTAACAAAGGCCAGTGGCTCCTGACTTGGGACAGGCGCAAAAAAAAAAAAAAAAGTTCCATAAATTGATCTTTAAGCAGAATATCTATGTCTTAACAGCTTCATTTTCAAAGGTGTGATTTTGTTAACAAACTTGAAATGATATGTTTTCAATTTGTTATTATTTTCTGTTTGAAGGTCAAGATAGCCAAGGCAGTGGTACTTCAAAACCAAACCACTGGAAATGTCAAGTTAGGTTGGTACACATAATAGACAATTTAAAAGCACGAAAATGCATTGCAGAAATCAAAAAATATAAGGAATATTTATATATAAGTAGTAATAAAATTCTTTTCATATATAAACATTGAAATCATTAAATTCACTATTTTATAATCAATAGCATTTGGGATAAAACAAAATGAAAAGCCTATATCAAAACATTGTGATTGGTTAACAACATTCAAAATAATGTTTAATCAGCCAATAGCAAAGCATTATTTTCATTGTTGTGTATGCTTTGAAATTGAGTAATTTAAGTAATAATTTAATTATGACTAAAGACCTAGAAAAACCAATTGTAACTTTTCATTGTTTATTTTTTATTAGTGGTTGTGGAAATTTGAACTTTCCAGTTAGAAAACGATGCAGTAAATGTAACACACCAAGAACTAAGGGGCATACCGAAAGTAATACTCAGGATGGTGGTGTACCTGACTTTGCAGCGGAACAATATATTAGGAATGCTGGCACTGCTGAACAGCCAGGGAGAGAAGATATCAGTGGATATGACAAAGGTAGTCAATTAGTCAGTGAAATGCAATCAAACTGTCAGTGAAAAGTAGTTAAACTATTAGTAAAGTTTAATCAAACTGTCAGTGAAAAGTAGTCAAACTATTAGTAAAGTGTAATCAAACTGTCAGTGGAAAGTAGTCAAACTATTAGTAAAGTGTACATTCAAACTGTCAGTGAAAAGTAGTCAAAATGTTAGTAAAGTGTACATTCAATCTGCCAGTGAAGAGTAGTCAAACTGTTACTAAAGTGTACATTCAAACTGTCAGTGAAGAGTAGTCAAACTATAAGTAAAGTGTAATCAAACTGTCAGTGAAAAGTAGTCAAACTATTAGTAAAGTGTTATCAAACTGTCAGTGAAAAGTAGTCAAACTGTTAGTAAAGTGTAATCAAACTGATATTGAAAGGTAGTCAAACTGTTAGTCAGTGGCCATCAAAATGTCAGGCAAAGGTAATAAAACTGTCAGAGAAAGGTTATCAAACTGTCAATGAAAGGTTATCAAACTGATATTGAAAGGTAGTCAAACTCTTAGTGAAAGGTAGTCAAATTGTTAGTCAGTGGTCATCAAAATGTCAGGTAAGGTAATAAACCTGTCACTGAAAGGTTATCAAATTGTCAGTGAAAGGTGAGCAAATTTTCAGAGAAAGGTTATCAAATTGTCAGTGAAAAGTAGTCAAACTGTCAGTGATAAGTAGTCAAACTGTTAGTAAAAGGAAATCATATTTTGAGTGAAAATGAACATTAAGTGTAGAGACTTATTTCATATCCAACAGGCATGTAGTAATCAATAGCACAATCTTGGTAAACCAGTGTAAGTCATTGATTAAAGAACTCAAATTGGTCTATGGATACTGGTTTATTGTCCCCAGCATAACACTTTGTGGGGACAACAAACCAGTAGCCATAGACAAATTGGAGTTCTTTAATGAGAAGTTCAATTATTTTTAAAAGAATTGTGCCCTTTGGACACATTTATTTTTATGAAAAATTGCATTGTTAGCGCTCTCATGTGTACAATTCTTGCCAGAATTTTATGAAACTTATATCATAGGTTTATATAAGCAATGTCTTGGACAAGTTTGAAAATCAGTGCCAATCAATTATTTTTAAAAGAGTTATGCCCCTTGAAAACATTAATTATATTGAAAATTGCATCGCTAGCTATCTCATTTGTACAATTCTTGAGAGATTTTTATACGACGGCAAAAAAATTTTGCGGTCGTATATTGGTATGAACGTTAGCGTCGTCGTCCGTCGAAGACGCATTGGTTATCGCACTCTAACTTTAATTTAAGTGAATGGATCTCTATGAAATTTTACCATAAGGTTCAATATCACAAAAGGAAGGTTGGGATTGATTTTGGGGGTTATGGTACCAACAGTTAAGGAATTAGGGGCCAAAAGGGGCCAAAAATAAGCATTTTGTAACTTCCAGACATAACTTGTTTGTTAGTGTATGGATCTCTCTGACTTTGTACCACAAGGTTCCATATCACAAAGGAATGCTGGGATTGATTTTGGGGTAATTGCCTCAAAATTTTAGGAATTAGGGGCCAAAAGGGGCAAAAACAAGCATTTTCTAGTTTCATGACAATAACTTGTGTGTAAGTGTATGGATCTTTCTGAAATTGTACTACAAGGTTCCATATCACAAAGGGAAAGCTGGAATTGGTTCAATACCACAAAAGGAAGGTTGGGATTGATTTTGGGGTTATGGTACCAACAGTTAAGTGAATTAGGGGTTCAATATCAAAAAGGAAGCATTTTTTGTAACTTCCAGACAATAACTTGTGTAACTTCCAGACATAAGTGTATGGATCTCTCTGACATTGTACCACAAGGTTCCATATCACAAAGGGAATGCTGGGATTGATTTTGGGGTAATTGCCTCAAAATTTTAGGAATTAGGGGCCAAAAAGGGGCAAAAACAAGCATTTTCTAGTTTCAGGACAATAACTTGTGTGTAAGTGTATGGATCTTTCTGAAATTGTACTACAAGGTTCCATATCACAAAGGAAAGCTTGAATTGAGTTTGGGGTAATTGCCTGAAACATTTAGGAATTAGGGGCCAAAAGGGGCCAAAATAAGCATTTTCTAGTTTCCAGACAATAACTTGTGTTCAAGTGTATGGATCTCTCTGAAATTGTACTGCAAGGTACCATACCTCATTGAAGGCTGGGATTGAGTTTGGGGTGATGAATCATAAGGGGTTCAAAAATTGGGGGATTTTTTTTTTTTTCTTCCTTTTTTCCTTTTTTTTTTTTTTTTAAAATTTTCCATTTTAAGTTGGTTATTTCTGATTTATATTAAAAGCAAATAATAATGATATGGCAGGAGATACACACCAAACAGGATGTGTAAATTATTATATAATAAGTATTGTGCAATAGCAAGAAATTTTCAATTGCACAGTATTGCACAATAGCAAGAAATCTTCAATTGCACAGTATTGCGCAATAGCAAGAAATATCCAATAGCACAATATTGCACAATAGGAAGAAATTGTCGATTGTACAGTATTGCACAATAGCAAGAAATATTCAATTGCACAGTATTGCGCAATTGCAAGAAATATTCAATTGCACAGTATTGTGCAAAAGAAGATACTTTGTATAAATTGCTTATTTCTTGACCAATTTCAATGGGGTTTTATTCTTGAATTCTTGGGGTTCTTTAATATGCTGAATCTAACCGTGTATTAAGTTTTTGGATTTTGGGCCCGTTTTAAATTGGTCCACATTGAGGTCCAAAGGGTCCAAAATTAAATTTTGTTTGATTTCATCAAAATTGAATTATTGGGGTTCTTTGATATGCCCAATCTAACCGTGTATTTAGATTCTTAATTTTGGTCCCATTTTCAAATTGGTCTACATTAAGGTCCAAAGGGTCCAAAATTAAACTTAGTTTGATTTTAACAAAATTGAATTCTTAGGGTTCTTTGATATGCTGAATCTAATCATGTATTTAGATTTTTGATTATGGGCCCAGTTTTCAAGTTGGTCCAAATTGGGGTCCAAAATTAAACTTTGTTTGATTTCAACAAAATTGAATATATGGGGTTCTTTGATATGCTGAATCTAACCATGTATTTAGATTCTTAATTTTTGGTCCCGTTTTCAAATTGGTCTACATAAAGGTCCAAAGGGTCCAAAATTAAACTTAATTTGATTTTAACAAAATTGAATTCTTAGGGTTCTTTGATATGCTGAATCTAAACATGTCTTTAAATTTTGATTATGGGCCCAGTTTTCAAGTTGGTCCAAATCGGGTCCAAAATTAAACTTTGTTTGATTTCAACAAAAATTGAATATATTGGGTTCTTTGATATACTGAATCTAACCATGTATTTAGATTTTTGATTTTGGGCCCCATTATCAACTTTGTCCACATTGAGGTCAAAAGGGTCCAAAATTAAACTTTGTTTGATTTCAACAAAATTGAATATATGGGGTTCTTTGATATGCTGAATCTAACCGTGTATTTAGATTCTTAATTTTTGGTCATGTTTTCAAATTGGTATACATTAAGGTCCAAAGGGTCCAAAATTAAACTTAGTTTGATTTTAACAAAATTGAATTCTTAGGGTTCTTTGATATGCTGAATCTAATCATGTATTTAGATTTTTGATTATGGATATAGGAAGATGTGGTGTGAGTGCCAATGAGACAACTCTCCATCCAAATAACAATTTATAAAAGTAAACCATTATAGGTCAATGTACGGCCTTCAACACGGAGGGCCCAGTTTTCAAGTTGGTCCAAATCGGGGTCCAAAATTAAACTTTGTTTGATTTCAACAAAAATTGAATATATGGGGTTCTTTGATATGCTGAATCTAACCATGTATTTAGATTCTTAATTTTTGGTCCTGTTTTCAAATTGGTCTACATTAAGGTCCAAAGGGTCCAAAATTAAACTTAATTTGATTTTAACAAAATTGAATTCTTAGGGTTCTTTGATATGCTGAGTCTAAACATGTCTTTAAATTTTTGATTATGGGCCCAGTTTTCAAGTTGGTCCAAATCAGGGTCCAAAATTAAACTTTGTTTGATTTCAACAAAACTGAATATATGGGGTTCTTTGATATGCTGAATCTAACCATGTATTTAGATTTTTGATTTTTGGGCCCGTTATCAACTTTGTCCACATTGAGGTCAAAAGGGTCCAAAATTAAACTTTGTTTGATTTCAACAAAAATTGAATATATGGGGTTCTTTGATATGCTGAATCTAACCATGTATTTAGATTTTTGATTTTGGGCCCGTTATCAACTTTGTCCACATTGAGGTCAAAAGGGTCCAAAATTAAACTTTGTTTGATTTCATCAAAATTGAACTCTTAGGGTTCTTTGATATGCTGAATCTAACCATGTATTTAGATTTTGGATATTGGACCATAATAGGTGAATGTCCAATTTAAAATTTTTAAGTTCTTAGACCACATTCATTCTGTGTCAGAAACCTATGCTGTATCAAATAGTCAATCACAATCCAAATTCAGAGCTGTATCAAGCTTGAATGTTGTGTCCATACTTGCCCCAACTATTCAGGGTTTGACCTCTGCGGTCGTATCAAGCTGCGCCATGGAGCATTTTATTATGAAACTCATATCATAGGTTCATATTAGCATTTTATTAAAATGATTATTTTGGGACAAACACTACTTTCCTAAAGGCGTCGATTTTCCATGCACTATCGAAATATTCTGAAGAAATGTAGTCAGTGTTTGAATACTAATTCTAGAAATCTTTTGAAATTTTGAGTCCTTTTGAAAAGATTACAGCTTGAATAAAAAGAAATGAATGTTCACCGACAATTCAGGTGAATTTAACTTCATTTTGAAAATGATTATTACAAACACTACTTGCTGTTTCATGCATGAATATTTCAAAGAATGAACATTTTCATTCATGAATATTTCATGAATGAATTTTCCCACGTAATTTTTACTATGTACGATATTTACAAATGTTTAGTATTAAATATAAAGTAAAAGCCCAAGTGTATCGAAAGAATCCCGTATGACTGACATTACTGAATGCAACATACTTTTTAACATGTTTATATTTTGACCAAGCCGTCGGATAATTGACAAGTGATAAAAGTTTGATTGAACAATTATACACAGGTGACAGAAATACTCGATAATCATATGGCTTATGTCACACGCCAAGGATGAGTAAAGGTAAATACCGGCTATGATAGAAAAGTGCATGTTTTTGTCAAAACATCGATGGGAAGGTTTTGATGCCAAAAACATTTGAAAACTTTTGAATTCCGCTATTTAAATACTAGCTATTTCACATTCCAATGTGAATTTAAGGACCTTCACTCATCCAGCATGCTCAGTCACGTGGATCAAACTGACAGCTGGAAAACATTGACTCAACGACAGTTCGTACATATCACAGCCCATGTCCTCAGTGTTACGATTAACAATAACATTTGTACACAAATCGTTACAAGGATAAGGCAGACAAGTCAGCTTCTACTTAGAATAACTCAGTGTATCAAGACAAGTGCTGTAGCAACATGATTAAATAAAATCTGTCCATGTAATAGCAAAATGACTTTCTTACTCTTAGTGCTAGTCCAAATAATTATGACGAACCAAAAATCTCAAATGTTATTGCCTCAATGCTAAATTTCACAGCATCAACTTTAAAATGTGTTACAGGGTTATAAGCACCTCTATGAATCTAGTGTTTATAAACTTTTTACTCCTTTCGTCATACTGCTATTGTTATGTCCCCACCGTATTAAGTTTTACCCTTTTTCTTCTGTTAGTATGTACGTCCCTTTCTGGTACATAAGTCCGTACATCCAAAAATTAGTTTCTGTTCTCTAACTTTAGTTTTCCTAAACCAAATTGTATGAAACTTATACGCAATACTTATTTCCACAAAACACAGGTCAAGTTGAATTTTGATGGCGTCGATTTTACAATTCTAGAGTTATGCTCCTTAACAAATGGAAAAGTTGCTTGAATTTTTTGTTTACGATCTCTAACTTTAGTTTGTCTCAACCAAACGTTATGAAACTTATACACAAAGCTCATTATCACAAAACACGGTTTAGATTTGAGTTTTGGTGGCGTCAGTTTTACTGTTCTAGAGTTATGCCCCTTTACAAATTTAAAATTGTGATAGTTGTCGAACCTTCGACTTTTGTCAAAAAATCGAGACATAGATTTCCTACATATTGTCAGCGGTGTCCACAAATATTCACTCTGTGGTTAAAGTTTTTGAAATTTTAATAACTTTCTTAAACTATCCTGGATTTCTACCAAACTTGGACAGAAGCTTGTTTATGATCATACGATAGTATCCAGAAGTAAATTTTGTAAAAACAAAATCCATTTTTTCAGTATTTTACTTATAAATGGACTTATTTTTTCTGTCAGGAAACATTACATTCACTCTGTGGCTAAAGTTTTAAAAATTTAATAACTTTCTTAAACTATCCCGGATTTGTAAGAAACTTGGACAGAACTTGTTTATGATGAAAAGCTAGTATCTAGAAGGAAATTTAGTTATAATTTTGTTCTTGTTTTTCCGTATTTTACTTATTAATGGACTTAGCTTTTCTTCCAGTTAACATTACATACAGTCTGCAGTTAAATTTTTTAAAACATTTATTAGATTCATAAACTATCCTTGATTTTTACCAAACTTGGACAGAAGCTTCTAACAATCAAAAGATAGTATAGAGAGGAATATTTTATTAACTTTTTCCTTATTTTTGTTGAGCCTGCGATTAACAGCAAAAGTAGGCGAGACACTGGGTTCCATGGAAGACTTACAAATATTTTTCAATTCCGTGCTCTAACTTTAGTGTGTCTCGACCAAATGTTACAAAACTTATACACAATACTTTTAACCACAAAACCAAGATCAAGTTTGAATTTTGTGCCCTCATTTTACTGTTATGGTTAGGGTTATGCCCAGTTACAAATGGAAAAAATACTATAAAATCACAGGCCTTAGATATGGCATGGGCACATAAAGAAATTTAACAGAGCTTATTGTATATTTGATTATTTTAGAACAACAGTTTAAGGTTTCAATAGAAAATATCAAAATTTAAATGACAAACAATGAACAAAAATTTTTTTTGATAATTGCTGAAAAGAAGATGGTCTAGTTAAAAACATCAAAGCTGTGATTAAATACATATTTGAAATAATACACATCTATAACCTATTTGAAATGATACACATCTACAGTTGCAAACTTCCCAGAGGTGCTATCCAGCACTTTGATTTAAAGAGATATGCCCCTTGGGAAAATAAATTATATGGAAAATTGCATTGTTAGTGCTCTCTTATGAACAATTCTTGCCAGAATTTTATGAAACTTAAATCGTAGGTTTATATTAACAATTTCTTGAGACGAATTTGAAAATCAGTGCCAATCAATAATTTTTAAAAGAGTTCCACCCCTTGGAAATATTAATAATATGGAAAATTGCCTTATTAGCGCTCTTATGTGTACAATTCTTGCTAGATTTTTATGAAATTTATATTACAGGTTTATATCATCAATGCACTTGAAGGTTCAAAAATCAGTGCTGATCAATTATTTTGAAAAGAGTTATGCCCTGAAAATATGGATTATATGGAAAATTGCAATGTTATCGCTCTCATGTGTTCAATTCTTGCCAGAATTTTATGAAACTTATATCATAGGTTTATTTCATCAATGTCTTTGACACTTTTGAAAATAAGTTCTGATAAAATATTTTTAACGAGTTATGCCCCTTGGAAATATAAATTATAATGGAAATCACATTGCATTTGCTCTGAAGCCTTCATTTCTCTCAAGATATTTATAAAAAGTTCTGAAGAACAAAAAAAATGTTTTTTAGTTATTGCCCTTGTACCTTGGATAGATAAAATATGTGCAACGCGGGGGACATTGGAACTCTTTTATTTGTTTTGATATTCCATTTGTGTTTTATATTTGTAACATTTTATGTTTTAGGTGTATCAGGAGGAAGATTTACAATACCAGAAGATCTACATATTCCACAGGGTATGGATGTGGTAAGTTCACTTGATAGTGGTAACTTAAATTAATTGGAATTTAATGGAGAATTACTGTGGATTTGATTATTTTCTTGGGTACCAGTTTTAGTGGAATGAAGAAAATTGTATGCTTTTACCTTTAAATTTTTGGCTTGGCTATACCATTGAAATCCACAAAAATAGGTACCCAGTGAATAGTTATGAATCCACATTATTTGGCAGTTCATATTACTATTGTTTTCACACATAAAAAAAGAGTTTACAGAAAATAAAATCATTCAATATTCAATAGACTATAAACTACATTTTAAAATATTGAAGTTAAGTTCTGCCTCAAAAGGCACAATTGAAGCCATTGGTGTCTATTAATTGCCAGCAAAAAGTACCTTAGGATGGGGTACATATTCTTACACCCCAGTTCTATTGTTATACTTCATAGTTTCTATTTCTGAAACAAGTGTAAATTGAATAAATCTATTATTACGAATAACAATGGATTTTGACCACAGGTGTGACGAGCGGGTTTCTGGAAACCCTGCTTCTACATCCATAAACAAAGTCCATTGTTATTTGTAACAATAGAAATTGATTGTTTTTAAATAGCATGAACATAAGAAATTACTAATAGTATTCACTACAAATTGTTTCATGATATTAAAAAACACATTTTAGGAAATTCAATAGGCATCTATATGGAAAACAAAAATAATCCTTTAATACTCCTTTGCTTGAAGGTAATTTTTTTATCCCAGTCATATGTCTCTACTCCGGACCCCTTCCCCGCCCCCAGTTACCCAGTGGCCGATCCGGGGTTGGGGTTCCATGGATTGGACCCGACTTTTATTTAAAAGATCAATGCATTTGAATAGTTGGAACCCCCTTTTTTCTCTCGAGTTGGGAACCCCAGCTGGGTCAGCCCCTGATTGCCCCAAAAATGGAGTTACATTAAATTTTGTATGTTGAGCATGTCTGGTAGCTGGTTTCTAATGCAGACACACCTATCCCTTAGTATGTTCGAATATGAACTTTTGTTTTTCTCGAGAAGATTGGGGGCTTTTGTTTTGATAAAATTGTAAGATATAAAATACAGTAATGATTACCTTTATACAGGTAAGTACTTTGGGGTATAATATTGCCTATATCTTTAGTCTCTTCTACCAAATCCAACGCTTGTCACAAAATGTCCTCCGTCTTATACCCGTCCATATTGACAACTGTATACCAGGAGCATGATGTTTTTTTTTTTAAATAAGAATGCACGAAACGGTCAACCTTGACCTGCTGATCCATATTAGCACATGGATTTAAACTTTGACGTCTGTTAAATCTACTCACTTGTCAAAGTTTGAACGAAGATAGCCAAAGTCAGGTTACTAGTGGGGTTTCATGTAAAAAAATTCTGTAAATTATGTTTTGATATTGTAAATAAATATGCTGTCCATTCTTTTTCATTTAGTAACTAATGTTAAGAAATATAGGCTTTAGAATGGGGTGTAAGTTATACACCTCGGGATACGGCGTGTCTGGATAAGAAACCCCGACGACACCTATCCCTCGGTGTATAACTATTACATGAATGGGAATAAGTAATTTGTTCTGTTTTATTATACGACCGCAAAATTTTTGCGGTCGTATATTGGTATGACGTTGGCGTCGTCATTGTTGTTGTCGTCATCGTCGTCCGAAGACATTTGGTTTTCGCACTATAACTTTAGGATAAGTTAATAAAAATCTATGAAATTTAAACACAAGGTTTATGACCACAAATTTTTTGCGGTCGTATATTGGTATGACGTTGGCGTCGTCGTCGTTGTTGTCATCGTCGTCCGAAGACATTTTTGCATTATAACTTTAGTATAAGTTAATAGAAATCTATGAAATTTAAACACAAGGTTTATGACCACAAAAGGAAGGTTGGGATTGATTTTGGGAGTTTTGGTCCCAACAGTTTAAGAATTAGGGGCCAAAAAAGGGCCCAATAAGCATTTTTCTTGGTTTTTGCACAATAACTCTAGTATAAGTAAATAGAAATCTATGAAATTTTAACACAAGGTTTATGACCACAGAAGGAAGGTTGGGATTGATTTTGGGAGTTTTGGTCCCAACAGTTTAGGAATTAGGGGATAAAAAAGGGCCCAAATAAGAATTTTTCTTGGTTTTTGCACAATTACTTTAGTATAAGTAAATAGAAATCTATGAAATTTAGACACAAGGTTTATGACCACAAAAGGAAGGTTGGGATTGATTTTGGGAGTTTTGGTCCCAACATTTTAGGAATTAGGGGCCAAAAAGGTCCCATATTAAACTTTGTTTGATTTCATCAAAAATTGAACTATTGGGGTTCTTTGATATGCCGAATCTAACCGTGTGTTTAGATTCTTAATTTTTGGTCCCGTTTTCAAATTGGTCTACATTAAGGTCCAAAGGGTCCAAAATTAAACTTAGTTTGATTTTAACAAAAATTGAATTCTTGGGGTTCTTTGATATGCTAAATCTAAACATGTAGTTTTTTTTATTATGGGCCCAGTTTTCAAGTTGGTCCAAATCGGGTCCAAAATTAAACTTTGTTTGATTTCAACAAAATTGAATATATGGGGTTCTTCGATATGCTGAATGTAACCATGTATTTAGATTTTTGATATTTGGGCCCTGTTTTCAAATTGGTCCACATTGAGGTTTAAAGGGTCCAAAATTGAACTTGAATTCTTGGGGTTCTTTGATATGCTGAATCTAACCATTTATTTAGATTTTGGATATTGGAGTACCACAAACGGATGGTAAGAATTGTCTTTGGGAGTTATGGCTCAAACTGTTAAGGAATAAGGTGCAAAAAAGGGGGGAAAAGGGTTTCCAGGTTAATGGACAATTACTTAAGTACAAAACATAATTTAAAAGGCAGTGTAAGGTTGGTAATTGAAACTCATTTGAATATCTCACCTAAAATGCTTTTAAATTATGTATATTGGAAATTTGCCAAAAACTTTATTATTAATAAATTCCATTGGAAATTTGCCAATAAATTTAGTTTAATGAACTGCATTGGAATTTTGCCAATATAAAATGTTGCTGATGAAGCTTTTTTGTTTATCTCACCTAAACTGCTTTTAAATTATGTATATTGAAATTTGCCAAAACTTTATTATTAATAAATTCCATTGAAATTTGCCAATAACTTTAGTTTAATAAACTTCATTGAAATTTGCCAATATAAAATGTTGCTGATGAAGCTTTTTGTTTATTTTAGCCATGATTATTATGTCATTTTCTATTTTAATAGGGTCCAAAATTAAACTTATTTTGATTCTAATAAAAATTGAACTCTTGGGGTTCTTTGATATGCTGAATCTAAACATGTATTAAGATTTTTGATTATGGGCCCAGTATTAAGTTGGTACAAATCAGGGTCCAAAATCACTCTTTGTTTGATTTCAACAAAATTGAATATATGATATCCTGAATCTAACTGTTGTATTTAGATTTTTGGATTTTGGGCCTTGTTTTTAAATTAATTCTAGTTTCCAGACAATAACTTGTGTTTAAGTGTACGGATCTCTCTGAAATTGTACTGCAAGGTACCATACCACAAAGGGAAGGCTGGGATTGAGTTTGGGGTGATGAATCATGAGGGGGTTCAAAAAAATTGAGGGGGGATTTTTTTTTCATTTTTTTTCTTTAAAATTTTCCATTTTAAATTGGTTATTTCTGAGTTATATGTAAAAGAAAATAATAATGATATGGTTTGAATAGGTAAATTAAAAATTTTTAAGTTCTTAGACCACATTCATTCTGTGTCAGAAACCTATGCTGTGTCAAATATTTAATCACAATCCAAATTCAGTGCTGTATCAAGCTTGAATGTTGTGTCCATACTTTCCCCAACTGTTCAGGGTTCAACCTCTGCGGTCGTATCAAGCTGCCCCCAGCGGAGCATTTTATTCTGATAGTAACCACAAAGTATATTCAGTTTGGTAACAGTTGTACTATAAGATTCTTAATAAATTCTTCAATTGTTCTGTACAATTCATTAAACTCATAACAAATTTTATGAATGGTATATATAATTCATAACAAATTCTATGATTGTTTTATGTGATTCATAATAAATTCTACGATTGTTCTATACGATTCATAAGAAATAATGAAAATATATTTTTTTATAGCCAGATACAGAGGAACAACATTTAGTGATTGAAAAAACAGCAAAATTTGTCGCTGCTAGTGGTATACAGATGGAAATTATGATCAAATCAAAACAAGGAAACAATCCAAAGTTAACCTTTCTCAACTTACATGACCCATTGAACTTTTATTACAATCACATGGTCAAGATGATTAAAGCAGGAAAATACACTCCAACAGATCAAACAAAAGGGGACGATTCAATAGGTATGTTACTTTTGATAATTGTTTAACTTACAACTGATAGTCATATGACTTCATATTGTTTCATGAAAATTTTGATAATGTACCATTACCATTGTAAAGGGTAACCTCCGTTTGATTCCTTTTCAATATGAAAGGTTTCTTTCTAGTGTTGATTGTGTTAAATCCTTGCCTTATATAAAATCAATAGATATCCTTAAAACAAAAACAAAATTCAGGTTTCAAAATAAAAGAATAATTGTGTACAAAACATGTTTCTGGAACAACCATCACCTTGAATGGTAGAGGTCAAATATTTTGGAAGCCAAATAAGTAAAGAATTTAAGAGCATCAAACCAAAACGACCAAAACAAAACAGCCCAAATCGTCTAAGGTCAGCTTTGCCTGAAGGACATGGCAACCTTAATTGTAGTATAATTATGCCCCGCCGTAGGGGAGAGGGCATTAAGTTTTACCCTTGTCCGTCCATCCGTCTGTACGTCAGTACGTACGTCCCAAAATTGGTTTCCATTCTCTAACTTTAGTTTGCCCCAATCAAATGTTATGAAATGTATACACAATGCTTATAACCTCGAAACACAGATCAAGTTTGAATTTCGTTGGCATCAGTTACACCTTTCTAGATCTAGAGTTATGTCCTTTACAAATGGGAAAATTGCAGAATTTTTCGTTTCCGTTCTCTTACTTAAGTTTGCATCAACCAAATGTTATGAAACTTATACACAATGCTTATTACCTCAAAACTCAGATCAAGATTGAATTTTTATGGTGTCACTTTTACCGTTCTAGAGTTATGCCCTTTACAAATGGAAAAATTGCTGAATTTTACGTTTCCGTTCTATAACTTTAGTTAGCCTCAACCAAATGTTATGAAACTTATACACAATGCTAATTACCACAAAACACAGATCAAGATTGAATTTTGGTGGCGTCACTTTTATCGTTCTAGTGTTATGCCCCTTTACAAATGGAAAAAAATGCTGAATTTTTTGTTTCCATTCTCTAAAATAAGTTTGCCTTAACCAAATGTTAAGAAACTTATACACAATGCTTATTACCACAAAACTCTGTTCAAGTACAAATTTGGGTAGCGTCACTTCTACATTTCTTGAGTTATGTCCCTTTATAACCTTATATGCAAGCGGGGGCATCATCTGTGTCCCATGGACACATTCCCCATTTATTTTTATGCCCCCTGCCGTAGCAGAGGGGGCATTAAGTTTTACCCTTGTCCTTTGTACGACCGTACGTACGTAATGTACATACGTCCGTACGTCCCGAAATTGGTTTCCGTTCTGTAACTTTAGTTTGCCTCAACCAAATGTTATGAAACTTATACACAATGCTTATCACCACAAAACACAGATCAAGTTTGAATTTGGGTGGCTTCACTTTTACCGATCTAGAGTTATGCCCCTTTACAAATGTAAAAGTTGCTGAATAGACTTTTTTCATATTACCGACTTTTGACTCCGGATTATATAATTTTTCGACAGGTTACCTAATCTGTGATTAGACATCCTGGTACTCGGTCAAGTAAGAGCAACCAAAAGAAGTAAAATCAAACATAAAACCTGTGCACTTTAGGGGGAAAGTTTACTGTTTTCTGATTATTTTGTCGTATAATGAAAATATAAAACAGTTTATTTCCTCCAAAAAATGTACCGATAAAAGTTTGATTTTACTTCTTTAAGTTGCCCTTGGTTGACCGAGTACCAGGATGTCCAACCAGAGAGAAGGTAACTTGTCAAAAAAATATAAACTCCGGAGTCAAAAGTCGGTAATATGATAAGTAGTCTAATTATTTGTTACCGTTCTCTAACTTAAGTTTGCCTCAACTAAATGTTATGAAACTTATACACAATGCTTATTACTACAAAACACAAATCAAGTTTGAATTTTGGTGGTGTCACTTCACTTTTACCGTTCTAGAGTTATGTCACTATATAACGTTATATGCAAGTTGAGGGCATCATCTGTGTCCCATGGACACATTCCCCATTTATTTTAATAAACTGGAGATTGATAATCAAATTGTATCATTTGAATTATGCCAGTACCCAAGTTTTGTCTCTGGGTTGAATGGTACCTTTAACTCTGATTGGTTGCTGTTGTTCTTGTTTGTTATGCCAAAATGATAATATTATATAATAATCCTTAAATTGAAGGGGGATAACTTAATTAATAGCTTAGACTTTACTACTTGTAATCTCAAATAACAAGAACTTACAGAAGTAACACCCACTATAGACTGTCTGTCTGTCCTTTTTTCTGCATTTAACAGATATAAGGATCAGGTATTCACCTATCTTCTTCTTCCATTATGTTTTAATCACAATGGAAAATATACTTATTTTTCTGAAAACATGCTCTCTCAGTAGCGGTTTAATAGTTGCATAACATCAGATTCAAATGGAATTTCTAAAGAATCCTTGAACAAAATGAATATGCAAATATTTTTATGCCCCGCCATAGCGGAGGGGGCATTAAGTTTTACCCTTGTCCGTCTGTACGTCTGTCCGTCCGTCTGTACGTCCCAAAGTTGGTTTCCGATCTCTATCTTTAGTTTGCCTCAACCAAATGTTATGAAACTTATACACAATGCTTATTACCACAAAACACAGATCAAGTTTGAATTTTGTTGGCATCACTTCAACCATTCTAGAGTTATACCCCTTTACAAATGGAAAAATTGCTGAATTTTTCGTTTCTGTTCTCTAACTTAAATTAGCCTCATCCAAATGCTATGAAACTTATACACAATGCTTATTACCACAAAATACAGATCAAGTTTGAATTATGGTGGTGTCACTTTAACCGTTCTAGAGTTATGCCCATTTACAAATGGAAAAATTGCTGAATTTTTCGTTTCCGTTCTCTAACTTAAGTTTGCCTCAACCAAATGTTATGAAACTTATACACAATGCTTATTACCACAAAATACAGATCAACTTTGAATTTTGGTGGCGTCATATTATCCGTTCTAGAGTTATGTCCCTTTACAAATGAAAAAATTGCTGAATTTTTCGTTTCCATTCTCTAACTTAAGTTAGCCTTAACCAAATTTTATGAAACTTATATATAATACTTTTTACCACAAAAATCAGATCAAGTTCAAATTTGGGTAGCATCACTTATACTGTTCTTCAGTTATGTCCCTTTATAACTTGATATGATATGCAAGCGGGGGCATCATCTGTGTCCCATGGACACATTCCACATTTATTTGTAAAACTATATATAAAAGTTACCTGATGAAAAGATGATGAAAAGAGAGAGAATGAGGCTTTGCCCTACAAACCTACCAAGAGATAGTGGGAATTTTTTTTTATTATCAGGGTATTGTAAAAAAAAAACAAGTACTTAAACTAACAAGACAAGTTGTATTATAGAAAATGCCTTTAAACTGTTATTCAATTCAATCTGCTTGTAATTCAATAAAATCAGAATAATATAAATGTTTATTTTTAGGAATCAACATTCATCAGAATACAAGCTGACAGTAGATGACGATAACAGTTGAAAACTTTTAAAGAAAATAATGAAACAAATGCTTTTCATTCTATGGTTACAGATATATGTTGCAATCAGTACTGTTTGGTAAAATCTGGAAATTGAAAACTATATTAGTTAGCTAAATATTATGATATGCATACATTGGTGACTATATTGCGACTGCCGTGAACTTTTATTGCAAGAGTACAATTTTTAACCGACTTCATAATACTGTTATACAAATGATCTGAGATAAAATCATGTCATTGTTTCATCTTGGACTGTGATATTTATGTTCTAATTTATTATAAGCATGTTATGTTTCTAGTATATATTTGCAAAATTAAGATTTTTTTTGTGTTCTGTGTTTTTATTTATTATTCTTAAGTGTCTTTACAAGGACACTGAAGTACATGAATGCCCTTCACCGACAGATGTCTATGTGAAAAGTTCAATGGAATTCACATAACCTAATGCTGCCCATTTGAGAAAGATTCTTATGTTGTACGGTTACACCACAACCCCAGGTTAAGGGAGGGTTGGCGCCGTCACATTCTATATGTGCCTGTCCAAAGTCAGGAGCCTGTAATTAAGTGGTGGTTGTAGTTTGTCGCTGTTTATCATATTTATTTTTTTCGTTCATTGTTTTGTAGTGTGTTCATGTGTTGTGCTGTTGCACCACTGTCCCAGGTTAGAGGGAGGGTTTGGCGCCATCTAACTAGTTTAACACTGCCACATTCTGTATGTGCCTGTCCCAAGCCAGGAGCCTGTAATTCAGTGGTTGCCGTTTGTGGCGCCTTCAAACTAGTTTAACCCCTAACATTATGTATGTGCCTGTCTCAAGCCAGGAGCCTGTAATTCAGTGGTTGTCGTTTGTGGCGCCTTCAAACTAGTTTAACCCCTAACATTATGAATGTGTCTGTCTCAAGCCAGGAGCCTGTAATTCAGTGGTTGTCATTTGTTGCTGTATATCATTTTCGTTCTTTATTTTGTACATAAATCAGGCAGTTAGTTTTCTCATTTGAAATGTTTTACATTTGTTATTTCAGAGCCTTTTATAGCTGACTATGCGGTATGGGTTTTACTCATTGTTGAAGGCTGTTCGGTGACCTATAGTTGTTAATTTCTGTGTCATTTGTGGAGAGTTGTCTCATTGGCAATCATACCACATCTTCTTATTTTTATAATTAAGATGTTTTGCCACCAAATTGGTCTAGTTTTCATACCTTAAACCTTAGAGCCCTGAATATTAATACAGAACGCTGAAAAGTGATGTTTTCTGAGTCCTATGGGCACAATTAGATCAAGATCAGTCAGAACACACTTTGAATGTGATCAGTAATCAACCACTGTTCAATGATCAACCTATTATCAGCTCATTGTCTACAAAGAAGGCTGAAAATAAGAAAATATTGCTTTTTCTAATAAATTAATAAAATTTTCATAATTAGGTACAAAGTAGGTTTACCATAATGAAATTTATTTTTACAATTATAAACTTAATATCAGTTCAAGAAGACACAAGGAAACCCTACATGTAAGAGTGATTCAGATTGCAACCAAGTTTAATTTAATTTTGCCCAGTAGCCACAATCCCATCCTCCTTTTCTTGTTCATCTGACTGAGTAACAGGACAGGTGCCAAAAATGAAGCAGGAACTGTTTGCCCTTCAGAAGACCAAGATCCAATCCCATGTGCCGCTAATGAAACCTGAACAGCTTCCTAATCAGGAGAACCTTACCTAACCCCCTGGCTTTTGATAAGGTTTGTTTTGCTCAATCTATATTTTTCTGGGTGGTGAGTTATGGACTTGTATTAAACACGATACATATTTTTGACCATGGTGTTGCCTGATCTTGTCTTCTTACTTTTTTTCAACTGTAGTTTACAGTATCACAGGAGACATGTGTCACCCCAATTTTTAGATAAGTCAGTTAGCTGTCTGCCACAATTATTATGGTTATTGTTTTTTTAAAGCATAAATCATGGCCATTAGTTTTCTCTTTTGAATGGGTTCACATTTTGTCATGTTGGGGCCTCTTATAGCATATATTACTACACAGTTTAGGCTTTGCTCATTGTTTGAAAGCTACAGATGGCCCTTTAGTTGTTTACATCCTTGTATTTTGTTTTCTGGTGGATTATTGTCTCATTGGCAATCATACCACATCTCCTTATTAGTTCCTTCTGACGAAGTCAAGTCAAAGGGGACTTTAGGTTTGCACTCCATTCATCTGTCTCTCTTGTCTGTCCATCCATCAGTTCGGCAAATCAGTTTTCCACACTTTTTTCTTTGTGCTTGAAGATATTGATTTGATATTAGGTGTATTGTTTTATCATGACAAGTTTTAGATCAAGTTCGAATTTTATTCCGGTCTGATGATTTTGTGCAGAGTTATGGTCCTTGGACTTCACTCAAATAATCATTTTTCACACTTTTTTTCGTCATGCTTGAAGATACTGATTGATAATTGGTATATAGTTTTATCATGACAAGATACAGATCAAGTTCGAAATTTCGTTCCGGTCTGATGATTTTTTGTGCCAAGTTATGGTCCTTGGACTTAGAAAATTCACTTATTAAATATTAAATCAGTTTTCCACACTTTTTTTTCATCATGCTTGAAGATATTGACTTGATACTTGTTATATAGTTTACACAATGACAAGTTATAGATCAAGTTAGCATTTTGTTTCAGTACAATGAATTTTTAACCAGTAGGGGACTATGTATTGGGATGCAATACTCTCAGAATGCTTGTTTTAAATACATTTTTGTACATAAACATGGATTCATTTAAGTGTGCAAGAAAAATGATTTTGAAATAATCTTTTAAATTCATTTGAGCAACTCATTCTGACTGAATAAACTTTTTATCAACTTTCTAAATTAAATGCTTCACAGACTAATTGACTGTTGGTAGTCTATTGTTCCCTGAGGGTGCCATCTACCAGGTAGCCAGTGCATCTATATTTGTATGATTCAAAAGATACAGCTTGTTCGTAAATTTAAAGTTAAAAAAATTGCGAAATACTTGGTTCAAATTTTGTTTTCTAATGTGCTCTGTAAAGTTTTAGATTAATGGCTTTCCAAATTTTTGGACTTTAGCATACTAACATCACTTAATGAAAGTTATTTTGGAAATACATGTATGCCATGCTGTGCAGAAATTGTATACTTTCTCAAGTTTAAAATGCAAGCGCAAACCAAAGTTCAGATGGTATATAGTTATATACAATATCACAAGGGAGATAAGTCAGAAAGTTGAGCGAGGAGAACTATACAAGGAATGTTGTGACAATTTCTTTACGTTTCTCTTAATTTAAAATATTCAATGCTATCTGAGTGGGATGTACATGTATATATTATAAGCAATGACTCATGAAAAATGTACCTGTAGACAAAATTTATTGAACACATGACATTAATGAAAACAAAAACTGCATGAGGTGGTTAACTTCAACATTGTGTTCTGATACAAAAAGAACTAAATGAATATAAATTTAAAAAATATTTACTCATCAAGTTACAACACATCTTGATATATAAAACATTATTTCAATCACAATATACATGATATACATGTTATCAAACAACAGAGACCATTGAAAATTGTTTGAGTTATAGTACAGGATTTTGAAATTTTGCAAAAAATCACATCAATCATTTTGTCAATCAACATAATCAATACCCATTCAGTTTTGAAATAAATAAATGTGATCTACAACAGTTATTATGAAACTGAATAAATCAAGTTGAAGATATTTATACTATTAATCCAGAAGAAAACTAAAAAAAATATGCAAGAAGACTTAATAATACATACAAGTGCACAATGCCATTAGTTATTAAAGAAATTAAAGTATCAAAAAAAAAAAAAAGAAAAGTTGTTGAGCAAAATACATTCAGCAGAAGATTTGAAGGACACAATGATCACTGAAAATACATGTATCAACTACCAAACTTGGTACAGTAGAGGTTATAAATTTTGAAAATGCACAATTTTGTTTTTGAAAAGGAAATTTTTAATAACATGTGATGTCCTAATATGTTAGACATGCAAACAATTTAGTTTTTAGTTGGGTTTTTTTTTCGGGGACAGAGGGCTATAAAAATGTTTATGTTTACATTTAAGTTAATAATATTGGCTTGCTTATTAACATGGTTTACATAATGTCTTTCAGATACATTTTATGTGCATCTTCTAGTACATGTAGTGCTATGCCTTGTACACTCTATAGCATCATTTACATACTGGATTAGTCACGCTCTAATGTTAAAAGACTAATATTTAATAAACTGAGAATGTGACAATGTCTCATCTGACAGTAATTTTCCATTCGCTAACGACACAGGTTTCATGGTCAAAACCAGTGAAAATTTCAACCAAAGATTTTGCTAGAAAAATGTTGTGACTGTAGTAATAAAATTTTAGAATTTTTAGTAATATAATAAATTTAATATTGATTGTCTAGTGAATTTTTTAAAACATTTGACAACTGAATGTCCAGTTAACCAAACGCCACCTTTGCAAACTATAACACAAGATCAGCTGATGACAACTTTTTATCAATGGCCTGCTATTCCTTGCACTGATTACACTTTCTCCTGTTGGTCTCTTGTTCATTTCTTCTTTGTATAAATACTTTAATTGTAATATCACAACTATTAAAACGGTTTATGTTAAGGTTTTTGGCCCTGCATTTGTTCCTGAAGTTTCTTGACAGTAGCTTCGTCTTGTTGTGACATAGATGTCAATTTCTTTCCTATATTATCGTGCATTTCTAAATATTTGGATACACATCTGTCTAAACACACTGATTCACCTTTAGATAGATCTGCTTCATTATACTTTGGTGGTACACATTTCTTCTGACAGGCAGTGGTCATTCTAAAACACAGAAAATTTATATATGTATATTTATTATTGTAAATAATATTGGGGTTATGCAACATGAACAATTATACAATGTCAATGATATTAAAAAAATATATTAACAAGATAAAAAATGAGAGGTGGTTTATTATTTATACCAACATGACACAGGCATTTGTCTCAGAAAAAAAATTTCCTATATACCTTAATATAACACAAGGTACTTAACTCGCATTTTAGAAAAATGTCAGCCAGTCGCGAAATTCCGTTACAATGGTGTATAACACGCCTACCTTTTGTTGTCGGAATCATTCGTAGCATGTCTCCTAAAGTATGTCAACCGTAATTATTTCGTCTACCAACACCCGATTGGAAATATAAGACTCGCAGTAAAAGGTATCTCTCCGCTCTCTTTATACAGTCAGGGGAATTACTGAAATGAGTGATTTATAAATCAATCATTTAAGTAGCAAATTATATATTCTGTCATTTTGTAGTTTTACCAAAATTTTAAACATACAGGTTTAGATTATATCTAATTATTAGTAAAAAATTAACCTTTTGTTTTTTTTAATTAGCAAGGTTTATGCCTTTGGTGCAATCATTCAGCTGTAAATTCTATATTTGTTGAAAAAATGCTATAATGAAGGCTCTACATAATGAAGTAATACTTTCTTAACAGATTTTTCCCAGCAGTGGGTGTATTTTTCCTGTAAAATTCAAGGTTTCATCTTACAGATTATGTAATAAAACTTAACTGTTCGCGACCAAAATTTCACTGTTCGGGGTGTTGAAATTAGCGGGGGTAATTAAAATAATAATACTTAAAGAAGTGATTTTTTTTGAAGAAAATAGAGGTATGTTACTCATGTTACTTAAACAAGTGATTTTCATGTCATTATCCCAGATTCAGTACAAGGTCATCACCTGACATGACCAGTCATCCTATAAACACAGATGTTGGTTCTGATAACTTTAGCAACATAATTAGTCCCTGGATCATTAGTATTATATATTTAAAGCTACAATAAAATTAAATCACTTAGTCTAGTTATTTATTTGTTCTTCCTAAATAGGTGATTATTGAAGAAAGACAACTCTTACTTCCAACATTTCTGGACAAAATGTTCATGAATCAGTGCTTAAGAAATCACTCATTGCGTAAACCCTGAGGGTTTACGCAGTATATATGGACGATAGATGTAGTCTTTCGGAACACCGGATGTTATTCGGAACACTTCTGTTCTTTCTATGACCACCTTTCAAATACATGCGCAATAGCTTACTAATCTGTTGAATAAGCATTGCAGCATCTTAAGTTGCTATAGAGATATTTTACGTATGATTTGAAATTTATTTTGATATAATATTTTCTTGCACACGATTACAAGCTGCTAATATTAACCTACATGCGTAGTATTTTTATTAGAGTCAAACGTTGAAACCAGCTGTGTTTAGATATGAGATAAGATTTCATGTAAACAATGCGCTTTATATTCTGAACGAGAATAATTAAAATAAAATCTTTAGAAAGAGTTTTAGTAGCATTTTATTTTAGATTTTAAGTTTAGGAAGATGTACATGATGTAAAAAGCAAGCTATTTATTTTTATACTGAAATTAAAGAGAAGTCTTTCTTGCATATGATTAAATTACAGTTATTTTTGTGATTAGATATTGCAACTTTAATAAAAAATTGGTTATTAAAATGTAATTAAATAGATATTGAATATGAAAAATAAAATAAAACGGAAACCTACAACTAAAATATATTAAAAAAAATACCCTTGACTATGCAAATGTTTTGTCGTTTTCGTTTGTTAATACAATACATATGCAAACATTAATTTGTTTCTAACTTGAACCTGTTTAAACGATTTTTTTCTACGTTTATAAAAAGTATGTTTTCATCAGACATGAGCATGAATTATTGAAAGTTCAAATAGGATCAGAAAAGAATTATTAAACGATGTTTCTACTTCTGTAGCAGTTAGAAAATAACAACAAACGCCTCAAAACGTTTTCAAAACTTTAGTTAGTAACAACTGCGCCCTAAAAGTGCCGCTTTAATTACGATCATAAATCTTAAAATAAATCATGCATGCAATTTCGGTAGACTTAATAGGATCAGCGATAAGATATCAAATGTCTATTTTAGATACCGAGTGATGACAGATGCAGATAGAGATAAGAACAAATACTTTCTATTTATAGTTACCTTAGCCACAAATACTTTCTATTTATAGTTACCTTAGCCAGGAACTAATTATCACTTCTGTAGTAATTAATTTTAAAATGTTCCTCTTTATAAAAACAAAATAATTATTTTCGTGAAAACAATCAGATAATGAATTTTCGGTTTTAATAGATTATGTATAAATTTGATATTTAGGTTTTTATGCATGTAAAATAATTTTATGAAATTTTGAAGTTTGTTTTATTAATGATATTTTTTTTATTTTATCAAAAGCAACAAAGCTTTGTGTGATTCGATTCTTGAATGGAAATTAGCTGTTATGAACGAAGGCCCGAATGATGAACCAGCATTTGAAACACAATTCAAGGGAAATAAAAGATATGATACGTCAAAGTTAACAACAGAATTCTTGAACTCGGAAGATTGTGTTAAAAGAATCAGCGAAACTGTCAACCGCATTGAAAATGAACTTTCATCAAATAGATGTATCAACGAAGCATATGGGGCCTTCACTAACTTTTTAATGAACGAAATGGATCTAGCCGGCCTAACTGTAACCAGTCCTACCAAATATGAATGTAAATCGAAGCAAAGTAAGGCAAAGACTTTCTTAAAGCCTTATTGGAGTGACTTACTACAACAGAAGTGGGACGCAGCAAGCAAAAAGGAAAAGTTATGGCTTAAATGTAGTGACCACACAAACATTAAACGTAAATTAAAACAAGAGTATTGTATTGCCCGAAACGATTTTGACAAACATTTACGGAAAGCAAAACGAACTTATCAAAATACACTTCAAATGGATTTGCTGACTGAACTTGAAAAACCGAACTCTCGAGATTTTTGGAAACAAATTGGCAAAATTGGAATTTCGAATGACAGGCGGGATCAAATACCGTGGGAGGTTATTGATGATACTGGCGAAGTTATTACGGACAAAGAATGTGTATTACAAAAGTGGAAAACGGACTATCAAACATTGTTCAACGATCAAAGTGACAGCATGTTATATGCTGAATGTCACCTAGACAGAATAAAGAAGGGGAAATTTCATCAGACCCGGAACTGGTTGATACATCTTGTTTGAACGAACCCATCACTCGTTGTGAAGTTGAGAAAGCGGTGAGCAGATTAAAATTAAGAAAGGCAGTTGGCATAGACAATATCCCAGCAGAAGTTCTAAAAACAAAACCTGTATCGATATGTTACAAAAGATTATAAATTTTGTTTTGAAAATGGTGTTTCGCCACTTGAGTGGAAACAAGGAATTATAAATCCAATAGTGAAACCAAATAGTACAGACGTTCGGCTTCCTTTGTCATATCGTGGGATAACACTTTTGTCAGTGCCATGTAAAGTTTACTGTGACATTCTTAATTCTAGATTTGGAGATTAGATTGAAGATTCGGGCGTATTGGTTGATGAACAATGTGGATTTCGAGAAAGCGAAGCTGCCTAGATCAAATATATAGTCTGTACTCTATCATCAATGACCGTGAATTGTCACGTCTTTCAACCTTTGTCTGCTTTATTGACCTGAAGAAGGCGTTCGACAATGTGAATCGGGACTGTTTATGGTTTAAATTACAAACGTTTGGTGTTAACGGAAAATCTTAAATGCTGTTAAATCTTTGTATGAAAACACAACATGTTCTGTACGTGTTAACAACGTCTTTACGTCAATGTTTCCGGTTTCATGTGGTGTGAAACAAGGGTGTTTAATTTCTCCGACGCTATTTGCTCTGTATATTAATGATTTAGCTACAGAAATTAAGTCTTTAAATAAGGGTATTGATATTGATAGTATAAATGTAAGCATCTTACTATATGCAGACGATATCGTTTAATAGGTCCAAGTGAGGCTAGTTTACAATGTATGCTTGATTGTGTTAATGCATGGTGCCATAAATGGAGATTAAGTATTAATTGTAGTAAATCAAATGTCATACATTTTAGGCCTAGCTCTGTTGAACGTTCTACTTTCAATTTTTCTGTGAAGTCATAGTTTAGTATATGTAGATTCATACAAATATTTAGGTATTTGGTTCGGTGAACATGTAACATGGAATAAAGCCGTCAAAGAACTCTCTAAATCTGCCAGCCGAGCTTTGAGCTGTTTAACTGTGAAATTTTACGCTTATGGTGGTATGACTTATCAAGTGTTCACAAAACTGTATGAAAGTTTGGTACAACCAATATTGTTATATGGTGCATCGATATGGGGACTTACTGAACATAGACTCATCAATAACGTTCAAAACAGGGCTAGTAAAATATTCCTGGGAGTGACTAAATTGACTAGCAATACTGCAGTACAGGGTGATTTAGGATGGCTGTCATGTCATGCTAAACAAAGACTGGAAGTTTTGAGATTCTTTTATAAACTTGAAAATTCAGATAATTCTCGTACTTTCTATAAGATACATTTATGGTCGAAACGAAACGTAGATCCTGGAACTTTAATGTGATTAAGTTATTTCAACATGTCTGTAGAACACTTAATGCAGCTCGGAATTAGCAAAGAACTATTTTTAAAGTGATTAAAAGTAAATAACGAATACTAGATGAACAGTTGTGGTTTACTAAACTTTGGAATGACAATTCGAATGTGAATGGAAACAAGTTGAGATTATATAGATGTTACAAGAAGGACCTTCAACCTGAACACTATGTTATTAACGCAATGCCACGCCACTTACGAAGTAATTTATGTAAACTTAGATGTGGAACTTTACCTCTGTCTGTCGAGACGGGTCGTTATACAAAACCACCAATACCGTTAGAAGAAAGAATTTGTCCATTTTGTAATAATGCTGTAGAAGATGAGATACACTTTTTGATTAATTGTGAAATTTACAGTGACTTAAGGTTTAATTTGTTTCACAGAGCTACGGTCATGGATAATTCTTTTGTACAAAGTCAGATTTTAATCAATTTGTATTTTAATTAAGAATGCTGAATTACAATACGAGTTATCTATCTTGGTGCATAATATGATAAGAAGACGTCACGCACTGAAAAGCAATCTACACTCTTGATTGTATATTTCGTTAAAGTTAAAGTTACGTTTAAATTTATTTATTTTTTAATTCATGATTGTATATTTCCGTAAAAGTCAAAGTTACATTTAATTTAATTTAATTTATTTATTTTTTACTTCATTTCATTCATGTTCTATTTATTTACTTTTTACTGAGAGGTTTTTAATAAAACAACAAGATTACTTCATTTTATTCTTCGCAATCTGTTTATATAACCTCTTTAAAATATATTCTTTTATCACATATCATTTTTTTTTTTACGTCATACTTAATTTTGTCATTTTATCTTTAAAAGATATGTTTTTAAACCATTTATTGTTAATTTTTTATGATGTGAAAAATCCGGATAATTTTAAACATTTTAACATTTTACTATGTTTTCAATATGTGTTTGTTAAATAGATATATATTTGTATATATAGTGTCTCATAAGCCTATTTAGGCTGGGTATTTGTCTTATTTTATTATTGTGCAATGTATATTATATAATCTGTATAAAATCTGTAGACAAGTATGTGACACTTTAATAAAATAAATTATTTATTTTTTTTGTGATCATTTTGATAATGTACTGATATAAACGCGTTCTCTATAAATTAATTAAAGCTCCTGGTCAACAGTTCTCATAACTGTGTAAACTAAACTTCCTCTGATGTCTTATATAATCGCTACGGTGTATGGGTTGTATGTGTTTCTTTGTGGTGTTAAATTATTTAATTTTTAGGGGGTGGCTAGGGTGAAATTTGAAAAAGGCAGGACAGGAATTTTGAGTAAAGAAAAGGCAGGATGAGACACTTTGTAAAACAAAAGGCAGGATGACAATTTATGTACAAAAGTCAGGATAAACTAATAAAAAAGGCAGGACCGAATAGAGTGAAACATAAAAGGCTGGACAGAGATTACAACTAAAAAAATGCCCCCCATAAAAATCAAATGGTAGCTCCTAATAAAAATGTTTTAATTTTCTTTATTTCTTTAAAATACATAATAATTTTAACCCCAAAATCTACTATTTTTCTTATCAAAAGTGATAAAATGTTGCAATTTTATCAACTTCACTAATTATTTTTAATAGTTTAATACTTATAAAAACATTTAAATAGTTATAAAAACACCTATTATTATTAAATGAACATCTATTGAAATATTTTTGTTGGCGTTCAAGGAATAGGTAACATATAAAATGTTGGCATTCGAGGAAGACACCGTTACCATTTGTTGCTGACATAATAGCTACATTGTAAAGTCCAAGCAGGTGTAGTGAGATGTAAACTTTACGAATGAGACAATAGCCTTTTCAAATGATTGTTTAGTAATCTAATTTAGAAAAAAAAATACTAAAAAAAATAACATAGAAAATCTTGCGAGGTTAATGATTTTTTTCGTATTATAATAACGTTTTTATATTTTTTTTAGTCGTTAACTACTTAAGGAAACCTTGCATATGACATATGGATCTTCAAAATTTCAAATCATTTTGGCAATCTACTTGAAAAACATTTTTAATTAAAACAAGTATACCATTTTATTATAAGTGTAAATATATAATTGAACCTTACTTTAATTGTTGAGTGTTAATATTTTGTACTTTATAGTGCACTTTATAATAATACCAAGGACACAAGAGTTTAAGATTATTAGAATACAAGTTTATTGCTTAATTATGATTAATTTGTCAGAGAAAAGGATTTCTTGACCGGTTAAAAAAATCAATATCTTAGCCAATTTCTTACTTAAACACCTTTCCAATTAGTTTCAAATTTCAAAATCAAAGTTTGTTCAAGTAATATCTTTGCATATAAATTGATACATTGTATGTGTCTGAAAGTTTCAAAAGATTCTTAATTTTGAAAGGTTATATGAATCTTTATTATTTTGTTATACCTGAGTTTTTGTATTATCTTAAATAAACTTGCCATGTTTGTTTAAAATAAAATGTTATTGGTATTAAATTGCTTTGTTTTTTGCATTTACTTTTTCTTTCACTTAAAAGATATAGGAAGATGTGGTGTGAGTGCCAATGAGACAACTTTCCATTCAAATGACAATTAAAAAAAATAAACCATTATAGGTCAATGTACGTCCTTGAACAACACCGACGAAGCCTTGGCTCACACTGAACAAACATAGAAGCACCAAGAAACTTGACATTGAATGACATATATAATTGGAGATTACTTTCTCTAGATTCAGCTGGTTTGAGTTAAAAAAAAAATCAATTTTGGAAATCAATTAATTTTTCATTCAAAACAGATTCGCTTTAAAATTCAGAAGATGTGGTATGAATGTCATTGACACAATGTGGTACAATTAGGCAAAATGTAAATTTACAGGTTACATTTTTTCTTTCAATACAAACCATCTCAGTGATCAGTAGGTTATACAGTGCACCCAAATGACTAGACTAGTATAAGAGAAGAAGGATAGGTCAATATAAGAAACCTACAAGGCTACTTCAGTTCAATTAAAATATTTAGATTATTCTAATGAAATAATCAAATGTCAGAGAGAAAATGTGTTTTTAAAGTGGTAGGAATACCAAAGAGAACTCTCCAGTAAGATACAGTGTAGTTAAAGTAAGGAATTACAGGTTATAATACAGCCTTCAATATTTGGCTCACTTTGAACTGCATCCTACTAAGGGTACCAAAACACTGTTATAACAATTCAAACAACATGCTTCTGACAAAGACATGTGCTTATGAATATACCTGTTTTAAAAATTTTTACATACATACCATAAAACATTAATGTAACTATACCATGTAAAAGACACTTTTTTAAAAGTTAATGAAAGAACATGTTCAAATATAAAAAGGAACACCTTACAATTTTCATAATTGTGAATTTAAAACAAACTCATGTTTAACAAAGGGTATTCAGTGATAAATTTAGTTTGTATATGTTAATTTTTTTAATTTAAATTTCAATTTAGTTTGTTTATTTGTAAGAACTTAAACTTTTCATAGCACAAATCACACAACTTTAAATTGCCAATGCTTACAACCCTAAGCATCACTAAAACCTTGCAGAGCTGGTGTAAGGATCTTAATAATACAATAACAAGTCCTTGCTCCAAAACTTTGAACATACACTACAGCTCAGGTGGATTCTGCTTTGTCTACCGCCCACCAAAGGAGTGGGCACCGGTGGGCAAAATTCTACCTGTCCACTCTGCCCACCCATAGGAGTGGACATGTAGTTTCTTTGTTTAATCTAAAAACATGCAAGTACAATCACTTGAAAAAGCAGATAAGCATTTGTAATCAATATTTTTACAAAAAGAGATTATAGCTAGAGGGCACGGGTGGGCAGGTGGAAAAAGCAAAATCAAACACAGGCTGTTGTGTATCTCAAATTCCCAAAAAAAACCAGCTATTAAGTTTCACATATTGCATTTCTTTTTATAAGCACAAAATCATTAATTTGTTATTAAGCCTAGAAACTAACTCTTTTCTTAAAAATATCTAATATTTAATACCAAACATGCATTTTGGGTTTACGATTGCATTTCTTTTTTAAAGAAAGCAACTTGTTTAAGTAATTCCCTGACTGTTATATATCTCGGTTTCCGATTGGTCAAATTTTATGGGAAGGTCTATTGCTAAAAATAAATGTTTCTTGGAGTTATCTCATTTTATATGTAAAGTCCAGAGAGAGTCTGAATGACATTGATGGAATGGGAAAATTTGAGTCTAAAAATAGAAACTCGTAACTCATTAGACATACCTCAAATAACACTTGTTAGATTTTTGTTCTGACACGGAATCTTTTACAAATTTACTATCTGGATGATAAGTTCTATTCAGACAAAAACTAAGAGTTTTTTAGAAATACTTTTTATACTTAATCATTTTTTGCGAGTCTTATATTTCCAATCAGGTGTTGGTAGACGAAATAACAGCCCTCAAAGTAGGTTTAAAGACCAGGTTGCCTTTTGGCCACCAGATATAAAATATCAGTGGCCAATTCAAAATTTTAGTGGACAGGAAATAATTTTAGGTCGCCTAAGAAATAATTTATGAAAGTCTAGTCCACAGAGCTAATGAAGACTAGTAAAAAAAGCATATCAATAAATTTTCTGTTGTATAGAATACTATAGGAGACATACAATAAGTTAGTCTTTGTTCAAAGCAAATATCCGATTGGCCAGCTAAATCAGGAAGGCTAAGGCAAAATTTGCAGCTCATTTTATTTGTATATTCATTATAGATCAACCAGGACAACTCTTTTAGCCAGCTGTTTTGGAATTTTCTTATAAATTTTCCAGTACCACTTGAAGTTGGAGCCGTGATTTTACGCTTAATCGTAACATTAGAAGATGTACTTGGCTCTTCAAAAGCGGAGTTTCTATAGAGGAACTCTCCGCCTTCTTTTGTTTCTTAGCTGGTGAAACACCGTTGTTTTGGGTAGTTTATTTGAATAATTCGGACAGCAACATCTGTTTGGCTGCTAAGATGTATTGGCCCCAAAAACACCTCATCAGACTTTTGAATTCCCAGTTAAGTTAAGCGCTTTATAGACCCAGTTAAGATTAAAAATGCTTGAAATCATATTCAAGATTTAGCATACATTCCAGCGCTCGTATGACTGTAAATAAAACTTAATAAAATATGACCGGAGGCCAGGTTATTTATCTGGAATTTTACGGTCGCCAGGTCCAAATAGTACCAGTCGCCAAATGGCAACCAACAATGAAATGAAGGTCGCCTGGAGGCTTCATAGGTCCCCCAGGCGACTGTTTTAATAGCCTAAATTGAGGGCTGAATAATTATGGTTGACATACTTTGGGAGGCCTGCTTCAATGATTCCGCAACAAAGGTAGGCGTGTTATACACCATTGTGTAGATAAATCAATTTAGAATTACGCATAACAAGTTTTAGTGGGGTTGACAACCGAGAAATCGAAATATAACGAATTTCGCGACTGGGTGACATTTTTCAAAATGCGAGTTAGGTACATGTACCTTACAAGTGTTATATTAAGGTATATAGGAATTTTTTTCTGAGACAAGTGCCTGTGCAACATGACCAAAAAAATATTCAACTCTCTAAGTCCATGGCAAAATATAAAACCAATGAACAGTCAGGATATAACTCTTTAGGGTTATTAGAGAAAAATAACATACATTTGTTATTGTGGACTAAATCAAAGAACTGTGATAACATATGTGTGTTACATGTTTCAAAGGGCCAATATACATCATTTGTTTTGTTAAAATGTATACAAGTTCTATTGATATTATCATTGTCTTTATGTATACTAAACTATAGAAAGATATAACAGTTCATAGTTTGCCAATCATGCATAGTACATCTATGTTATTACAGTAAAAATATGCCTGTAACAACTAAAGGGTGTTATTACAGCTTCTCTACATAACTTCAAAGCCTTTGCTCAGACATACATCATGCTTAATCACAATGTATTTTAATTTATTGTAAGAAATAATGATCACAGCATGTGATGAGGTTCTCATAAGCTTCCCAGTAATTCCCAAGTGTTTCATATAATAAGTTACATGCCTTTAATAACTAAGCCTTGTTATTACAGCTAAGTTTATCCTTAAAAGCCTTGTCTCATTGATTTACCATGGTTGATGAAAATGTATTAATTTAATTTGAAAATTAGTTATCAAGGCTATGTATTTAATTTCTGTGCAAAGTTTCAAGAATTCCCAAGTGCCCGCTAAAAATTAATATATTTTTGATTTATTTAACAAATAACAAACATATGTTACTACAGATTTAGAAAATTTACGGAATAAAGAGTAGACAACCCATGAAAGTATCAATAACACATGCAAGATATTTTCTCTAATAACCCTATAGAGTTATATCCCTGACTGATGAAAAGACAAACAACAGTATACAAAATACAAGATAGAAAACTAAAGACTGAGCAACACACACCCCATCAAAAATTTGGAATGATGTATGGTGCTCTTATACATGTCTCTGACAGTACAAACATGGCAAAGGTCAAATTTTGGTTACAAATCAGAAATAAATTTTCTATCAATCATTTCACCTGTTGTACATATCTGCCATCATTTCTAATTCTAAATCCGATACCAGCTTTAACTGGGCTTCATTTAAAGAAGGCGTTGCCATTGTAAATGTGAATATTTTAAATTAAAAAAAAATGTTGCAATAAAGTTAGTGGGTTTCCACGTGCAGGTAGCCGGATAAACCGGAAGTAGAAGAAATGGCGATGACTTGTTTTGCAGTCTTATATTTCCAATCAGGTGTTGGTAGACGAAATAACAGCCCTCAAAGTAGGTTTAAAGACCAGGTTGCCTTTTGGCCACCAGATATAAAATATCAGTGGCCAATTCAAAATTTCAGTGGACAGGAAATAATTTCAGGTCGCCTAGGAAATAATTTATGAAAGTCTAGTCCATAGAGCTAATGAAGACTAGTAAAAAAAGCATATCAATAAATTTTCTGTTGTATAGAATACTATAGGAGACATACAATAAGTTAGTCTTTGTTCAAAGCAAATATCCAATTGGCCAGCTAAATCAAGAAGGCTAAGGCAAAATTTGCAGCTCATTTTATTTGTATATTCATTATAGATCAACCAGGACAACTCTTTTAGCCAGCTGTTTTGGAATTTTCTTATAAATTTTCCAGTACCACTTGAAGTTGGTGCCGTGATTTTACGCTTAATCGTAACATTAGAAGATGTACTTGGCTCTTCAAAAGCCGGAGTTTCTATAGAGGAACTCTCCGCCCCTTCTTTTTGTTTCTTAGCTGGTGAAACACCGTTGTTTTGGGTAGTTTATTTGAATAATTCGGACAGCAACATCTGTTTGGCTGCTAAGATGTATTGGCCCCAAAAACACCTCATCAGACTTTTGAATTCCCAGTTAAGCGCTTTATAGACCCAGTTAAGTTAAAAATGCTTGAAATCATATTCAAGATTTAGCATACATTCAAGCGCTCGTATGACTGTAAATAAAACTTAATAAAATATGACCGGAGCCCAGGTTATTTATCTGGAATTTTACCGTCGCCAGGTCCAAATAGTACCAGTCGCCAAATGGCAACCAACAATGAAATGAAGGTTGCCTGGAGGCTTCATAGGTCGCCCAGGCGACTGTTTTAATAGCCTAAATTGAGGGCTGAATAATTATGGTTGACATACTTTGGGAGGCCTGCTTCGAATGATTCCGACAACAAAGGTAGGCGTGTTATACACCATTGTGTAGATAAATCAATTTAGAATTACGGCATAACAAGTTTTAGTGGGGTTGACAACCGAGAAATCGAAATATAACGGAATTTCGCGACTGGGTGACATTTTTTCAAAAATGCGAGTTAGGTACATGTACCTTACAAGTGTTATATTAAGGTATATAGGAATTTTTTTTTTCTGAGACAAGTGCCTGTGCAACATGACCAAAAAAATATTCAACTCTGTAAGTCCATGGCAAAATATAAAAACCAATGAACAGTCAGGGATATAACTCTTTAGGGTTATTAGAGAAAAATAACATACATTTGTTATTGTGGACTAAAAAATTCAAAGAACTGTGATAACATATGTGTGTTACATGTTTCAAAGGGCCAATATACATCATTTGTTTTGTTAAAATGTATACAAGTTCTATTGATATTATCATTGTCTTTATGTATACTAAACTATAGAAAGATATAACAGTTCATAGTTTGCCAATCATGCATAGTACATCTATGTTATTACAGTAAAAATATGCCTGTAATAACTAAAGGGTGTTATAATTTACAGCTTCTCTACATAACTTCAAAGCCTTTGCTCAGACATACATCATGCTTAATCACAATGTATTTTAATTTATTGTGAGAAATAATGATCACAGCATGTGATGAGGTTCTGCGCAAGCTTCCCAGTAATTCCCAAGTGTTTCATATAATAAGTTACATGCCTTTAATAACTAAGCTTTGTTATTACAGCTAAGTTTATCCCTTAAAAGCCTTGTCTCATTGATTTACCATGGTTGATGAAAAATGTATTAATTTAATTTGAAAATTAGTTATCAATGTATTTAATTTCTGTGCAAAGTTTCAAGAATTCCCAAGTGCCCACTAAAAATTAAAATATTTATGATTTATTTAACAAATAACAAACATATGTTTCTACAGATTTAGAAAATTTACGGAATAAAGAGTAGACAACCCATGAAAGTATCAATAACACATGCAAGATATTTTCTCTAATAACCCTATAGAGTTATATCCCTGACTGATGAAAAGACAAACAACAGTATACAAAATACAAGATTGAAAACTAAAGACTGAGCAACACACACCCCATCAAAAATTTGGAATGATGTATGGTGCTCTTATACATGTCTCTGACAGTACAAACATGGCAAAGGTCAAATTTTGGTTACAAATCAGAAATAAATTCTCTATCAATCATTTCACCTGTTGTACATATCTGCCATCATTTCTAATTCTAAATCCGATACCAGCTTTAACTGGGCTTCATTTAAAGAAGACGTTGCCATTGTAAATGTGAATATTTTAAATTAAAAAAAAAAATGTTGCAATAAAGTTAGTGGGTTTCCACGTGCAGGTAGCCGGATAAACCGGAAGTAGAAGAAATGGCGATGACTTGCCTCTTACACCAACAAATCAAAACCATCGTCTTAGAACAATTAGCCAATCTCAATTGATGTTATATTGCAGATTAGAGCTGTCAAAATATTTTGTTGACAAGCCAGGCTACAGTTTGTATCCCAAGTTTCTTTGAAGAAGGGGAAACACCCTGTAGTTTCTTTATTGTCATCGAAAACAGAATGTTGCTCTGTTACCTTAATGAGTAAAACTATATGATGATCAGCGATTCATAATGAATCATTGGTTGATTATATCTGAATGACAAATTTGTAATGATAAAAACATTCTGGTAACGTGACCAAGCAACTTTCAGTTTCATAAACATCAACATGGCTGAAGATTCACAAGAAATGGAGACAAAGTTTTGCAAAAATTGGTAATATATTGTTGGATATTTATTTTAAAATAATGTTCACGTTGTAAAAATTATGTTTTCCTTAAACAAATATTATAATGGAGGGTGTCTCATTTGGGGGGGGGGAGTTTCTGATCCCGTAATCTGCTTATTGTTTTGTCAGAATCCTGTATCCCGCTTATCATTGTCATAATAGCGCTTGTAATTTCACATGTCCCATGTCCTGCCTGACTCCGTTTCCTGTTAACACGCAAAATAATTTGATTTTGATCATGTGTCATGCTTACAAAAAAATCAGCCAATCTGGTATCACGCTTACATGTACTCCCAGTGCTCCAGCTTGATTGTTTTCACAGGGCGGTCCGCCCGCCCTGTGTCCTTTTTCTGCCTCCCTGTGCCCTTTTTAAGATGCCCTGCCCTTTTTCACAAGTCCATGCCTTTATTGTCGTAATATTTTGATTAAAATACTATTATTCTACCTGTCTTCATGTTTATGACAAGTTTATGACCCTCAGCTGAGTAGCATTTACAGCAGTTGTGATTACATGTAATCTGCTTATCGCCATCGGATGGATCATTAATCCGTTAATTAAACCTCATAATTGACCATTATAATTATTTTCCCAGTAAAATTGGTCAGTCAGCATTTCAATTTCAATATTTTTCAAAAGACTACAATTTGCAGTTCGTTTATCCATAGATGTTTTTGTAGTTTCGTCAAATGAACAAAATTGTTTTCCCCCAAACGGTGCACATTTTAATTTCAAAATTTCTCAAACGATTACTTATTGCAGCTCCTTAAGAAGCAAATATTATAGCCAAGGCTCTGTGTTGCAGGTCGTACTTTGACCTACAATGGTTTACTTTTACAAATTGTGACTTGGATGGAGAGTTGTCTCATTGGCACTCATACCACATCTTCTTATATCTATTATATAAGTAAATTTGTTATATTCATATTTTCCTATAAATTTGAATAATCTCTCCTTGATTTTCTCAAAAAATTTGCCGTCTGAGTAATTTTTTTTTACAATCCCTAAAATTCTCAAGTTTTGGGATGTAAAAACATGCCTTAAACAATTTTTCTCTGGTTAGCTCATAATATTTTATTATAGTTCAACCTTTTATCTCTTTAGTTCAACAGAGAAACTACAAATGTAATTGTGCAAAGATCTTAAGTAATTGCCCAAGGCCTTCAAAAATTGCCCCTTGGAGGCTTGTAAATGAGCAGTGTTTTGAAGACAACAGACAAATGAGTTTTTAATTGTCCATGAAATTACACTTAGATGATTAGTAAAGACATCTGAAAAGGACAGACAATTAAAAGTGCTATTAGAGTAAAGAAGATAGAATGACTTTTTACTTGTATAAGTAAAACAATCTGAATGTCTAAGGGACATACATGTAACTAAGCCATTAAAATAAGTTAACTATGTACAAGTAAATAAAATACACTTGCATAAATATCTTACGAATTTACTTATATAAATATATTAATATTTACTTCTTAGTATATAAAAATAACTTGCACAAGTAGTACCCCTGACTGTAATATGCAGTTTGCCATGCTTCAAAATTCAGTAGATTGAAATTAAATACCTGATACCTCATGTCAGTGACAATTAAGCAATCCAATTAGTATTTAATAGTGTGAGCAGTGCCTCGAGAAATTTTTACATTGACAGCTGATTGCATGATTTATCTTGTTGTGTGTGATTAAACAGATGACTTATACAACATACATGTACATGACATACATGATATATTTATCTTGCCAATTAAGACGAAAAAGGAATAAAATAGGGTTTATAATATATGCATTTAAGATGAATAAACATCAACATTTACTGAAATCATTAATACAGGGAAAATAATTTCAGCAAATAAAATATATAAATTTTCAATTCAAATCTATTCTGTGATGCCATGGCAAACATTATGTCATGTTTAGTTATATCTCTTGAAGGTCTATACTACTATGGTTCTGAAAAACCTTCAATAACATGAACAACATTTTGGGTGATCCTTTGGAATTTTTTATAAAACATCATAATAGAGCATATGATTCCCAGCAAATTTGTGTCTGAAGAGCTTACGATTGCCCTGCAAATTTGTATAAATATCTAAGTTTTATAAACCAGAAAAGTACGACAAAACACACATACACAAATAATCTTCGGGAGCTTTCCGATTCCATTAACACGTGCCTTGTATTAAAATATATTAAAAGCCTAATGATAACTAATGAACATGAAATATAGTTTAATATTTTGTTTTCAGTAAAAGAGACATCAGTGCTGTTAATTTTGTTATGCATGAGATGCACTGCATGCGTAACATTACATTATGTAAGCACTGTCAAGAACCTGTACCCAAGGGAGAAATTGATCTACATTTCGAAGAAACTCATGCAAAGATTGCTTGTGAGAAATGTGGTGTACAGGTAGAGAAAAGTGTCCTAGAAAAACATGAGGTATGACAAATTGCTCATTAAGAGATACAAAGCATGATTGATATGAGTGCCTATAGCTATGAGACAACTCTCCAACCAATTCACAATGTGTAAAAAGTAAACAATTATAGGTCAACGTACACCCTTCAACACAGAGCCTTGGCTCACACCGAACAGCAAGCTATAAAAGGCCCCAAAATGACTAATGTAAAACAATTCAAATAGGAAAACCAACAGTCTAATCTTTATAAAAAACAAGAAACGAGAAAAGCTTATAAACCACTTCAACAAACGACAACCATTGAACAGGCTCCTGAATTAGGACAGGTGCATACAACAGGTTTAAACATTTTAACAGGCGCCAACCTTCATCCTAACCTGAAACAGTAGTGTAACTTTACAACATAAAAAGACAAACTATAAAATATCAATTGAAATGGCTTAACTCAATCAAAAAGACATATAGACAAAACAAGTAAATATACACTGAACGAATAAATTTGATCTATGACATAATATTAATATGAAAGATTTAAAACAAAGACAACTCTAACCTTGGACAAAATGGTGTTAAATAAAATAATGTACACAGGTAAATTTCATTATAAAAATTTTGTTGTTAGGAGTACAGAAATTTTTTAACAAAATAAATAAATTTGTTATTCACAGTACGAGTACAGAAGTGAAAATTTATCGTCATACTAAATACTTATCACAGGTGGTACATATTAGAAATAGTGAGACGAGATATAACACAAACTAGTTACAAAATGCATTACAAATTGTAATGTGTCAACAGGTCAAATTAACATGAAAGTAAGATTTGAGAGTACTCGCAGTTACTGAAAGCTAGTTAAAAGCCAAAAACTGTTTTCTATTTTCTGATAATTGAACAGCTGTGAAGTCCTTTGAATTCAGAATCTACATATTACGTATATGTCCCCTATACCATGTATACAGTTCTATATTGATGATTGTTTGAAAAGAATAAATATTCCATTTCTTGGTCCAAACAGATTCATATTTGGTTGCATTGTTTGTTTATTTGAAGGATAACAACACATTTTCCTTCCTTTAATCTGGTTTAATTGTTTTCTCTGGTTCACTAAGTCCCGTCACTATATTGATAACACAGTTGAAAAGAGTCGTGTACACAATCACTGAAAATGTTTATAAAAGTGTATATATATATTTAACTGAATCACTTTGTGTACACTGTCATTTCGTAAAAAACATAATAATATATATATGTTGCATTATTGAAAATGAAATAAAGATTTTTTTGTTTTACTTGCCTGTCTTAATTATGAATTGGCATTTTATATTCTAGGAGGATGAATGTTCCAAAAGATCAATGAAATGTTTATATTGTGAGCTGGAGATGCCAAAGAATGAACTAGACAATCATTTAGATTATTGTGGGACAAGAACAGAGGAATGTGTAAAGTGTGGACAATTCATCATGAAAAAAGATGACTTAAAACATGAAGAAAGTAACTGTACTTACCCTATACCAAAACCCTCGACAGATAATACGTCAAGTAGAAATCACGGTGGCAGCAGTGTTCTATTACCAGATCAGCTTTATAGAACTGAACTAGGTCTTGATCCTTTTATGTTTGAAGAAATGAACAGAATTTTACGATCGGAGGATGTATTAGGTGCTGCAGGGGGACCCGCCAATCCTATTGTTAATGACACCAGACGTGAAAGAATGAAATTTACGAAGAGCAAAACAAATAAAAAATCAGAGGTTAATAAGCAAAGAGGTAGGTTATTTTATATAGCATTAAACTTAAGTTTTGATAGTTTCATATTAGCTTATAAATTTTATCAAAAACATTTTTTTTGTCATTTTCAATTTTACCAAAATTACAGAGCTCTAAGGGTAACTTGATTGTTGCAAAAATTCAAAATTTTGTGGTTTCTAAGCTAGATGATAAAAAAAAGGCTTTACAAAATGTTCAGAATTTTAAGCTGTTTTTGAATGTCTAATTACAGGTAAATTTAGTTGGATTTTTTTGATTTTCACTTTTACCATTCCAGGGTTGTAGTTTTCAGATTATAGATAAAAAAATGATTTAAAAAATGGGATTCAATTTTGATGGTTCAAAGTGTTTGACCATCTAGCCCAGTTTAAAAATCAACTATAGTAATTATACTCCTGTTCAACACAGTCAGGAGTATATGACGATCTTTATGTGATCTTATGTCTGTTCATCACATATTTGGTTTTCGACTGATAATAAAACAAGAATGTGTCCCCAGTACACGGATGCCCCATCCGCACTATCATTTTCTATGTTCAGTGGACCGTGAAAATGGGAGAAAATCTCTAATTTGGCATTAAAATTAGAAAGATCATATCATAGGGAACATGTATTCTAAGTTTCAAGTTGATTGGACTTCAACTTCATCAAAAACTACCTCGACCAAAAACTTTAACCTGAAGCGGGATGAACGGACGGACGAACAGACGAACGAACGAATGGACAGACGGACGCACAGACCAGAAAACATAATGCCCATAAATGGGGCATAGAAAAGCACTTTGCCAAAATCTTACAAAATTTAAACACATTATCATGGACAACCATAAGATACAGGTGAGGATGTTTTTGTCTATTATTTTAAGTCTTGTAACTTTTTATTTTGACTTTGAAGTTTAAATTCTTTGATTTTCTTCTTTTTTGAATCACAGAGAGGACAAATCAGAGATCAGAGCCAGTAATTGATCCCCGATCCAATCCAGTTAAAAACAGCAGCCAGGAGGAACAAGACAGATTGTTAGCCATGCATCTTAGCCAAGACCTCAACGAAGAGGATAACCTACAAGACATTATCAGGCAGCTTGATAAGCCATCAGTAGTACCAAGGGGAGGAAACTCCTCCAATAGACTGGACAGGAATGTTTCTGATAGTTATGACATTGAACCTGATCATGCAGGTTTGTATTCAAAATACATACTGCTTAGAGTGTTTGAATCATAATTGAACTACTCATACCATTGCGATTTTTGTGATGAAAAAAACCAATAAAGCGCTGTACCTTTGCTCTAAGGATTTGATATAGCATTTTCCTTCTTTTCTAATAAAATAGATTGAGTCCATAGTACACCTTACAAATCATGCAGTAGTAAGTAATTTTGAGGAGTTTCAGCAGAATTTCAGATTTTTTTGGATAACATCAATGAGACAATGAAACGACAGCCCAGGTTCACAATCAACAGACATGTAAAGAATGATCAATCATTATTTTGTCGAGCTCTAAACAGCTCAAGTTGTGAGTCAGTCAATCAATCGCACACAACTGTAATTTCAGCTTTCTGTATTTAAAATATCTGATCTCAATTTTTATGCAATGAGTACACTCTGAAATTTTTAGCTGTAAAGAAATGACGACTATAACTATAATATTCTACTTTTCAGATATATCATTTTTACCGTGTGAGTTTTGTGGAGAAGCTATTCCCATAGATGACTTAGTCAATCATCAGGTACATAATTACATTCTGGGTTAAACTGGAAGTTTAATTTTTTAGTAGAAGTGCCTTTATAAAAGATAAAAACACACTTTTTTTCTTTGCGTCTTTTTAAGAGCATTTGTCACCCTCATAAAAGCTGCACTTTAAAACCCACTTAAAAATGTAAGATCCAATTAAAATAGTTAAACTTGGCCATGTTAAGTTAATAATTGTTAAATTTATTATTGGGATGTCAACAAACACTGGAGTACTCGAGTATTACTGATTTGTATCGAGTATGGAATATCAAAATATACTGGATTAATCGGTTTTCTGTTAGGATATTTTTCTTTCTTTTCTTATGTTTTTATTTAATTCAGAATGTCCCAAAATCACTGATAAATCCTAGTTAAAATATGATTCATATGTTTGTGTTAAATTGTGGTTCAGAAATTGTTGGTTTGGAAATACTTTAAATGAAGTTTTAACAATAAAATGGTAAGATGTCAACTTTGTAAAGTTTACCTGACGTTTATCATGTTGCACTATATTAGAGCGAGACTTTTTGTTACAAATTTACAAAACCGACTGGATGAGTC
This sequence comes from Mytilus coruscus, assembly GCA_017311375.1. Lineage (NCBI taxonomy): Eukaryota > Metazoa > Mollusca > Bivalvia > Mytilida > Mytilidae > Mytilus > Mytilus coruscus. Next base: position 97,314,619 of record CM029598.1, read on the forward strand.
CCAAGATAACAGTTGGAAATCTAGTGACAAAATATTACCTCCCCTGTAAACACTGAAAACTAGATATTTTCAATGTTTGTCCCATTTAAGCAAGGACGCTATCACATTATAAATTCACGGAAAAACGTTCTGGTAAATAGTAAAAATAGAAATAAGTTGAAATAAAAACAAAACTTCCATTTAATGTTATCATTTCCCTCCTTAAATAGAAAACGACGAGTACAGCAGACTAAAGGAGCTTGGTGTAAAATTGGTTAAAAATGTTGCTATGCAAATAAATTCCTGGAGTACCAACTTCAATTTATTTTTTTACTGGCTGCATACCTCTCTGGAGCATGCTAATTATCCGTATATATATGCAGCTAGATCAGAGAAAGTTGTTAAAAAAATTCCAAAGGAATCGATTGATATGCAGCAAAGATTGGCACTTTTGAAATTAAGTTACTAAGCAAATTCAAACGGACCTTATCCCGATGTAAACATTGAATATGAATAGATCTAGAAGACCGCAAATACATGTACAAAAATCGAAACCATTTCTGAAAATTGTATAAAAAATAGTAAAAAGAAGAATATTTATCTTTAATTTTTTAACCTGCACAGACAGACTTTTATATTGTTATATTCATGAAAAGACAATATTTCTATATTGAATTTTCATGTGACAAGAGCAGACTGTTGTACTCGAAAACTTAGAATGTGAAAAATAAGTATATTTTGGGAAATTGTAACATGCTAAGGACTTTGAGGAACACTCCAAAAATTGGTGACCCGAAAGATCTTTAGATTTTGTATGTACATGATTTTTTCCAATTTTTTTTATGCCCCTGCTGTAGAGGAGGGGGTTTTAAGTTTTACCCTTGTCCATCCATACGTACGTACGTACGTCCCAAAGTTGGTTTCCGTTCTCTAACTTTAGTTTGCCTCAACCAAATGTTATGAAACTTATGCAAAATGCTTATTACCACAAAACACAGATCAAGTTTGAATTTTGGTGGCGTCACTTTAACCGTTCTAGAGTTATGCCCTTTACAAATGGAAAAATTGCTGAATTTTTCGTTTCCGTTCTCTAACTTTAGTTTGCCTCAACCAAATGTTATGAAACTTATACACAATGCTTATTACCACAAAACTCAGATCAAGTACAAATTTGGGTAGCGTCACTTTTACCGTTTTCAGTTATGTCCCTTTATAAATATATATGATATGCAAGTAGGGGCATCATCTGTGTCCCATGGATACATTCCCCATTTATTATCAATATGCAGCAAAGATTGGCATTTTTAGATTTCAGTTTCACAAGCTTCTATCTCAATAAATACTGAACATAAAACATCGTATATTTGCATGTATATTTCTAATAACACAGTTTAACAAATAATTTCTTTAAAATGTACCATTGTTATTTAGAAATAACTTTTAATCAGTGTCGTCACCGGCATTGTTTTATTATTGATTTTCTCGACTCTATCATAAGAAGAGGTAAGTTTCTTTTGTTCTTTTTCACTAGATTTCCCACTGATAGTATTTCTTAATACCAGTACTTGAGTATTACTCAGTAAAACTAACAAGTACTGGATTAGCAATTTTTCACTGAGTTGACATCCCTAATTTTTTGTGAAAGTCTTATCTCTTAACAATAAGCAGTATATTTTCGAAAGTTTAAGTGTAGTTTTGACAATGAAAAATTGATTGTTTACAGAGCAATTGTACAGATGACCCACTAAGCTCTCTGATGCCACAGATCAATAATAGAGATGATCCTGGTTGGAGCTCAGGAAGAATAGCTCAAGAAACGACACCACTTCAACTTGACAACAGACTGAGATCTCAAGAAACTACCCGACATCAACCGTCTGTGATAAATAATCTAGATTATGGAGTTACACAGAATATGTGGGCTGGGTAAGTGTAGGATACTGTAAATAATAAATAAGAAGATGTGGTATATTGTAAGCATGACCACAGATCTATGTATTGTATACTTATATTGTAAATTTAAAAATTAGATTTTTTTTTATACCAGTACACCAGTTTGGAGTTTTTCTGTGGAATGAAATTTTTTAGCATAAATTTTTAGCATAATAATTTTGCATCATCAAAGATGTTTGACTTCTCAGGCCAGAAGTAATTGTTTTTGATATAACAGTGTACATATGTGTATATTTCAGTGACAGTAACAATGAAGATATACATGGATTGATAGATTTAGATGGACACGGACCTGATAGTGATAACTTTATGCTTCCCTGTGAATTCTGTGATGAACTCTTTCCACAAGATGTTCTAGTACAACATCAGGTATTAAACATACAGACTTAATAGATGAAATATGGCTTGTGATTGAAAGTTTGCACCCAAAACATGCTCAAGTTATACTTTTGTATAGGAAATCAATAAGAATAAGAACTAAAAGACGAACAAATGTCCACAAATCACAAAAAAAAACCTATGATTGAGCAACACAAATCCTACCAAAACTAAGGGTGATTTTATGTCTTTTCAGAAGGGTTCCTGCTCCACTTATTACACCATCTTCTTTCTCCTGTTAAAATCTGTTAATTAGGCATGACATAGTAGTAGATTAGTAAATGTATCTTGTATAAAGTTAGCATGATTAGGACTCAATTGATAAACTTTGGTACATGTAAATTTTCTAACCCAAATAAAGGGCAGATTATGAAACTTTGTCAATTAATAAAAAAAACTAAGGTTAAGTTCACTTGGCTATGGAAATCATAAATAATATTATTTTAAAGGAGATTTTGGTACTTATGATAATTATTGAAAAGTTAAAGTTTTGTCAAATCTTCTTTGGAGTTTAAATTTACTTGTTAATAAAATGAATGAGTCAAAGATAGAAAAGATTTTTCAGGTTTTATTGCAGGACATTCAATTGTGCATGGCATAAGTAGGCAGGGAACATATTATGGCCGCATAAATAAATGTGATTGTTTGTTTTACTTGACATCATGTGTTTTTACTCCCTTCATTTTAATATAGGACTGTAGTTTATGTGAAAAGTTTTATGGCACACCTCAATTTATTAAATGTAAAAATAAGGAGAAGTGTAATGATTTCCAATGGTAAAACTATCATAGACCGAAGGACAAGGATATAAACAACTACGTGTCATAGAACCACCCAAAACAATCTGAAAAACATACACCGTATATTAAGATGTAAAAGGCCCCATGGTAACAATTCCAAAGAGATAACCAACAATCTGATTTATGCTAAAAAAAAGCAGTAAAGACCAAAATTTACAGCAGACATCAACCAAGAACAATCACTGGATTAAAGGCTTCATGATTTATTTTGGGGATTTTTTTTCAGACCTTTAGTTTGAAAGGATTAATACCAAGTTTTGTCAAATCTGTGACTGTAGTAATAATATACATCAGTAACACAGAACTGGTCTATCAAACTTAAGGTATAGTACATTAACATATTAATCACCATTTGAACAGCATACTGAAGTATACAATATATTTTTAGGCTGTATGTGAACCAAACAGTTCCATGACACCAAGAGTTGCCTCCCCTGCTGTACAACGCCCTCCAAAGAAACAGAATAATGAACCTATATTACACTCTGATAGATATCAAACCCCTCCAAATTTAAGTGACATTTTACGGAATAGTAGTAGAACATCGAATTCAAGAACAGGAAGTAGTGCCAGTAAAGATGAACCGCCATCCAAACATTTGAGGGAAACATTACATAAATATGGTGTTGATATGAAAGAACCAAAAATTCCCGGGCGTAGATACTCATCTACCAATGATAGTGACGAGGAAAATCTCACCACACCCAGAAGATTAGGTCAACCAAAGCGAACTGATAGTGCTGTACGGACAAGAAATACATTAGAAACTTTACTTTCGCCTGACCAGCCTAGTCCAGCTTTCGATTTTCTTGGACATATAAATGGTGGTAAACGTAAACAAAGTAAAGATAATATAAACGTTTCTCGACAGAATCATACCACTGGATATACACCGTCATCTCTCTCCGGAGCAAGAGGTAGGTCAAATGTCTAAGTAAAGATAATATAAACGTTTCTCAACAGAATCATACCACTGGATATACACCGTCATCTCTCTCCGGAGCAAGAGGTAGGTCAAATGTCTAAGTAAAGATAATAACAACATTTCTCGACAGAATCATACCACTTGATATACACCGTCATCTCTCTCCGGAGCAAGAGGTAGGTCAAATGTCTATGGTTACATAGAATACTTGAAGTTGAAATAGTTTCACAGTAACATAGATACATTTGTAAGAACAGTTCAGTAGAATTTGTATGCTGGTAGCATATAAGAAAATTAAGTAAAGATAATGAAAGTTTTAAGTCATCATATTTATTATTTAACAGATCATCTGAACCTGGAAATCTGTGAAAGCAGTGAAAGAGCTATATTTAAATGATTTTCTTTTATATATTTTCCAAAGGGAGTAATTTTAATTAAAAGTCATATCAAATGCTAGGAAACTCACATTTAGTTTCAAAGGAGTAGTGCTTGAAATAGCTCTGATAAATCTGTACCAAGATAAGTCTCAGTTTTAGTTATTATCTTTCATAGGGGCATTTCTAATTTAATATTTGTCAACTGTAGATATATTGTCCGAAGAACATACATTTTTGACTGTCTGTGACAAAGGTGACACATAGCGATCCTACATTCTGTCGTTGACATTTATGTTGTCAACATTTGTGTTCAATCTGAGGTTAAAGTTTTGTTTAGACAGCATTAACTTTGTCAACTACATTATGTTCATGGAATTTATGAAACTTGGTCAGAAGCTTGAACATATGACCAAGAGACAATTTTGAAAATATGATTTTTTTTCATTTTTGACTTGCCTTGACAAAAGTTGAAAAAGCAAGACTTAGGCGTGCTGTTACCTGCAGTGGCCATGTCAACAATGTATTAGTTTGTGATTATGTCAGTTTATTGGAAACAACTAGTGGTAGGTCAATAACATTTAGTGTTCAGTTGTATTAGAATTTACACATCTCATATTCATGGAAATTATTTGGCAATGCCTCCTCAGTCATGATCTTTTGACTTCAAAACTTCTGCTTAGTTTACATGTATTTGTTTGTGATTAGATCAGTTTATGGGGAACCACTAGTGGTAGGTTATTGATATTTGGTATGCAGTTGTATTAGCATTAGCATGTCTCATTTCCATAGACAATTATTTGGCCTTGTCCCCTCAGTCAGGGTCCATAGACTCTTGATCATTTCAATTGAAACATTTGCATTATACCATTGTATACTATCAAAATTATATTCAGTGGAGACAAATCTCTGTTAACAGTTCATTTCTATATTTTACTGAAAATGAACTTTTTTTTTTTTCATGCAATTTACCTTTAAAGACACTTTTTGGTTAAAGTTTTGTTTTTACATCAGTAACTGTTGAACCTTACCTATCTTGCATATTCTTGTTTATATAATCAAGAACAGTGAGCAAATTCTTTTTTACATGTATATCTTTGGGATATTTTCCAGATAAATCAACTTAGTTTTGTGCTATCTACTTAGCAATTTTACACTAACACAGGCAAAACACAGGATTCTAAAGAACTTATATGAATTTTTTACAATTTATGGAAGAAAACAACAGAGCTAATTACACTTTATCTGGATGACATTTAATATTTGTGTTTTATTTTCTTAATTTACTTCTTAATTTAACATGTTTAATTTTTCATTCATATTTAAAAAGATATCTTATGATTGTAAACAATTTTGATATTCAATTGAAGGAGACACAAAGACCAGTAAACCCACAGGTAACAGTAGGAATGTAAGAAGAGATCAAGATGGCTTTGGTTTTGGTGTAGATTCCAGAACGAATAGAAATAACACAAGGTACTTATATTGTTATCCCTCCTGAGCAAGTATTCTCGTTTTGTTTTTTTTTTTCTTTTCAAGGTATACATTTTTATTGCCCCCTTGGTGTCTTTGTAAATATTTTTTTCTTTTTTTCCCCCTAAGCATAAGTTGTGAAAATTTTTGTTGGTGTGCATGTATTTTTTTTATTTGGTCATTGTATTGTGCTTATTAAGCTTTTTTTAAGTAAGGCACTAGCTTATAACATGCATAATATTATGACATTATAGCTATAGTGCTATCACAGCTAAAATTTTTAACCAAAGAGTAAAGGTTATAACATATGACTCATTAACCAACAGAACAATGCTAACTTTTAAGGTTTGAAGTATCAAAACAGCGGAAAAGGCACGCAAGCGATCGCGAAGATGAACAGGTTGGGAACAATCCCCCAAATGAGGGATATATATCCCTTAAATGAGGGACTGTCTCTCTGACAAGAGGTCATGTTAATACTGTTGAAGAAAAGAAAAGAGATTTTTTAACTTAAAAGGGGAAAAACTCGTTATATTTGGAACAACTTTTCTAAAAGAGGGTCCCATTATTTTTAATGATAAAGAAGATATAAGTCCAGGAATATTACAAAATTCTTTGACATGTTTTGACCATATAATACCAAATAGATGTATAGTTCTTTGGGAAAAGTTTCTGTAAATAAAATAAATATGTGCTCATTTGTATCTCGTGAAATGTCATTACATTGAGAGGTTACCCCTCATTTGAGGGGTTGTTCCCTAGCTGATAAATTTGAACAAGACTTTAAATGGCTAATTGTCACAGAAGGAGGATATTTCTGTTCTGTGTGCCAAAAATACAGCACTAAAGCAAAGAACAAGACAGAAACTTAGATCGATAAGCAATGCATATGCAGGAGGAGGGAGTCCTGCAAAAGCCATATCTGCTATCCGAGATGTGCAAAACTAATTTGTCAAATGAAAGGCTAGCAGTGATAGAAGAAGAACGGTTCAATTTTATTAAATGTGAATACAATACTAATCCTTCTTTTTGTGTCCCCAAAAACAGTAAAATAAAACCCGGTTGGAAATGTTAAAACAAAACAAAAAACAACCGGTTGCAAGTTATTTTTTCAAAACACCCACCTTACCTAAGTGAAAAATGGAGAACACTGTTATGATTCTTATCATATCTCATCGTATTCTTCTAGATTTGGTTATTTCTGTAAAAATGTGACAGTATTACAAATATCACATGAGGATGGCCTATAAATGTCTGTTTATGAGTAAAACATAGTATTTAATGCCATTTCATTTATTTTAAATTTTAGGCCTACAGCAGATATCACACCAAGTACATCAAGTAGGACTAGATATCAACCTAGCACTACTCAACCTCGTACAACAGCACTGGATTCTTCAGGAAACAGTAGGAGAAATCGAACAGCAGTTTTTGATAATGGAATTAACAGAAACAATGTGAGGATTTGATTAACTTAAAAGAAATTGTCATTTCAACTTTTATAAACTGTCATATCAATGTTTTTAACTTCCAATATAATCATGACAAAAAGTATGTGTTCAGTATCTAAGTCAAAATGAGAATCTAAACACGTTTGCAACCGAGATCATGCAATATGAGGTGAAATTCATGAATTCCTTGTGTTCCACTCCTTTCAGTTTCCACTGAAGGCAGTTACATCGACTTATTTCTCCATGAATATTAACACATTTCAAAAGTTTATTTCCAAATAACAATGTCAGTTCCGCCATTTTTTAAATTTTACTGCTCCAAGAACGATAACTCTGCCTAGTGAAAACACTAGACCAATTTGCCACCATCCTGGCTTCAGGCAATGTCTGTATTAAAAATTTTGGAACCTCTTTTAAAGGATCAGCTCTCTTGAGGGCTCACTTTTAATACTTTCTATGAGTGACTGCTTAATACAGGTTTGACTTTTATGTCAGGTAAATCCACAATTTTTTTCTGATTTTCTGATATTTATAGATTATTGTTTGTCATCTCAACAAGATTGATTTTCTCGCTTCAGCTGGTACGGCAAAAGTGAGAAAAACAATTGAGTTGAGATGACCAATGATAATCTGTTTATCGCTATTTTACCTATGACGACGTTGTTAATTTCATGGGAACAGCATGTCGCCCTTAGTTTCTAGCGATAATTTTTCATATCACTCTACTGTGCTGAGAATGGAAATTATCAGTTAGTAAGATCAAAGGAAAATTTCATAAAATAGCGATAAAGAATCATCTTAGCATATTTTGCAGAAGAAAGTAGACTTTGAAGTTATAGATACTGTGGATTCAATCTAATTCGTTGGATACCAATGTTTGTGGATTTTATAGGTACAGGTGAACCATGAATTTAAATATTCAATGAGTTACACATTCTCTATGGGCTTTGGCAAAACCACAAAAATTCTAGCTTTTCTCAATCCTTGAAAAAATTGGTATCCAGGAGAGTAGATGAATCCACAATAACCTATGTTTTATATTTCAGAAACCACCCAGTAGAAGACACCAAGACCAGCTGTAATAGTGAACAATGAGATGTGTATACAGCATAAACAAACTGTTGAAAACATTTTTGGGGCCTTTTAGAATTTATCTTATAGTATAGACTTATGCTCATTGTTATAGGACAATTGCTATATTATAACAAAAGTGTTTGGCTGAACCTTTGGACAAAAATCCTTTTCAGTGTCCATGAAGTACAGATATTCTTATTCTTTTCAATTAATTAGAAACAGAGTTTTTTGCAATATATTTGGAAGGCTTTCATATTATAACTGTGAATTTTAACAGATTTTGAATTAAGCAGATTTAAAAAAGACCCTTGTAAACTTTTGCAGTCATAACTCGCTGCAGTTACGTCATCTTTTGATCTGAAATTGTTAATGATAGTAAAACAGATGTTGTGTATTTATTTGCCAAAGCAAATTCATTATAAATTTTTTTTTGTTAAAATTAGAAAAAAAACCATTTGCACTAGAATTATGTACATATGCAGCTTATGATGCTGTTAAAATTATATTTTTATAAATTGTTTTATATATTGGATTATTCCAAAGAAAGTTATGGTGAAAATTTATGCTGTGCATGAATTGTGAATCAATTAATGAACTGTTATAGTTTCTGTTTTTATCGTTGCAACCTGAGATTTAGGTTTATTGCATAATTTATGAATTTAAAATTTGTCTTTAAAATGTATCATTCAGAAATATTATATAGTAAATTTTAAGGTCAGACTAACTACACATTCAAAAATTGAATCACTTTCTCATAAGGATTACTAGACTAAGACCTCTCTCATGGAGGAAATCACTCATAAACCAGGAAAGTTGGCAGGTCTGTACAATCATACTTCATGAAATTTTATGAAACTTTAGTAGAAGCTTTTTTAATAATTAAGAGATAAACGTCTTAAGCAAAATTTTGAAAATATAATTTTTTCCTCTCTCAGAATTTTAATGATAGATTGACTACGTTTTTAGCAGTTAACATTTAAAGACAGTCTTCGATTACATTATTGGACATTGTGAATTTGTTAACCTTAATGGATTGTTGTGAAACTTGGACAAAAGCTTATCCGAATGATCAAGATATAGCATCTGAAGAAAAAAATTTGAATTTTTAATAAAGTTTTCGCATTTTGCTGATGGAGGGACTTACTTTTTACATTCAACATTACACTGACAACAGCAATATCAGGCCAGAATCAGGGTTCCAGAACCCTTTACAAATTTTGTTATGATTGCTTGCAATTTTCATTAAAGGTGCCTGTATATCATTTTTGTAAAAAGTTTGTGTGAACTGTAAATCTCAAAACGATTTTACAAGAGTTATTTTCCACTTGATCAGTATTTCCATAAATGTATACAGCAGTCTTTGACATTTTAACTTTTCTGTATTCTTTTCAACTCGTGTTCAGTAACTAAGTAATAAGTTAAAAATTTCAAATAATTACCTTGAAGACTTTTTTGGGGGTTGGTTTTGAATGTTTTTGTATTTTTTTCAATAACCAATTGTAATATATGAACTGAAGGGCTTGTAAATTTTATGTTAAGGATTATTTCTCTTTAATTTATTTTGATATAGCCTTGTAAATTCCTCCATTTAGCCATATAGTGCATGGAATGTCACATTTTTGTTTATCAGGATTTACATTTATTATTATCAAACTGTGTTTATGTTTAATTAGTCAGGTGACCTATGTCTCGGTGTCACACTGTAAAGTTCAAAGAAAATTGACATATGTACTGATGAAAATCATTTTAAAGTAGTTTAATGATATATGTAGGCCTGGAGTAGGTCTACAGAATAGAGAATAATGGGCCAAAAATAGGAATAAGAAATAAAAATAAGAGAATACTATTGGGCGAAAATATAAATAATACCGAATAATCTGATAATGTGAATAGAAAGCTTAAAATATAGAAAAATGGCCCAAACATTAAAGAATTCTTAAATTAACATTGTTTTTGTTTTGTTTTGTTTTTTTTAATGTTATTTCAGATACCTTTGCTATATTGTTGTGGCCAATATTTGTTGGCTGATGAAGCTGGAGTTCCTGCGAACTGGAAAACCTTGTCAATAAATGCTGTCATTCTGAAACAATGTATAGGTGTACGAGGGTAACACTTTCCTGCTATGTAATCCTCACTGGTGTTCCCTTCTTAAATAACCAATTATGAAATTTAAAACAAAAGGGGACATATTGAATAACAAGTCACAAAAAAATGTCAGTTTTAACCAAATGTTGAGTGAAAATATGTTCTTTAATTAGCATTAAAATACTTTTTAAAATGTTTAATAAATATGTGTGTTTTGTGTTGCTGTTCTATTGATGCTTTCCCCACATCCTCTTTAATTCCTATATAATTTCAGACCTTATTGTGGGCATTAACTAGTGTTCATCTTTAGCAATAGACCATAACATGACAGATTAATTAATGGGATTCCTGCACATGTGGTTTTGGAATGTTACCAGCAAAAATTGAAATGCCGCTTAATTGCATTTAAAAAAACATCACCTTTATTCCTGCCTTTGGATTTTTTTTTAACAATTGATGCTGTCTCATTGATGATTTATATTACAATGAAACCTGCAATAAACGAACCCCATGCAACTTATACAAATAATGGAACTTTTTCACATACACTGACTAGTATTGTGCCATATGAGATCAACCCCTTCTTTTGTCCCTCTTTGTTGTTGTTGTTGTCGGTGTCATGTTTTATGTTAATTAGCATCTCTTCGAAAACAATCAACCAATTTTACAACGATGCTTCTTCACCACATTAAGTTATGCTCAGTGGTTTCAGGGTTTCTCATACTAAAATTTGACTTGATAAAAATATTTGCTATCAGTTTGTTAATTCACAACTCATTAAAAATGGCTGTATACAATCTGGCACACTTTGCACAGATTTTTCTAATAGACAGGAAGTTGTGCATCTTCTATTTTGAATTTGAATGAGTGATTATTAGAGTTTTCTCATACCAGAACATGGACATAGCTATTTCTGCTTATATTATTTGAAGACAGCAGCGTCACAAGTTAAAGTTATTTTATTTTTCTAAATGGAATACCTGTTTTATCCAAAAAAATCTATGAGGGTTTCAGGTTAAACAGCTCTCACTGTATTAAATGAATAAAATGTGATCATTATTAGATTGCTTTGTAATATTGGTTGATCAGTCACATTATTTGAGTCTTATACTTCAGTCTCTGTTGACAAGTTGTTCTATTATGTACTGGTTAATTTTAAAACTGGAAGGCATTTGATGCCAAAAGTATTTTTATTTCTATGTATTTGAAATTTAAATGTTTATTCACAGTTGTAAAATAAAAAAGGCCAATTTGAAAAAGGCCATTATCATAATATTTTGTTAAGTTTTGTTTTTTTGTCTCACCTGCAATAACATAAACTGTTCCAGATTCACATTTTTACAATAAATGTCTCTTCAGTGGTGATCAAACCCTTGTACGTTAGACTAACAAGGCCATAAAATTTATGCTGCCAGAGGTTGAGTTTCTCTTCAGGTATCCCAACATCCTCCACCAACAAAAACTGGTTTCTAAGGTTGCTAAAAGTATCTTAAGGATTGATTAACGTCCAGTGGCAAATATTTTATGCATATTCGGGACAAGAACAAGTTAACAATAAATACAATAGGTAGGTTCTGTAATAGGGGCTTCCGGGATTAAGGTCGGAGAAATTTAGACTGCCACGGGAAATGAGGGTATATTGGATAGGGACAGAAATTTGGCCTTGCAACAGGTCACCTACGGACCCCTCAAAGAGTTGTTGCAAGGGGTCTTAACGTGCAAAGAGCGTGGCACTCTCTTTACACGAGGCATCGGATTTAACGTCCCCATTCTGACCGGACGTGGCTGCAAATTTGTACATCCCGCACAGCCAAACGGACGCCCCACTTTAGCAAGGGTTTTACTGCCGGTCGGAGAAAGACCAATAGTGACCATACTTCTATTCCCCAGTCACCCTTGGGAGGGGGTATCTTAAGGTGATTGATAGTATTGAACAATCAAACACATTCAAGAGAAGACTTTCATCGTACCAGAACAGCTGATAATTTTATAATAAAATGTGTATTATAAAAGACATCACTTTATTTACTATACATAACGATGCAATTGATGAATGAAACTATTTTGATAAAAACAAACTGGGTCTTTGTTCTTGTGATAGTTGCAACAATGATGATTACTATCCTTCTATGGAGATTACTGTATTATAAACTTTTGTTACTTAAAAGAACATTTGGTAGATGGAATAATAAATTTCAGTATTATAGTTCAGGGACTTCGACATTAAAAAATATCATCAATATTAAATAAATATATATAATTACTCTTCAATCTTTTAAATCTCTCTGGCAAATTTCAAACAAAAGAAAAGTATGTAATAACATTTATTAGGCTCAGATCAGCATCTGAAAAAACTTGAAGGTCTACACAACATAAACTATACACACAACACAAAAAACAAATGACAGTCACAATACAAGTACATGTAACTTACTCAAACAGAAGGTACAAAATCTATTCTTTCAAAAAACCCGCTATACACACGGGAGAGAAAATTCTAAATAAAAATATGATTAAAATGGGACTGGATGGGCGGGTATTTCAAAATTATAAATTTATGTCGATCGACGCGTCAACTTAATAAAAAATATGACCTGTTCAGAGAAAACTGATTAGAAGAATGACCATACGAATATAGTGATTTGAAAGGAAAACTTTACTGAGTAGAAATTACAAGCAGGACCAATTGAAACGGACCAGCCAGGTAAAATGTAAAATTCACTGAACCAATGAGAAAAAAATGTATCATTTTAATCGTGCATGCGGATTAACTGAACCAGCACTAAGGAAAAGTAAATGCTAATAGTTATAGTAAACAAATAAAAGATAGTTGAATTTTAATTATGCATTTTTAGAATAAAAATTTAACCATGACTGAAAAGTTCTAATATAATTTCATCTACCTTGATAACGACAAGAAAAACTTAATTAACTGGGCTTATAATTTTGTACGCTAGACTTGCTATACGCATAAGTAGGTCACATTCGAGGAAAAGAGGGCTTAATTTCGTTAACGACAATTGGAACATATCCATCGTCATCTGTGAAACAGGCATTCCTATGGGAACGAACTGTGCGCCTCTCCTTGTCGACCGCTTCTTATTTTCATATGAGTTGGAATTCCTTCAGACATTCGTCAAAAACAAGAAAATCACAGAGGCCCGATCATTCAATTCACATTTAGATATATTGATGATGTTCATTCCATTAACAATCTAAAATTTTCTGATTGGGTTCTATTAATATATCCTCCAGAACTAGAAATTAAAGAAACTACAGACAAGGGCTTCCTCCGCCTCATTTTTAGACTTGTATCCCGAATTTGACATAAGCGGTCATCTCAATACCAGAATCTATGACAAGCGAGACGATTTTAATTTTGAAATTATAAATTTCCCCCACCTTAGCAGCAATAAACCAACTTCACCTGCATAAGGGATATACATTTTCCCAACTCATTCGGTATTCAATACCTTGCAGCTGCTACTCAGACTATATAAAACGTCAACAGTGTCTTAGCAGAAAGTTGATGAACCAAGGTTATGTCATAGAACGTCTTGTCCTTTAAAATAAAAAAAAGTTCAACGCAAGATACCAAGATCTTGTGAATAAATATTCCGTATCAAATTCATAAATAATATATGCTGGTCTTGTAGTAAAGATTCGAGGTACTAGCGTTGTTTTTTCTCTTGATTACATGTTAAAGTGTTCTTTTATTTGTCTTTGTATATTATCAATCTTTACTGTTAAGTCCATGTTTTGCTAATATCATTTTGGCGTGGCTCGGTGCTTATACATCCCGCCATTGTGTTATTGTGCTATGGTCATTTTTGTATTCCTGTCTTTCATTTTTGCTTATGTGCTTGGTCTATATTCCATTTTGATTTTATTTGTTGACATATTTGTTTGTTTTTATAGTGATTAAGATTATAACACGATGTTGATGCTGTACCCCTATGTTTGACATTTTTGATTCAGCCATGCTCGAATCTATGTCATCACTCCGGATTTGGAGATGGTGCAACATTCTAAGTTGAAGACATGTCACGAAAATGATTATGTGTTTCTATGACTTGCAGAAACTTTATACACCATTTTTATCATCAACTGCCAACTTTTAATATGTTATTTGTCTTTGAATTGAGAAAAGGTTGGGAGAACAAATTCTTTGTTTTAGATATACACTTGCCATGCTTGCATATAGTTCCTTTGTAAATCAAACTTTATATTAAATTGCCATTTATTAATTAATGTGGAAAATGTGATTTATCAAATTTAAGCAGTTGATAAGAATAACGAAAGTGTTTTATCAGTATCTTATGTTCCTGTAAGCCATTAAATAAAGTTTGGTTCAAGATGTGTATTGATATCAGAGTTGTTTCCCACACTTTTTTTAAATGCTTTTATTCCCATTATTGCATAAGGCAAATGATATTATTGATACAATACCAGTATGATTGACAGCTGCCACGATTTTCAAACAATAACACTCAAAGGTGTAAGTATTAATTGGATTAAACTCCACTCGAATGCAGTCTTAATTGACCACAGTTATATTAATATATCATGACAGTTGATAATCATACTGGTACTGAGGTCAAGAATTTGTGTATTCAATTTATTACATGTCTAACTGAAAACACAAAATCTTGACCTCAATAGTTGTAAAATCAGTGACATGAGTTAATGATTAAGTCCTATTTAAGTTACAATTACCAGTAATTTGGTTGAAGCAAGAAACACAATTGCATAACGCTTACCTGAGCATTTTCTGCAATAAATTTATCTGCATATTCCCCATTATATTGCTATTTAACAGTAATTGGAATTATCTCAGCATTAGGTATTTGTACAGTCATGTATATGTTAATACAGGAAATGTATTCTTTCCTTAAAAGAATGAACACCAATTTAGATAAAAGTTATTTATTTTTGTTTTGAGAAAGTGCATTGTTAATGCCTCTTTCTGGAAATTATTAAGCCAATTATTGTTAATGGCCTATAAAAAATATGCTACACATTTGAAGATTTCCATTACCATTCTTGTCAAAATCCTTGAATTTCAATTGTTTCTAAAAAAGATGTAAAAAATCTGACAGTGTCTTCAATTGAAATATCAAAACAATTTGCATCCATCTTGCAAAACTCTCCATCTTTTGGCAATAGAACAGACATTTTACAGTGAGATTATGGAAATGAAGATAACAACATAATTATTGAAAGAATGGCCAGAAAAAATGCCAGACTAGGTACAAAATTGGCTAAATCACAACATCCATGATGCTTTGATTACCTATCATATCGAGGTTTTATAATGGAATGTTATGCGACTGTCATACAAATGAGAGGTGTACATGTAGCTACCTAAAAAACCAGATTTAATCCACCATTTTCTACAATACGAAATGTCTGTACCAAGTCAGGAATATGACAGTTGTTTTCCATGTGTTTGAGCTTTTGATTTTGCCATTTGATAAGGGACTTTCCGTTTTGAATTTTCCTTGGAGTTCGGTATATTTGTTATTTCACTTTTTTCTCATAAGGATCAACCACCTCGTTATGGTGTCCGTAACATTTTCAAAGGAATGAATCCGACTTCGTAACTTGGAACTTTTGGTTTAATGGTTTCCTTGTAAGCGTAACCCCTATCAAGGAAATCATGACAGGAAATGCATGCTCTGGAATACTGTATCATATGGGAGATATAAACGCTATATGCAGGCGCTTTTGGAATATTGCTATATAGAAATTGAAAATTCACTTTTGAGAAGCTTAAATCAACTCTAGGCCAATTTCTAGATGGAAGTCTAGACATAGTGCAAACTGTATCAGTTGTAACCTCTATTTCAAGTTTCATGGGATAGATGCGTTCAACATAGTCATCAAACTTTGAAATATTTAGTGAGAGGACATCATCTATATAGCAGAACGTGAAATTGAGATATAAAACTATCCTCTTTTCATTCTTCCTCAGAAGCTCCGATATGAAGTCGGCCTTGTATGAATAAAGGATCAAGTCAATAAGAAGAGGAGTACAGATAGTTCCATGTAATGATTGTTTTTTGAAAAAAACACGTCCTCAAAGGTAACAAATATGTTGTCAATCAAGAAATCAAGCAATTTGATAATGTCAGTTTCAGAGAAATTTTTGTTTGAATAAGAGAGATGTTTTACGAAGATCGATTTATTCCTCCCTAAAACAAGACACTTGTATCTACGTTGGTCATTCTTTTTTATGAAACAAAGCAGGACAAATTCTTTCAATTTGTCTTTTATTTTGTTTTGGGAAATATTTATGAAAAAGGTAGAAAAGTCAAATGTTTTAATGCTATTGTAAGAGGAAAGAGACCTAGATTACATGTACTCTAACAGATCTTTGGAAATTTAAGTATCCACAACTGATTCACGCCGGCGCTATAGCAGACCTATGATTATACAGGATTTCCTCCTTGGTATGTGTCGTGGGGTAAATGTTGAGTTTCAAAGTGCATTGTAAATACCTTATCCCTTTATCAAGCACTTTATGTAATGTGATTAACACACACACATGATTTTGTTTGGGGTTTTATCTTCGGGGACAGCAACATATTTGTCATTGTGGTAGGATAGGTCCTTAGCAACTTTTGGGTCTTTAAAGATCGAGGAAGCATGTGTATGTATAGACCCAATCAGTTTTTCAATTCTTAATTTTAATTTTGATTCTTTATCAATTGACTCCATATACATTGTATTTAATTGTAATTATATTACAATATAATGATAAAAACATGCTAGTGAAATGTTCAAATATTGTAATCAATGATGATGGGTAACAATAAATAAAACTACCAATCAAAATGCCAGAAACATTTTTAATTCAGATCGTAGACTAATGTAATAATTCAATATGCATGCATAAACGCAGTCTCGACACTGTTCAAAATTTGAAGTTCTGAATTTTCCAGGTTATTAATCGGAGATACAACCATCACAGCAGCATCGCCTTCCTTTAACATCGCAGGAACGTTTTGAGAAACAACCAATGTAATGACACCCCTCTCGGCAATCAGTTTCATTACTACAATAACTTCGGAAGCATTTAACAGCAGCAACAGGATGATCCAAACCTAAAATATATTGTTATTTTTCATTAAAAAGTCTGTCTTATAATCAGGTTATGATTTTTAAAGGCCATATACAGTCACTGCTGTCAAACTATTTGGGGTGGAAATGATAAAATATAGCTTTTATAAAAATAAAGATAAAATTAGTAAATCCCGCGATACGATATTGACAGAATGTTACTTTATCGTGTAGTGGTTTTGGTTGTAATGTTATGTTGCTGTCTCACAGATATTTGCATTACTATTTTTATGTAGTAGCATAATACAAACAAACGCAAACATAATCTAAGTATGCCGACAACCCGTCATGCTCGATGGACGCCATATTTTATTATACAAATATTCACGAATTTCGTTATTGCAATGTGTACACAATTCAAATTATATAATTTCTATGAATATAATAATCCTAAATCAACAAAACCAAATCAAACCAACGTTGACTAAATACACCCCTTCATAGACGGTCAGGGCCGGGCAGGGATTATTAGAGATAAACCTCTAGCAACCTGTGTCAACGATGCCAAACCTTCCACACTTATCAAAGTTTCAGGAAAACTTGATTGTACCAATTGTTTTTCAGACACATCTTTGGAACATTTCACAAGGTTTACATACCTATTAAGTGTGCCTCTTTGACCATTGAGTTGTTGTAAGGTATTACCGAATTTGAATTTTATATTTCTATACATTTAAATGTTAATTGGGGACAATGGTCCATTGTTATGAAACAGTATTTCCAACCCGGCCATTTAAGTCTTTAGTCCATTTTTACAGTATGTTCTTCTGCTGTGCTGCTACACAACTGTCGTATGTTAGGAGGGATGAGCGATCACGAAAATAATATTCCTCATCATTTTGATTATGCCTGTACTAAACCAACAGTTCGTAGTACATATATTGTGGTTGATCGCCGTCTACCATACTTATTGTCATTGCGGTATGATGTTTAGTAGTTGTCCCTTTCGAATTATTCTATGTGTTTTCCTCGTGAGAAAAATATTAACTTACCCGACAAACATATCATTATGATGCAAAAAGCAAAGAAGGCTCTCATTGTGCAGTTGTCCTGGAAGATAAATCCAATTATTTGCATTAATAAATATAAGATAAATAGTAACCTTCTAATTTCCTAAATCTTTATAGAAGTTTTTGTGCGGGACAGTTATCAAGTGCAAAATAAAATTTGTATATGCCATTTTAATATGTGACATAAGAGATGATCTAAGCTTCCATATTGTGAACTTTTCATTTCAATGTAGCAACATTCCAGCAGCGCCTGCATACGGAGTTAATGTCTCCTAGTTGATACGATATTCCAGGGCTTGTATTTCCCATCATGATTTCCTTGATAGAAGGTTGCTGCTCACAAGGACGCTTATAAACCAAGAGTTCCAAGTAGTGAAGTTGAAATCATCCATTCGTAAATTTTACGGACGCCATCACAAATTGGTTCACCGTTATGGAATATCCGTTTCACAGATAATAGCGAATATATTCCAAATGTCAAAACTACAATCCCGTCCCCTTTTCCCTCTAATGTAACTTACGGAAGTAGACTTATTATCGGGTTTGTACTTACACGAGCAACACGACGGGTGCCACATGCGGAGCAAGATCTGCGTACCATTCCGGAGCACCTGAGATCACGGCAAGTTAATGATGGGGTTCGTTTTGCTCAGTCTTTCGTTTTCTATGTTGTTTTTAGAGTACTATTGTTTGTCTGTGTCTTTTTCTTGTTTAGCCATGGCGTTGTCAGTTTATTTTCGACTTATTAGTTTGAATGTCCTTTTGGTATCTTTCGCCTCTCTTTAACAGTTTGATGATTTTTTTTTTGAACTCATCGCTACTCAAATTATATTCTTATGCATAAAAGTGACTCGGATCGACATTAACAAGATATTTGGGACAACATGTCGGAATTTCGTTTTTTTCATATCGTCAACTTCGTAATTGACTGGACCTTTCCTTTGTTTTAATTCTACACAACTGATGAGTCTTATACAGATGAAATGTTCGTATGGCGTAATATACAAATTAGGATGATGATGATAGTAATAATAATAGTGAAAGTAAATTAATATTAAAATTTATCATGCAATTACGTGTTCAATTTAAATAAAACCTCTTATTACAATCACTGGAATGCTACTTCAAAATTTCTTACCTTTAGCAGTTAGGGAATAAAACTTACTTGTCGTATTAGATGTAATAGAAAAGTCAATGCAACTTCTGGCGCTGATGTTAAATACGAATGCTACAACAGGTTATAGTGGGGACCATCTCAAAAATCACAGATAATTATTCGTTATACTTACCTTTATGAATGTGTTTGATACTCCTGAGATGTATAATAAAAATAGAATTAGAACAATATATTCGACAATACGGTAACAGGATCAATCAAAACAACATGTCGTATTTATATAGTTTTTATCACGGTCATAAAATTTTCTTTTTTCATAGTAGTGATCTATCTAGATTAAGATCATTGTTCCCCCTTTTTAAACGGCCATAAGTAACATGCACAACAAGGTCAAAATAAATGAATAAAACAATACTGCGATCAAATCTCATTTGCATCCGATTTTTTACCTTAAGATTTTTAATAATTTTTTGTTGAAAATGTTCAATTAGTTGATATTTATTGAAAGTGTGCGTTTCATGAGCCTAAATAAATTATAAAAGCAATGTTTGTATACATTTCTCTCCTCGTCTTGATGACGCATTCCATCATAAGTGATCTTTTAATATACATTTTAAAAAATATTTCTTATGCTTTAAGTCCAGCAACTTATTCATCGGTCAATTTGGATAATCCGTGTAGTCGTATTACAGGTACCAGGTCTCCATCATCTGGTTCCAATATTCAAGTTGTAAGATGTTTCAACTTTGAGGGGAAATATATTGAGTGGTTTGTTCTGTTGAATTCTTTTATTTTTATTTTCATTTTTTTAATTTCGCTCTGGAAGTTAAACGTAATTCTGAATGGGGACAATACTAGCAAATACTCGTTGAAATGTGTGATCCACTTATTCTGTCTTCACATTTTCCTTTGCATTATCTTTCTTTCGACTTTCTTCTGTTAGTTCCTCGGACAGAGGAGGTAATCGACTTAAGTTTTTAATACTACCTATTCTGGCACTATAAAGTGTAAGATTTACGTTTTGGTGAAGAGTTGATTATTTTTCTTGTTATCACAGTTTCTCGACCAAAATAAAATCAGAACATCACTGTATTTATACCAAAATAGTAATAGACAATGTAAGTTATGCACAGCTCATGAAAAGATGTTTTCGTGGCCATCAAAACGATGTGCAGCAATATAACCGTCTTCCAGAAATTGGGACAATTTGGAATGGGGTTTCCTCTAAACTCTAAGATATGGGAACCAATTGTGCCCCTCTTCTTGCCGACTTGTTTCTTTATTATTATGAGGCTGACTTCATACAGGAACTTCTTAGGAAGAAAGATAAGAAGTTAGCAATATCCTTTAACTCTACGTTCCGCTATATAGATGATGTTCTCTCACTAAATAATACAAAATTTGGTGACTATGTTGAACGAATCTATCCTATCGAACTAGAGATAAAGGATACTACAGATACAGTTAAGTCTGCCTCATATCTTGACTTACATCTAGAAATTGACAATGAGGGTCGGTTGAAAACAAAACTTTATGACAAAAGAGATGATTTCAGCTTTCCAATTGTGAACTTTCCATTTCTATGTAGCAACATTCCAGCAGCGCCTGCATACGGAGTATATATCTCCCAATTGATACGATATTCCCGGGCTTGTGTTTCCTATCATGATTTCCTTGATAGAGGATTGCTGCTCACAAGGAAGCTATTAAACCAAGAGTTCCAAATGGTGAAGTTGAAGTCATCCCTTCGTAAATTTTACGGACGCCATCACGAGTTGGTTGACCGTTATGGAATAACCGTTTCACAGATGATATCGGATATGTTCCTTATGTCGTGACTACAATACCCTCCCTTTTCACGAATGTGACTTACCGAATTAGACTATTTACCGGATTTGTAATAACATAAGCAACACGACGGGTGCCACATGTGGAGCAGGATCTGCTTACCCTTCCGGAGCACCTGAGATCACCCCCAGTTTTTTGTGGGTTTGTGTTGCTTAGTCTTTGGTTTTCTGTGTTGTGTCATCTGTACTATTATTTGTCTGTTTTTCTTTTTATTTTTGGCCATGGCGTTGTCAGTTTGTTTTCGATCTATGAGTTTGACTGTCCCTCTGGTATCTTTCGTCCCTCTTATATGATTTATTCAAACCGTCCATATTTATGAAATGTTCATGCAAATTTGGAGTCAATGATAACTGTATCAAACACAATCAAAAGCAAACTATGTTACGTCTGCACACCTTTCAATGCATTTGTATATTGAGAAAGTCCACACATAAATCTTGTATCGGTATTGTTATATAACATCAGTGCATTATTGAAATCCTTTCCTTAACACGTCCACTTGAACAATATATTAGTATAATGGGATTTCGTCTAATGCAATTCGGCTGCTTATGAGTCATGTAGCGTGAAATAAGACGGAAGCATACTTAATTATCAAAGTATTTGTCACTGGTTAGATATTTGGTCCAGAATAAGTTTAATTTTGTTGAAAGAAAATTATTTTCAGTCGATACATGAGGTTTATACACAAAATGATGTATTGCTGTTAGCGAAAAGGAGCATAACAGATTAACCAAACCCGGTTCAAACTTCAAAAAGTTGGAACGAAGATTTACTAAAAAATAAGAGATATCAGTCTCAACATCCTGATGTGACTTTTTATTAAGGGTTAGTACACTAAATCTCAACATTTGAATAATTCTGAAATTATATTCATTCTTCCACAATGAGGAAGAAAAAATTTAAATGAAATATCGATGATATGTAGTAAAGCTTCTGTATCATTCACCCCAGTCTTGAAGTTAGCAAGTTATTTAAAAATTTCTTTAAAACAAACAACAACGACTTGGAAATGCGGACAACAGTATTTCTCTTGTTTTACTATTTTACTGCAGGGTCGAAGGTTGGGGAAACGGAGAGGTTGCATGTTCAGAAGCAAAATAATAAAGAGAAACAATTTGAATGATTTTTTTTAGTTTAGTCTACATTTGATTAATTGTTTAAAGCAACACATTTTTTTTATATTTGATATGCATATGAAGGATGTTCCTGGCCACTATTCTGATTATTTTTAATAATTAGTCATTATTTGATTAAATCATTAAAGGTATGAACATTGTTAGAAACTGGTATTGACTTTGAGGTCAGGATTTGCCTGCTCAAAATTCTACATGACTTTGTATATATGTTGTAAATTTTATACATCTGTCGTAATTTCTGCTTCTTGCTATGTTTTTGTATAGTTATAAAGCCAGCAAATACGAATAAACTCACAAAACTTGTAACTAAACTAGGGATAAATAAATACGGCTGTCAATTCTGTTCTCTCTTGGTAGCGTGAATAAATAATCAATAGTAAAAATGATACGTTTATTAAACATCTAGAACTGTCGATATATTTCAATACATGTACAGTATTCGAGCAACACTATATAATTAACATACGGGCGGAACTACTAAAATAATATTCTTTCTCTTGCATTTTCGTACGGGCCGAATGGGAATATCTTAAATTTTACAATGACAACGTAAATAAATGCAAGGCATACAGCTATCTGCGCTGCTTTTACCTCTAAACTACGACCCTTACTTGTAATATAAACTGCGAGGCATACAGCTAAATGCGCTGCTTCTTACCTCTAGGAACCCCTGGGCTGAGCCTTGCTGCAAGCCAAATGTAAACACAGCAAAGACTGACGAACGTGACGTTGCACTGGTATTTATTTGAAATTACCGGAAGTAAATATTCTAAGCAGGAAGAAAAGCATAACGTCAAACACTGACATAAAATATAGGAGTCCTCTACTCAAAATGCTTATAATAATACACTTTTGTTACTAAACCAATCAAGACATATTAATTCTTCCAGTTAAGACCTCACAAATGAACACTTTTGGGTTCACGATTAGAATATTGACCCAACGGTAACGTTCTGAACAATACATGACAAAGTTGCGCCATATACGACGTTATCGATACATCTAATAACATAAAGTAAAACGTACGTTAATTACTCATTCAATATACTAAATACTAGAAATAACTACTGACAACTCATATAAACTCTCTTAATACAATAATAACAATATTTCTTTACTTGGAAATAACCAATACACACATTTACAACACTGCCCCTCCCCCAGAATACATTTCGTCCTCGAAATATGGTCTTGTCAATATTCTGACAATACATTCAAAAAATTCTTTTCACAATATTCCTATGTACGTAATCCTCTATCATACAAATAAAACAATTTTTGCTTATCTCCAATTTGTCAAAAACAAACAAATATTTAAGCTATCTTAAAACTTAAAACATACATCTGACAACAAACTACTGCGCCTGTTAATGTCATAAAAACTAATGTCTGTGTTAACAAACTAATGCGCCTGTTAATACTTAAAAGGCAAAACACACGTTTTAACTAAAATTTCCTTCAATGTATAAATATCTTCTCTTATGCTTATATAACAATAAAGTGTCTCATGCAAATATACCGAAAAGTTCTATTTTTCATCCAGTTACAGCATTAATATACTCCATTTAAAGTTCAATATATGATTCTCCATTCTATCAGACGCTGGAATTATAAACATCATGAAGCTCAACTTCTAAACACCAGGCTAACCATAAGCCAACAAATGTTCTATACCACAAGGGTACCCGCATATAAATTTATACACTATCTTCGATACTGATGCACCATACAAACATAAGTATAAAAATTAGTACAAAAGAATAAAAATAGTCATCAGTATTCCCGAGAAATATCTAAAATGGTGTAGACAATAGCTCACTGCATATCCATGGTGTAACCAAAATGTATATTGCAATCTAGACCTATCATTAGCCTTAACTTATTCTCCACCAAAACAAAATGGCTCCTAAAGTATCCCAACTGCCAATATACACCCACCAAAAGCAGCTTCCCACCAAAATAGTATTAAACAATCTTTACTGCATAAAGACAACAACGCCAATAGGACCATCAAATTCCAGATTCTGATAAAAAACATCACCTGTTTTTCAAAAACAATATCAATACCACAATATTTTCCTTAAAGTGCAAAAATCTATACATATTTGCGCTTCGTGTACTGTATACTCAGTGGATATACAAATATTACAAGTCGTCTCAATAAAACAATAAATTCCTTTTTACATTTCATCAATAACAATAAATCACACAAGTTTCATATCTTCATTATAAAAAATCCGAATCTACACAAAAATACTCTGATATTTGGCCAGTAGGCTTATCTGCTATATAGTCCCAACTATTTCTGATAATCCTGACTTGTAAATCCAAGCTGGTTCCTCCGAAAGGATTCAAATTTTCTGGGTTCCTCTTTTCCTCTTGAGAAAGGACAATTTCTACTATAATGTCCTCTTGGTGGCATGAGTAACATGTATTTACTCAGTTACTGCTGTTTGCATTAAATTGGTCTTTCTTAATGTCTTCAAAATCCATCAACTTGTCTATGTCCGTTTTAAATTCTGCATGAGTGACATATTGGGTTGGATTCTCCGTCCTACATACCTCGAAGTCTTCTGTTTTCTCTTGTGCTATACAGTTTGCATCGATATTTACTTGTCTTACATTAAAGTTTTTATTTACATTTTTTCGACAACACTCGTGCCATATATTTATTGCATCCTGCAATTTTGCTGGCTTCTGTATGAGGACCTCATAAGCTAGTGACTGGTCTGTAATAATTATATTCCTTCCCCTTTCTAAAATTAGGAGCTGGGATTTTTCTATTTCTAAGATCCATGGTACCCTCCTAGTTATTTCCCAAAATATGGCAATGGAAATACTTATTCCCTTATTTAAAGATAGTAGAAGCTAAACGCACCTCTATTTCTCTAATAAATAATTATTTTCTTTTTCTTTCTAGGAAGCTAAATGCACCTCCTTTATAAATAAATATTTTCTTTTTTCTTTCTAGGAAGCTAAATGCACCTCCTTTATAAATATTTGTCACTTAGTGTGTTCCATACACATCAGTATTTCTAAAAATAGACGTGCCTTATTTATTGAAACGTGAGAACTAAACCGCTGCCACCATTGTCGTAATTTCTGCTTCTTGCTATGTTTTTGTATAGTTATAAAGCCAGCAAATACGAATAAACTCACAAAACTTGTAACTAAACTAAGGATAAATAAATACGGCTGTCAATTCTGTTCTCTCTTGGTAGCGTGAATAAATAATCAATAGTAAACATGATACGTTTATTAAACATCTAGAACTGTCGATATATTTCAATACATGTACAGTATTCGAGCAACACTATATAATTAACATACGTGGCGGAACTACTAAAATAATATTCTTTCTCTTGCATTTTCGTACGGGCCGAATGCCCGGAATGGGATTATCTTAAATTCTACAATGACAACGTAAATTAATGCAAGGCATACAGCTATCTGCGCTGCTTTTACCTCTAAACTACGACCCTTACTTGTAATATAAACTGCGAGGCATACAGCTAAATGCGCTGCTTCTTACCTCTAGGAACCCCCGGGCTGAGCCTTGCTGCAAGCCAAATGTAAACACAGCAAAGACTGACGAACGTGACGTTGCACTGGTATTTATTTGAAATTACCGGAAGTAAATATTCTAAGCAGGAAGAAAAGCATAACGTCAAACACTGACATAAAATATAGGAGTCCTCTACTCAAAATGCTTATAATAATACACTTTTGTTACTAAACCAATCAAGACATATTAATTCTTCCAGTTAAGACTGTTGAGGCCAGGATTTGCCTGCTCATTAACAAATAATTACTTTTATAATGTTATGTGTAGTACTTTTATAGGATATCTGAAGTACTTTTAGAGTTATATGTGTCAATTATATTTCATATTTCTTTAATATTTCATAACTCAAGACACACCTTGGATGGCGTGGGCTCATTCAGCTTTAGGTTAAACCTGTATTTCGCTTTGGCCTTTTTTGTACGCCACCTTTTTTGTAGGCTGGCTTTTTATCAGGGGAGTTAAATCAGAGGCATTTTAATGTTACCCTTTGTAAGATTATCTCCCCTGTTGTTGTAAATAATTTTAATCGTCGTTTTTAATAAATAACATTTTGATTGGAATCTTTCACCTTGTTACTAATTCGCCTCCGAAAAACCGAGCAAGGTGTGTCCTGACATAAGTGTTCATGCACTCAGATATTAAGTCATAGGGTGGTTTCTGTATTCGGTATCCTCAGCTTTGATATACATCTATTACGCTGATCACATTAGACATAAAATTGTTTAAGGCAACACATTTTTTTTATATTTGATATGCATATGAGACAGAAAAAACAGCACAGAAGGCTATGAAGTTAAAGTATTATTGCATACCAATTGTTCTACTTGCAGAAAATGGTGGAATGACGGTCATGCTGGTTATGCTTGGTTATTAGGCGACTGATCTTTTTAAATTTGAATACCAATATTATGTGTGGTTGGAAACTATTCTACATGTATCGTCATCACTGCTGCTAAAATTAACAAGAATAATTAACTGGTTTGGTGTGACAATGAAGAACGAATTCGTTCAGTGTACCCATGAATAATTTATTGGTTCAGTGTAAACACGAAGAACTAATTGGTTCAGTGTGATTGATCGATTGTTGGTGTTATACGCCCTTTTCAGCACTATTGGCTATTTCGCGGCGGTCAGTTTATATTGGTGGACGAAGCCGTAGTGCTTGGAGTGAGCCACCGACCTTTGGCAGGTAAACTTGTTGTTCAGTGTGAACATGAAGACTTAATTCGTATAGTGTAAACATAAAAATACTAATTAATTTAACTATTGTTCAAGTAAAGCTTATAGATATTTATATTATGATGGAGTTGTTCTCAGGTTTTGTTGAGGTTCGTCTTGTCATCGTTTTTTTTCTTTTTTGCCATGGCGTTTTCGATGAATTGTTATTTTCTGCCTTTTTGTTAAGGCACTCGTTGATTATTTCCGACCTTTGAATTCTAGGATTGGATATTCTTCAAATATTGACTAGGCCTTTAAGTTGTTTGGAGGAGACGTATATCTGTCTGCCAATTTCCCCGGTGAAATCATCCCTTTTAGTCACAATGTTGACAAAAGGCTTAGTCAATCCAATAACGTCAAGGGTTGTTTTAAAATTATCATCACGATATTGGCCGTGCTGCATGGCTATAAGTCAATAAATAACCAATTGGTAAAGATGTGACCTAGAATAGTTGACTTCTACGTCATTTGGTCTGTCATAGAGAGCTGTCTAATTGGCAATCAAAACACTTCTACTTATTTTTATATCTACACAATGCATAGAAGATAATCCTGATACACATTAAAATCAACGAAAAAGATTTCAGCTTTAAACCCTACAATGCTTTCAAAAACCGCCAATTGAAGTTTTTGTTAAACTTCATATTAATTAAATTATAAATAGAGAAAATTATTTATTGACAATTCAGTTTAGATATATAAACAAAGTCAAACATAATTACGTGTATATGTCAAATGATTTAAAATTAAGTGTGGAAGGAAAAGTATGATTTTTGAAAACATGTTTAACTAGCACATTCGTATTTGAAAACCACATGTTTGAAGAGATCAAATCCATAGAACAGACCAGAAACAGTATCTGATTCGATATTATAGGGATTGCGTTAAAACCGACGATTTACTTGAAAGAGACTTGATGTGGATAACCTATATAAAATATACATGTAACAGATGATCACAGAATGTCCCACCTATCTTTTCAACAACCACACTAACCACGAGCTCAAATATACTACAAGAGGTTATGACTGATCACATGATTTTTACGTGCCATGATGATAGCGGATATGTTCTTATGTCGTAATTACAATCGCGCCCCCTTTTCCCGAATGGGACCTACCGAATTAGACTTATTACCGGGTTTGTACTAACATGAGCAACACGACTGGTGCCACATGTGGAGCAGGATCTGCTCATCCTTCCGGATCACATGAGTAGTTGTCCCTTTCGAATTATTCTATGTGTTTCCCTCGTGAGAAAAATATTAACTTACCCGACAAACATATCATTATGATGCAAAAAGCAAAGAAAGCTCTCATTGTGCAGTTGTCCTGGAAGATAAATCCAATTATTTGCATTAGTAAATATAAGATAAAGTGTAACCTTCTAATTTCCTAAATCTTTATAGAAGTTTTTGTGCGGGACAGTTATCAAGTGCAAAATAAAAATTGTATATGACATTTTGATATATGACATAAGAGATGATCTAAGCTTCCATATTGTGAACTTTCCATTTCAATGTAGCAACATTCCAGCAGCGCCTGCATACGGAGTTAATGTCTCCTAGTTGATACGATATTCCAGGGCTTGTATTTCCCATCATGATTTCCTTGATAGATGGTTGCTGCTCACAAGGACGCTTATAAACCAAGAGTTCCAAGTGGTGAAGTTGAAATCGTCCATTCGTAAATTTTACGGACGCCATCACGAATTGGTTCACCGTTATGGAATATCCGTTTTACAGATAATTATAGATTATCGTTGATCATCTCAACGAGATTGATTTTCTCGCTTGAGCCGGTACGGCGAAAGCGAGAAAAGCAATTGAGTTGAGATGACCAATGATAATCTGTTTATCGCTATTTTTACCTATGACGACGTTGTCAATTTCATTAGCAACGCCACGTGCCTCCTTAGTTTCTAGCCATAATTTTCCATCTCAAGCGAGAAGCATGATATGAAAAAATATCACAAAAAAGATCAAAGGAAAAATGCACAAAATAGCGATAATAGCAAATATATTCCAAATGTCGTAACTACAATCCCGTCCCCTTTTCCCTCTAATGTGACTTACGGAAGTAGACTTATTACCGGGTTTGTACTTACATGAGCAACACGACGGGTGCCACATGTGGAGCAGGATCTGCGTACCATTCCGGAGCACCTGAGATCACCGCAAGTTAATGGTGGGGTTCGTTTTGCTCAGTCTTTCGTTTTCTATGTTGTTTTTAGAGTACTATTGTTTGTCTGTGTCTTTTTCTTGTTTAGCCATGGCGTTGTCAGTTTATTTTCGACTTATTAGTTTGAATGTCCTTTTGGTATCTTTCGCATAAAACTGACTCGGATCGACATTAACAAGATATTTGGGACAACTTGTCGGAATTTCGTTTTTTTATATCGTCAACTTCGTAGTTGACTTGGTCTTTCCTTTGTTTTAATTCTACACAACTGATGAGTCTTATACAGATGAAATGTTCGTATGGCGTAATATACAAATTAGGATGATGATGATAGTAATAATAATAGTGAAAATAAATTAATATTAAAATTTATCATGCAATTACGTGTTCAATTTAAATAAAACCTCTTATTACAATCACTGGAATGCTACTTCAAAATTTCTTACCTTTAGCAGTTAGGGAATAAAACTTACTTGTCGTATTAGATGTAATAGAAAAGTCAATGCAACTTCTGGCGCTGATGTTAAATACGAATGCTACAACAGGTAATAGTGGGGACTATCTCAAAAATCACAGATAATTATTCGTTATACTTACCTTTATGAATGTGTTTGATACTCCTGAGATGTATAATAAAAATAGAATTATAACAATATATTCGACAATACGGCAACAGGATCAATCAAAACAACATGATCGTTTTTTATATAGTTTTTATCACGGTCATAAAATTTTCTTTTTTCATAGTAGTGATCTATCTAGATTAAGATCATTGTTCCCCCTTTTTAAACGGCCATAAGTAACATGCACAACAAGGTCAAAATAAATGAATAAAACAATACTGCGATCAAATATCATTTGCATCCGATTTTTTACCTTAAGATGTTTAATAATTTTTTGTTGAAAATGTTCAATTAGTTGATATTTATTGAAAGTGTGCGTTTCATGAGCCTAAATAAATTATAAAAGCAATGCTTGTATACATTTCTCTCCTCGTTTTGATGACGCATTCCATCATAAGTGATCTTTTAATATACATTTTTAAAAATATTTCTTATGCTTTAAGTCAAGCAACTTATTCATCGGTCAATTCGGATAATCCGTGTACTCGTATTACGGAAGTACCAGGTCTCCATCATCTGGTTCCAATATTCAAGTTGTTAGATGTTTCAACTTTGAGGGGAAATATATTGAGTGGTTTGTTCTGTTGAATTCTTATATTTTTATTTTCATTTTTTTAATTTCGCTCTGGAAGTTAAACGTAATTCTGAATGGGGACAATACTAGCAAAAACTCGTTGAAATGTGTGATCCACTTATTCTGTCTTCACATTTTCCTTGGCATTATCTTTCTTTCGACTTTCTTCTGTTAGTTCCTCGGACAGAGGAGGTAATCGACTTAAGGTTTTTAATACTACCTATTCGGGCACTATAAAGTGTAAGATTTACGTTTTGGTGAAGAGTTGATTATTTTTTTTGTTATCACAGTTTCTCGACCAAAATAAAATCAGAACACCACTGTATTTATACCAAAATAGTAATAGACAATGTAAGTTATGCACGGCTCATGAAAAGATGTTTTCGTGGCCATCAAAACGATGTGCAGCAATATAACCGTCTTCCAGAAATTGGGACAATTTGGAATGGGGTTTCCTCTATTCTCTAAGATATGAAATATGCAAACCGTCCATATTTATGAAATGTTCATGCAAATTTGGAGTCGATGATAACTGTATCAAACACACCTCAAAAGCAAACTATGTTACGTCTGGACACCTTTCAATGCATTTGTATATTGAGAAAGTCCACGCATAAATCTTGTATCGGTATTGTTATATAACATCAGTGCATTATTGAAATCCCTTCCTTAACACGTCCACTTGAACAATATATTAGTATAATGGGATTTCGTCTAATGCAATTCGGCTGCTTATGAGTCATGTAGCGTGAAATAAGACGGAAGCATACTTAATTATCAAAGTGTTTGTCACTGGTTGGATATTTGGTCCAGAATAAGTTTAATTTTGTTGAAAGAAAATTATTTTAAGTCGATACATGAGGTTTATACACAAAATGATGTATTGCTGTTAGCGAAAAGGAGCATAACAGATTAACCAAACCCGGTTCAAACTTCAAAAAGTTGGAACGAAGATTTACTAAAAAATAAGAGATATCAGTCTCAACATCCTGATTTGACTTTTTATTAAGGGTTAGTACACTAAATCTCAACATTTGAATAATTCTGAAATTATATTCATTCTTCCACAATGAGGAAGAAAAAAAATAAATGAAATATCGATGATATGTAGTAAAGCTTCTGTATCATTCACCCCAGTCTTGAAGTTAGCAAGTTATTAAAAAGTTTCTTTAAAACAAACAACAACGACTTGGAAATGCGGACAACAGTATTTCTCTTGTTTTACTATTTTACTGCAGGGTCGAAGGTTGGGGAAACGGAGAGGTTGCATGTACAGAAGCAAAATAATAAAGAGAAACAATTTGAATGATTTTTTTTAGTTTAGTCTACATTTGATTAATTGTTTAAGGCAACACATTTTTTTTATATAATTGATATGCATATGAAGGATGTGCCTGGCCACCATTCTGATTATTTTTAATAATTAGTCATTATTTGATTAAATCATTAAAGGTATGAACATTGTTAGAAACTGGTATTGACTTTGAGGTCAGGATTTGCCTGCTCAAAATTCTACATGACTTTGTATATATGTTGTAAATTTTTATACA
The DNA here is from genome assembly GCA_017311375.1 of Mytilus coruscus. Lineage (NCBI taxonomy): Eukaryota > Metazoa > Mollusca > Bivalvia > Mytilida > Mytilidae > Mytilus > Mytilus coruscus. Next base: position 97,347,057 of record CM029598.1, read on the forward strand.
TCCATTATATTTTGCCAAAACAAGAAATAAGGTAATAAAAGACCTGTGAGTTATCAATATTTTATCATGTTCATATATTGATATGTTATATTTTATATATGTATTTCTAATCTGATACTACTGATGTTTTTTGTTTTGCTAACATTTTCTAGTTTATGGTTTTGAAATTAAAAGCTCATTGAATGGCTGGCGGCTCAAAAGTGTTACTATTAATGTTCATTTGTCCTCATGTGAACATACATTCAAGGCTTATTAAGCCTAATTACAGATATTAAATATGTCTGCTAAGTGATTCTGTTATACAGACTGTTGAGGCCAGGATTTGCCTGCTCATTAACAAATAGTTACTTTTATAGTGTTATGTGTAGTACTTTTATAGGATATCTGAAGTACTTTTAATTATATTTCATATTTCTTTAATATTTCATAACTCAAGACACACCTTGGATGGCGTGGGCTCATTCAGCTTTAGGTAAAACCTGTATTTCGCTTTGGCCTTTTTTGTACGCCACCTTTTTTGTAGGCTGGCTTTTTATCAGGGGAGTTAAATCAGGGGCATTTAAATGTTACCCTTTGTAAGATTATCTCCCCTGTTGTTGTAAATAATTTTGATCGTCGTTTTTAATAAATAACATTTTGATTGGAATCTTTCACCTTGTTACTAATTCGCCTCCAAAAAACCGAGCAAGGTGTGTCCTGACATAAGTGTTCATGCACTCAGATATTAAGTCATAGGGTGGTTTCTGTATTCGGTATCCTCAGCTTTAATATACATCTATTACGCTGATCACATTAGACATAAAATTGTTTAAGGCAACACATTTTTTTTTATATTTGATATGCATATGAGACAGAAAAAACAGCACAGAAGGCTATGAAGTTAAAGTATTATTGCATACCAATTGTTCTACTTGAAGAAAATGGTGGAATGACGGTCATGCTGGTTATGCTTGGTTATTAGGCGACTGATCTTTTTAAATTTGAATACCAATATTATGTGTGGTTGGAAACTATTCTACATGTATCGTCATCACTGCTGCTAAAATTAACAAGAATAATTAACTGGTTTGGTGTGACAATGAAGAACGAATTCGTTCAGTGTACCCATGAATAATTTATTGGTTCAGTGTAAACACGAAGAACTAATTGGTTCAGTGTGATTGATCGATTGTTGGTGTTATACGCCCTTTTCAGCACTATTGGCTATTTCGCGGCGGTCAGTTTATATTGGTGGACGAAGCCGTAGTGCTTGGAGTGAGCCACCGACCTTTGGCAGGTAAACTTGTTGTTCAGTGTGAACATGAAGACTTAATTTGTATAGTGTAAACATAAAAATACTAATTAATTTAACTATTGTTCAAGTAAAGCTTATAGATATTTATATTATGATGGAGTTGTTCTCAGGTTTTTGTTGAGGTTCGTCTTGTCATCGCTTTTTTTTTTCTTTTTTTGCCATTGCGTTTTCGATGAATTGTTATTTTCTGCCTTTTTTGTTAAGGCCCTCGTTGATTATTTCCGACCTTTGAATTCTAGGATTGGATATTCTTCAAATATTGACTAGGCCTTTAAGTTGTTTGGAGGAGACGTATATCTGTCTGCCAATTCCCCCGGATGAAATCATCCCTTTTTAGTCACAATGTTGACAAAAGGCTTAGTCAATCCAATAATGTCAAGGGTTGTTTTAAAATTATCATCACGATATTGGCCGTGCTGCATGGCTATTAGTCAATAAATAACCAATTGGTAAAGATGTGACCTAGAAAAGTTGACTTCTACGTCATTTGGTCTGTGCCGGAGAGCTGTCTAATTGGCAATCAAAACACTTCTACTTATTTTTATATCTACACAATGCATAGAAGATAATCCTGATACACATTAAAATCAACGAAAAAGATTTCAGCTTTAAACCCTACAATGCTTTCAAAAACCGCCAATTGAAGTTTTTGATAAACTTCATATTAATTAAATTACAAATAGAGAAAATTATTTATTGACAATTCAGTTTAGATATATAAACAAAGTCAAACATAATTACGTGTATATGTCAAATGATTTAAAATTAAGTGTGGAAGGAAAAGTATGATTTTTGAAAACATGTTTAACTAGCACATCCGTATTTGAAAACCACATGTTTGAAGAGATCAAATCCATAAAACAGACCAGAAACAGTATCTGATTCGATATTATAGGGATTGCGTTAAAATCTACGATTTACTTGAAAGAGACTTGATGTGGATAACCTATATAAAATATACATGTCACAGATGATCACAGAATGTCCCACCTATCTTTTCAACAACCACATTAACCACGAGCTCAAATATACTATAAGAGGTTATGACTGATCACATGATTTTTACGTGCCATGATGATAGCGGATATGTTCTTATGTCGTAACTACAATCGCGCCCCCTTTTCCCGAATGGGACCTACCGAATTAGACTTATTACCGGGTTTGTACTAACATGAGCAACACGACTGGTGCCACATGTGGAGCAGGATCTGCTTATCCTTCCGGATCACATGAGATCACCCCCAGTTTAGAAACACTAAAGATCTGATAAAAACATATTCTCATATCACTATATACCCCTGCTTTAGAAAGTGGGCAGTACAATGATATATTTAGGAGGCCATAGCAGTAAACTGATGTAAATCTATTTTCAATATATAAATGATTATAAATTACTGAGGGAATCGAGTCGAACTGAACAACTGAGCAAGAAGGTGGTTGTGTCGATAAGGTAAGTGTCTCCGAATATATATCCGTCACCTATCATTGGAATCCAAATTTTGTCAATTTGATAAGATAGGGACTTTGACAACATCGGTTAATTATAAAATAGACGAAAATTCTATGAAACCAAAACACATGTCGCTAATGAGTTAGGATAGAGATAAGTCAGAACGATCTACCAATTGCATGATGACCGTAAGACGTCTGAAGTGTTGATTTCAGCCGATATTCCTCAGAACCATGCCTTATCAGTTTATATATTATGTATTATAAACACAGCCCTCTTAAGGAAATTCGTGCGATATGAGCATGCCTGCTCGTATCGTATCAATTAGGACATGTAAACGCCATATTCATCTTAGTTTCATGAGGGAGTTTGAATTTTAATGTCTGAATACTTTCTAAATTTATCAACGGCTATTTAGAAAGGTGTGATAGTTATCATGTCATTATCGAAGTACGTACTACGTCTAGGTTAGTCTATGAAAAGGTATATACTATGAAATTAAGAGCGAGGGGCTTGCCCCGAGCACTTAATTTCATAGTATATACCTTTTCATAGACTATCCAATTTAGCACATATTTACAACTCGAGTAATCTTTTAATTGGTCTATTGATATTATATATATTTTGGCTGACTACTTGTATCACAGGTGATTGTAAAACGGAGCTCATCAACGAAGTTTTAGACTTTGTAAATCTACTCACTAGTATCATTGTAAAATATGTGATTTCAAAAGGCCCTTGACTCCAGAATGAAAAGATGGTAGCTGATGGTGTAAGTATGTATATTGATATAAAGCGGTGTTTTACTATACACGTACTTCTTTATATGGTAAGATGACAAAATAAATTGACCAAAAGCAGGCAATAATTAAATTGCAGTGGAAGCTTTATATGTTTTGAAAGCATTTTTTCAATTTCACAGTAAAACTAAAGCTATGATAAATTTGAAACATATAGATAGTTTGTCACCATAGATAGTCTAGCGGATAAATAGGCATTAAAAAGCAACTATACCAATAGATCAAGGATTATAGGTTTTGTGTTTTTTTTATTTTTTATAAATTAAAACAAAATTTTTATCAGAATATGTATATATATATATAGAGAGAGAGATGGCACATTCTCTTCAAACATTATCACGGTTTTTCAATTCATGACATTGTCCTATGCATGAAATATTTGCCACTGGACATTAAGCAACCAATAATCAATCAATCAATCAATTCATGACGAAATAGATCAATTTCCTTAAGAAAGTTTAAAAAATCATTTCCAAGTTGCCTTAATTTCCCTTCACAAGGTTTCTTTCATAGTACACTCTTTTTTGTGTACAAAGTAATTGCATGGATGATAAATTATCAAAATTTCAAGATGGCGTTGTACTCTAATTAAGGTATAAAGAACCATATTTGTTACTCTTTATTTCAATGAAAGCAACTTGCAATTGTCAAAAACATTTTTTTAGATCCAAAGAATTTAATAGCAGGATATTTAAAAATCAATGTGAAAACTATAATTACAAACTGTTTAATTTAATTTGGAACACATCATTTTATTTCAAAATAGCCAGTGGCAATTTCTGTTTTAATATCTTGATTACGATACAATGAAATCTTACCCTTGTGGTCATTCATGCGTAGTTACTTAGTACACGGAAAAAGTATGTACTATGAAAATCAGAAGGCAAATTCAAGCTATTTGATTGGACGAGAAGTTGTAAGTATGTGCTAATGAGCTGATTAATAAGTTTATTTAGAAGACCTCTTAGTTTCAGCCATATTCTTTATTTAAATTTGATAGGGATTTCGGAGATGCAAGCACTTGTTGAAACATTCTTTATGAAATTAAAATGAAGTGTTTTGAATATAATTTTAACTTGTATTTCAAGTTAAAAGTTAAAATGTTTCTATATCCTATTTATTTTATAGAATGTGTATTGTACGTAACTGTAAATGATATTGATGGAAGTTCAATGATTTATAAAACAGATACTGTGAATTCCAATGGCTTTTCTATTGTAGACAGGAACAAGATACAGAATATTGTATTTCAGTGTAAGAGAAGCCAGAGGGGTTATTAGAAATGTAAATGCAATTAACTTTAACTTCAATTTAAGTGGACTATTTGCTGAAAACTAGTCGAATGCACCTGTCACGTGAGAGGAAAAGTCAATAACGGCTAAACTTTAATTAAAATGGTGAAAAGGTAACCAAACAGTCATTACACACTTTTTTTTTATCTAGATTGATTAAATGACTAAACTTACTTCTTAATCTAGATTTATAGGATGACTATGGAAATCAGGTATCTTTTTAACATTTACTTTTAAAATGAAATACTTGTTCACTACAGTTAGGAATAGGCGGGTACAGTAAATAAAATGACCAGTTTATAAGGATATAATGAAAAGTTATTATACAATACTACGTTACTACGTGCTATCCGATAAAAAAAAAAAACAACCATTGTTACGATAATCACACAGACGAGGTTTTGGTCTACAAAAGATTCTCATCCAAGGCCCTCCAAAATCAGATATAAAGCCATACAAAAAACGACGTATAAGAACATTGGCAAGCAAATATTCCTGGCAGTACTGAAAATACATTGATGACAAGGGTAAAAAAAAACCTTGTTTTGAATAATCTAAAATGTTTATGAGCATGTGTACAGCAAATTGCTGTGACAATGCCATTTTTTGTCTGCACATGAGGTGTTGACTTCTAGCTTGATGATACACTCGTGGACAAACAATAACAAGCTGATTTTAAAGGCTAAACTAGAATACCAGGCATATAATTTAGTGAATAAGACATGCAAATTTATAACGTGCTGTTTTCATTTTTTTTGTACCAAATAAATCTGCATCTTAATATAGAATTATATTTTAATGCATGAACTGTATTGAAGACATTGTGACTCAATAGCTTTCATTAATATCCAAAATTACATTCATTGATACAAGTAAAATATTTTTCCAAAATATTTCACTACTCGTAACATTTAAACTTAGTCACTGGAAATGTATAGGTAATCGTGATCGATTTGAAGTTTAGATATATATTTTATGACTTTGTTCCACCAACATGTTTTGTAAAGAGATTATGAAGAACCGACCTCTCCTTAAATGTTTACTGAAAAGAAATCGTCCAAAAAATCTGTAGAATTATACAGTGAATTACTTAACTCTTCAGCGTTTGATTTTGTCAGTTTTTATGGACTTTTGAATTTGACTAAGAGTTCACTTTGTGAATTACACATTTTGATTGTACAAGGTCATAGCTTTACCAGACTGTTGATGAGGTCTTAAAAGAAAGTTAAAAGATACCAAAAGGACATTCAAACTCTTTTTAAAAGTCGAAAAGAGACTGTCAACACCATGGCAAAACCATGACGAAAACCACAAAAAAACCGGTGGTGATCTCAGGTGCACCGGAACTACCGAAAATATTCATAAATATAAATAAGAAGATGTGGTATGAGTGCCAATGAGACAACTCTACATCCAAGTCACAATGTATAAAAAGTAAACAATTATAGGTCAAAGAACGGCCTTCAACACGGAGCCTTAGCTCACAACGAACAGCAAGCTATAAAGGGCCCCAAAACGAATAGTGTAAAACAATTCAAACAGGAAAACCTACGGTCTAATCTATATAAAAATAGAGAAACGACCAACAAACGACAACCACTGAACAACAGACTCCTGACATAGAACAGGTGCATAACGATGCAGCGGGTTTAAACGTTTTAACAGGCGCCAACCTTCACTCTAACTTGAGACAGTGGTGTAGCATTACAACATAAAAAGACAAACTATAAAATATCAATTGAAATGGCTTAACTCGATCAAAAGACATTTAAACAAAAACAAGTAAACATACACTGAAAGAATAAGTTTGATCTATGACACAGTATAAATACATTATTAAAACGTAGGTGCCTATATAACATAGCCGTTACTGGTAGTAATAAAAACGATGTAGGAAGAGTGTCAATAAGAAAACTCTTACCTGGGACAAATGGCGTTTAAATACAACGTACCCAGGTAAATTTGAATATAATAATTTTGTTGTAAGGATTACGGAAGTAAACATTTTTTACAAAATTAATAATTGTTTTGTTCAGAGTACGAGCACAGAGGTAACAGTGTAAACCAGTTCAAACAGGAAAACCAACGGTCTAATCTATAAAAAATCGAGAAACGAGAAACACCGATAAACCACACCAACAAACGACAACCACTGAATAACAGGCTCCTGACTTAGGACAGATGCATAAAAATGTTCTTATAATTAGATATTTCGTAAATGCGAAACATGAGAATGTTTATACATTGAATAAATAATTCCTCAGAGATAATAAAAAGCGTTTCAAAGCAGTTCCGTTAAAATTATCATGTCTAATAATTGTGATAAATGATTATTTAGTAATAATACTTTAATTCATAGAATTAACAAAAAATCAAAATGACAGAGTCATTTTAATTTCAGGTCGTAGATTAATGTAACCATTCAATAAACATGATAAACACGTTCTCTGCATTGCTCAAAATGTTATGTTCTGAAATTTTCCTGTTGTTATTCCAAAATACAACCATCACAGCAACACCGCTTTTCTTGAATATTGCAGAAATGTTTCGAGCCACAACCATGGGCGAGACATCCCTGTTTGCAACCAGCATCGTTACTACAGTTACTTTTAAAGCACTTAACAGAAGCATCAGTATGATTCAAACCTAAAACATATTATTTTTTTTTTCATTAAAAAATCTGTTTAATAGTCAGGTTACAATTTTAATTTGAACGATTTTGTACATTAAATGCTGATATATGGTTTGGACGGTAGAAATGATCTAATATAACTTGTAAAGAAATACAAATAATAAAAGTAAATGCTGACATGTGGTTTGGACTGTAGAAATGATCTAATATAACTTATAAAGAAATACAAAAAATAAAAGAGAAACGCATAATACATAATTAATAGAATGGGACTTTATTATATCGTGTAGAGGTTTTGTTGTCAGTCTAAGCTGCTGTCTCATTGATATATGCATTACATATCCTGCATCTAAATGCAGTATTTTAGAACAGATTATCAGCATGAAGGATGTTCGCTCCTCAGTTTTAGAATAGCAAGCTTTTTCTTTTCAAGGGACTGTTATAAATTGATAGTTTATAAATATCAGAACTTAAAAAGCAGAAAAAAATGAAAGGTCCGTGTCCATGGTGTCCTTGTTTTTGAGATATAATCAATACAAAATTTGGCGTGACATGATTATCTCTAAATTTTTCATTCATCTAACACTGGCATCTTTTTTCTTTAAAATACTATGAAACATTAATTAGGGTTTTTATGGCTTTTTAAAGTATATGTAAAAAAATAATGAAAAGAAGAGGTGAAAAAAGAGTGGGCACAATTGTTATAGCCACGACATGGATAAAAATAGAGGATTCCAAATATCTGACAAAAAAGTCAAAATCAAGAGTAGCTAACATTGTTATCGTCTAATCTTTATGTTTTATTTAAAGTAAAAAAAAAAAAAAAAAAAAAAAAAAAAAAAAAAAAATGGGTTTGTTTATGGCATCAATGAAAAGAATTTGAAAGATTGTGTAAATTTAGAGTATTGGTATTCTTGCAATAGTATCACTGTACCGGCTTGAGATCGTATCCAGAAATCCTGCCACAGTGCGCGATTGCTTTGTCTACTGAGCTAAAGGAGTATTCAGTTAACAGTGTGGTTAATATAGCTATAAAAAGGCGATTACGTATCTTCAATGTCTATGGATGCGGCATTTACACATAACACAGTATACCGGCTGGAGATCGTATCCGGGAAACCTGACACACCACGTCAATGCTTCATTTAATGAGGTAAATGAGTATTCAACTAATGTAGCTATTAGTAAGCGAGTAATTAGCCAATAGACCAACGGATGCACCATCTACACATGACACATTATACCGGCTTGAGATCGTACCCAGGAATCCTGGCACACCACGCCAATACTTTTTTCTACTGAGCTAAAGGTAGCTATTGATGGGCGAAAATTATCTATAAGGTCACCGGATGCACAATTTACACATTGATAATTTTAGAAGGTTTTTATCTATGTTTGGCTCAGTTTAACTTCATTGTTAAATAGAAAGACAACTTATAATAATGCAAGTAAGTATTGCATATGTTTTTCTGTTAGAAATGGCCATATTGGTAGTTTGACGTTTGATCTTATTTAAATATACATTGAGCCGGATTTAAACGTGCCAGCTCACAATCGAGCCTGGAACCATTCTTCTGCTTCCGAGCCAATCAGTCTTTAAACTATAATATGATGCTTGCATAGCAGGATACGCTTACCCTGTCGACGAACCCGATCTCATCCTTTTGGAGTTCTTGTGATTCTTTCAGTTTCTCAGTGAAACAACCAGTAGATATTGAATTCTTTGTTCTTCTCGTTATATCGTGGATACATGTTTCATTAGCAACGATACAGAACGTGGAGTCTATTGACACTTTAACCGTGGTATTAATAATAGAACAACTACAATATCTATTAACATTCATATTTTTGAATTGTTCTTGTGAGAATGATATGAGCTTACCTGACAAACATATCAATACGATACAAAAGACAAAGAAGGCTCTCATTGTGCAGTAGTCCTGCAAGATAGATTGCATTAATATAAAAAAAAGCGATAATCTTCTCATTATGTACATTAATGTACAGCTATACAGACGCTTATGTGCGGGAAAGTTATCAAATGCAAAAGAAAATTATATTTGACATTTTAACAGTCTTTGATCGTTTTTTTTTTTAGCTCTCATCGATACTCATAGTACTTACGAATAAAACTGACATTGACTGACATTTACGACATCTTTGGTACAACTTTTCGGAATTTTGATATGGTCAACTTCGAACTTGATTTGGCATTCCATTTTGTTTAATTTTACGCTACAAATGAGTCTTAATTAAATTAAACGCGCCTCTGGTGTACTATATTATTAGTCTGATTTTTTAAAAAACAAATATGACAATAATAATAATAATAATAATAATAATAATAATAATAATAATAATAATAATAATAAAAATAAATAAGTAAAAATAATTTTTACCATCATCATGTAATTTCGTGTTAAACAAGTTAGAGTTCAATTAAACTACAATTACAATCATTGGACGCTATAACGAAATTTCGTACCTTCTGTACTAAGGTGATTAAACTTACCTGTCTTACTTGAACTATGTGTAATAGAATTAAACGTATTTCGTCTACCTATAAATAGTGTAGCGTAAAATAAGACGGAAAAGGACATGATAATCAAAGTTATGTTCATTGGTAGGACATTTGGTCAAGGATATGTTTTTCTTTCCGTGAAAGGAAGGCTGATATTATTTGTAGCGGAGACATAAGGTATAAACACTACAATGATTTATTCCTCTTAGCCGTCTGAGTACTTGTCATATTAATTTTATCATTTTATAATTTGATCACAAGATTTGTTTGGACTATATATATTATTTTGTATCTGTAACGTTATTTTACGTAGCACAAGAATCCTGTTTTATAATTGTACATGGTCTAAAACTGACTAAACATTGATAATAATCTGATAACAAACAAGACAAGCAATTTTGCGGAAATCGCATCATCTTCAAAACTTATAAAAAACTGTACTTTTGAAAAAACTTAGTAATTAATTCATAAGTTCTGAAAAAGTTTAAATATATTAAAAAAAAAAGGCGATTCAAAATATACGTCTCCGAATTGATACGATATTCCAAAGAGTGTATTTTTCTATCATGATTTCATTGGTATAAGGCTGCTACTCACAAGAAAAATATTGAATCAGGGTCTCCTAATGGTAAAGTTAAAGTCATTCCTTCAAAAATTTTTGACGACGGATATCTTCCAATTTTCGTAGCTACAATCTTCTTTTCCTCGATTGTGACATCACCTTATTTATACTTGCAATGACTACAACCATGGGTGCCACATATGGGGAAGTATCTGCACAACATTTCGGATAACTCGAGAGATATCACTCCAACTTTTTGGTGCGGTTCTTGTTGGTCAGTCTTTGATTGTCAATGTATCGTTTTTCGTCAACATGTCAAATTAGAATGAAGATTTTGAAAAAAAAAAGCGCCATAAGTTCAATTGCAGTCTTAAAACTTTAAATATCAAAAAATACGTAAAATCTGTAATTTTACCGATTACGTCCTTTTCCTGAGTATGACATTTTGATTAAATGTGGATTCGCCTGGCTGCGTTTGTGAGGATAGGGGAAAAGCAGTGTAAGTATGCCTTGTTGAGGATAGGGGAAATGGAGTCTAAGTATGCATTATTGACGATGGGGTCGTAGGAGTCTAAGTGTGCATTATTGAGGATAGAGGTAAAGGAGTCTAAGTATGCCTTGTTGAGGACAGGGGAAATTGAGTCTAAGTATGCATTATTGAGGATGGGGGCATAGGAGTCTAAGTGTGCATTATTGAGGTTAGGGCAAAAGGAGTCTAAGTCTGCCATGTTGAGGATAGGGGAAATTGAGTCTAAGTATGCATTGTTGAGGATGGGAGATAGGGAGTCTAAGTATGCATTGTGTATGATTGGGGACAGTGTGTCTTAGTATGCATTGACAAGGGTGAGGGAAAGGGAATCTTAGTATGAATTGTCGAGGTAAGGGAAAGGGAGTCTAAGTATGCATTGTAGAGGGTGGGAGAAAGCGGGACAAGTATGCATTGTTGAGGGTGGATGAAGGGAGTCTGAGTATGCATTGTCGAGGGTCGAGGAAAGGGTGTCTAGGTATGCATTGTCTAGAAAATTAAAAAAGTAGTTCCAAATGAGGTTAAGACAATCTATACCTGTTGTCGAAAAACAAAAGTGTTTCAAAAAAGGAAGTCATTGTTGAGGTTGGTGGAAAGGGATACTTACCATGTATTGTCGAGGTTGGGGGAAAGAACTGTAGAGAGTACGGGAAAGGTAGTCTAAGTATATATTGTCGGATTGAGGACAGGGAGACTTAGTATGAATTGTCGAGGGTTCCAAATAATGACGAACAAGTGATATGAGTTTTCTTTAATATAGTGTATACCTATTATATCATTTACATCGGTTATTAATTAGTAAGAAAACTTTAGAAAAAGAGAGGCGAAGGATACCAAAGGGACATTCAAACTCACAAATCAAAAATAAACTGACAACGCCATGGTTAATTAAGAAAGAGACAAACAGACAAACAACCGTACACAACATAGAAAACCACGGACTGAGCAACACGAACCCCACCAAAAACTGGGGGTGATCTCAGGTGCTCCGGAAGGGTAAGCAGATCCTGCTCCACATGTGGCACCCGTCGTGTTACTCATGTCGGTATGTAAACTCTGTTTTCTTACAGGATGTGACTTTATGATGTAAGATGATATCAATTTCCCATAAATTGGAATGACAGAGATAAATTTCAGTATATATAAAAAAAAAAAAAAAAAATGGTATGATTGCCAATGATCAACCAATCATAGTTATTGGTTTTATTAATCTAATCAGTAGTTTAGCCTAAACTCTAGTTTTTGTTTTGCCACTTCAAACTTAATCAATTTTGAAATTTATAATTTTCATTAAAATATGCTGACTGCATTAAAGATTGAATTGAAATTTGGTTGAAGATTTTGAATTTATAACAATTACTTTTATGAGGGTCTGGATGGGGTTTACAAAATAGAAAGTAATTGGCCACTACAGCAGAAAAATAAAGAAGACAGAACAATAGGCCCAAAAATTAAAGAATAGAGAACAATGTTATACTAGACTTTAAAGAAGAGAGAATACCAGGCATAAAATATAAAGAATAGAAAAAAATGACATAAAAAATTAAAGAAATACAGAAATGAAGGACCCCTCCAGACCCTTTCTTTATCTTTTTTGAATTAAATGCATTGATGATGTACGGTGACCTTTACTTGCTTATATCTACAATATATCTCAACTCTACGATGCTGGTGGATAGTTGTCTCATCGACAATCTTACCACATCTCTTTACTTTTTATATTGGCATATATGAAAAAAAATCTGTCTGTAAATCCATACAGTGAATAGCATATGTTACCAATGCCCTACAATGCTAGATGTGAAAACAAAGATTTTAAAATCTGCTGATGAAATCTGTTGTTCTTCGGACTCCTCCCCCTTTTTTCAACCGCGTCTGTGAAAACAGCGATACTCTAATCCAATGGTACCGAAAAAACAAACGAATTACAATTTTGGCGAAAGTGCATAATAAAATGAAGAATATTTCATATTGGCAGACAAACAGCAGCTCATTTCAATAATTAAAATGAAAATCAGCGTTCTCAATTTACAAAGGAGAGTTACTCGTTGTGTAGCCAATAGAGCATTTTAAAATCAACGATTTATCCGAAACCAAAACACTGCGCTGACATATGGCAAAGAATACAGATAATCGGAGTAGTACAGACAATGTGCCCGAAACTGAAAAAGGTACAAATTGTGAAATAATTGACATTTGAATCTGTTATTATATGCTATATAATAAAGAACAATACTTTGCAACGATTTTTGTTATAAACTTGAGATGATAAGCTGTTCATAGCTGTCTATATAACCAGGTTCAATCCACCATTTTCTACATAAGAAAATGCCTGTACCAAGTCAGGAATATGACAGTTGTTGTCCATTCATTCTTTTGATGTGTTTTTGCTTTTGATTTTGCCATTTGATTAGGGACTTTCCGTTTTGAATTTTCTCCGGAGTTCAGTATTTTTGTGATTTAACTTTTTTCAATGATATTTTATACACATGAGCATGACCTTTTATTACAATTTAGATGTTAACCTCTTGATTTGTTTACTTTTCTATGTTGTTTGTTGTTGTCTCATTGAAGTACATCCACAACTCCTGTTTATCGATATTGTTTTTGAAACATTTCAACTCTACATCATACGTCATTAAATGACGCTGAATGCAGTAAATATAAAAACACAAAACCCAAAACTGATAGCTGTTGAAGTATCGTCAAGGTACAACACGAAAGAGATAAAGAATTCTGTCATCGTCTATGCTTTTCTTGGATATCATTTCACTAGCCCTAAAAACCAAATAATTGAAGATAGAGACGTTACCTTAGCTGTTTTGTTAATGAAAGATTACGAATCAGTTCACTGCCAAGCAGCTAGTACTTTACTCACTAGCAGTGGCTGGAAATTAATTCGCTAGGAAAAAAGGATATCCGGCTTCATAGATCGCTGACTATCAAAGAGTTTGTATGCGCTTTTGACGAATATGAGCGCGTTAGGTGTAGGGTTTATCGATTGAGTCCAGTAATGGTGAGAAAGTTTATGAATGAAGCTTTTTGCCGCCAAAGATGTTACTATGGAACAATTTCCCTCCTTTTTCTTTTCAAACAGTTGAACGTAATACATATTCAAAAAATATATCATATTCCGATCGCATTGATAGTAGGGCAATACATGAGTTGGAAAAAGATATGCGATAACTATTACACCATGCTATTCCTTTAATAGATTAGCGTTAGGTTGTAGAAATTCGCCAATTGTTTGTTATAACTTGTCTAGAGCGATCTGTTATCTACAAGATTGAATATATATTTCACCTTATATACGATTTTCTGACTATAGATATACCCGATTCTTGCAAAGAAAGAACAATGGCTTTAATAACTATTATTGTTTAAAAGACTGTATTTTTTCTAAAATATATTCCACTGGCTAAATACAATGTTGTTTACCCTTGTATAGTTATGGAGTATTTGGGTATTATATTTGATGCGGAAGAGATGGAGACCCGCTTCCCGTTAAATAAAACAAGACGTATCATTGAATTTATCAAGTAGTTTTTAAACAGACAATCGTGTACTAAACGTGAACTTTTACAACTGTTAGGGCATTTCAATTTCGCCATGCGTGTTAGGATTCCGGATCGTTCATTTGTTTAATGCCTAATATCATTATCAACAACTGTCAAAAATCGGAAAGACGAAATGTATTTTAACAGACGAATGTCGTACCGATTTGACTTTTGGAACTCTGTTTTTAGTAAATTGTTAAAGGATTTCGAATTATATACAGATGCAGCTTCTACCTTTGGTGGATATTTTAAGGGGGAATGGTTTTGGTCTTCTTGGCCGTAAGATTTATATGCTCCATGTGAAAAGAAATTTCCTTGGCCTTTCTAGAACTTCATCTTCTCATCGTTGCAGCCATCGTATGTGGTCATTCATGGACTACTTAAAGAATCTTATTTCAATGTGGCAATGAAGCCTCTGTACATATTGTTAATAAAGTTCGTTCTAGATGTTTTTTTGAGACTGAAACTTATTAGAATCCTTACGTTGTATGCTTGTCAAAACATTTCTGATTTCTGAGGATATCTTGATTTATTTTGTCGCACAATGTAACGAAAACCTGAGAATTTTACATACAACCACTAAATTGTATCTATGTGGATTTCACTTTTAGTATATCCAAAGTAACTGAACATCCATTTGATTATACTAATGAATCGACACTCCAAATACTCAATAGGATAATACGCTCTGTGAGAGCATACTCTTAAACAAATTCTTCCTATTACTTTTCAGATGAGGGAGAATTTGCAATTCTGTTAGATCGGGTGTTTTCCCTACCTTTAACTGATTGTATGCTAGAAACAGCTTGTACAGTAGCGTAGCTTTTTTTATAATTTCTGAGTTGAGGCGAATTTACGGTTTCAATCATTTTGATTCACCTGTAGATTTAAGTGCAACATATGTTGAGATTTTTTATTCGTATGCTATTCTACACCTTACAACTTCTAAGACAGATTCCTTTCGCAAAGGTGTTAATATACAGCTTCATAAATCTGATCCTACTATTTGTGCTTTCTCAGCTATCAAAAAATGTATTGCAATCAGGAAGGGTAGAGAGGCATCTTTTGTTTTTAGGATCCATTGTTTATCAAAGGAAATTGTAGCACTTTAGGCAGAATGTTTTCTTAAAATTAATCGGTGGATAACGGACAGTTATTGTCGTTATATTCGGATTTTCAAGGACACGATTCGCAAAGCACAAAAGGGGTTGACATTGTCTTATAATATCTGAGTCATTATAGATATGTGGACATAATCGAACGTGTATGTGTGTTCTTTAACCAAACGACAAATGTAATTTAATTGTGAATTTGGGACCATAATTGAACATTCAAATGAATAAATATGAATACATAAAGGCAACAGTAGTTATAAACTTTACGTTCTTATGAAGTATTCAGCCATTTGAAGAGTTGCAGATTTTTCGGAATACGCTTGGACATATCGTCGTGTGATTATTGTTTTTCCCGTTTAGTAGTAGTGATAAAAATTTGATTTAAATTGTATTATAGTTGTATAGGAATACAAAACATTGCACTTTAATCTCAAATATATATAGCTATCTCCATTTTTATCAAAAGTGGACCTATAACTCTATAAAATGCACACGACGATATCTTTATAAAATATCTGCTTGCAGAGAAAACAATGTACTTTCACTTTCAGCCTAATCTATAGTGACCATATCTGATTCGAATAAACCTGTTTTTAGAATATATAGCCGTGTCAAGAGTTGCTGGTTTCCCTTGATCTATGTGGACTTATCTCTTATTATAATTAACCGAACTCGTATCATTCGTTTGTTTTTGTCGTGAACTATGTATTTCAATTTATATCTTGCAGCAAACGTGAAAATCAACGGATGTGAACTTTAGTTTTTCTAAATATTTCGCCATGTTCGTTCTTTTTTTCTTAGGCCATGGTGTTGCCTATTTTCTTTACTTTTGATTTTATATTGTCCCTAGGCGTCTTTTATCTTGTTTGCCTCTTATTTTGTCCAAACTTATTTGCAGAAGACCTTCTCATATAAGTGGTAAGTTATATTTCAAGTTTTATTGGATAGATATAATCAACTAAGGTAATCAACCAAGTCTCAATGATAACATTTTGCGGTTGGTATTTTCATTTATTTACTAAAAATTATCCATTATCAAATTCAAACTTGGATGGTCTATCATGTGTTGGTTAAGATCCTTTTTGTTCTTAATTTCCGTTCTGCTTATCCAACGCAACCACCACAACAACACTGGTCGTTTCCGACGCACCTTGCTGATCCGGCACAGAATTTCTCAAATTAGAAAGAACTGCAACCATCAATATTAAAACCACAGTCCACAGTGGGAAAGCATGTCTCAGTAGCATTAGTATACTTCAATCCTATCAGATAATGACAGTTACATTTTGAAACATCATTCTACAAATAAGATACTTTCATGTTAAGAAATTTTATTCACAGTTACTAAATGAATAAATATAAAATATAATACCGAAAGATTGAATCTTTCACCTCAGGTTTTTTTCATTCTTTGGTTTCAAAGGTTTCAACTCCCTCAGGCAAAGTTGACCGTAGGTGGATGTGGCTACTTGTATGTCCTTTTTGGTCATAAAGCTCTTCAACTGTTTCTGTTCTTATACATCCTTGGCTTTCAAATATTCGCCATGAGCGTTCCTGATGAGGGTAAATCCCTGAAATTTATAACGTGTTGTTTTTCAATTTTTTTACCCTATTTTACACTCTTGTTTTTGTTTTTATTTGCCTTTTTTAAGGGGTGTGTGTGTGTGTGTGTGTGTGTGTGTGTGTGTGTGTGTGTGTGTGTGTGTGTGTGGAAAAGGGGGGGTTATTTGGTACATTGGTGTCTCATTGATATATACACCTTATTTATGTTATCCATTCACTTAATGTTAGAGAAAATGATCATAACGGGTGCTTTATTGATATTTACGTTATGGAGCGAAAAATTGGTAGGTTGGGTTCGACAATAAGAAATATTTGTCTTACACATGATACCCTTGAAATTATTTGTTCTTGTTTTGTTTGAATCGCCCCATTGTTCAAAGACATTTTAGAATTACTTTTATTTTTCTCCTGGAATATCGTCAAGTCAGTAGCTCAGTACTTTGATAAACTGGCATGAAAATACGAATGTGATTTTTATAAATTTGCAGTAATAAAACTTAGGATATATTTTGATATTGAAGAATGTAACTACTTTATGGCCTACTCCATCGAAGAGTTTAAGTCTTTTCCGCTTGTATCAGTTCACCAACGTTCACATTATAAGTTATATTTCCTTCTTTTGCTCTCAAGTATTACTGAAAGGACTGAACGGATATTATTTGTCAAATTGCGCATCTAGTTTAGTCAAATAAGTACCTTTTATTAACGAACATACATAGTCGTTTCGGTTATCATTGAACTTATGGTTATAAGAGCTTAAAAAGAGGCAACATATACCGGGGTGATCTCAGGTAATTTGGAAGGTTAAGCAGGTCCTGCTCCACATGTGACACTGATTTGATAATTGAATAATTAAGGGTTGCTGAACTTCCAAAAAAATATTACACACTATACGATATGGATTTTGATCATTGTCGAAGGCCATACGGAGATATTTTGTTGTTTACGTCCTCGTTTGTTTGTCTCCGGTTGATATTTGTGTCATTGGCAATTGTTTTCAGTTTTCAGACTAAATCCATTCATACCTTACAAATAGATAACACGCATGTAGCAGTAATGGACCTATTATTAAGAAATTGTTTGACAACTTTTTTTTCTCCGTGCCAGCTTTCCCAATTATAAATGTTTTAGGACAACTGGATTGTGCCAATTTTACTTCCAGAGACATCTTTGGAACTTCTCGAAGTTTGCAAACCTAAAGTGTGCCCTTTCATTATAAAGTTGTTTCAAGATATTCCCGAATTTGAATTTTATGTATTCCCTAAAGTGTGCCCCTTTCATTATAAAGTTGTTTCAAGATATTCCCGAATTTGAATTTTATGTATTCATACATTTAAATGTTAATCGAGGATAATGGTCCCATTTTATGAAGTAACCTGACCATTTAATCCATTTTGATTTTTACCATGTTTACCGCATTTTATTATGTTGTGCTGGTATACAGCTGTCCTATGTTAGGATGGGTTGAGCGCTTACAAAAATGCTTATCCAACAACATTTGCATTATGCATTTACTGAACCAGCAGTTCGTCGTCGTTGATCGGCATCTGTCATATTTGTTTTCATCGCTGTATGATGTTTATTGGTTGTCCATTTTGAATTAATCTACGTGTTTGTTTCTTGTGAGAATAACATAAATTTCATGCGTTCAAAGCGTTTTTCTAGATTTACCTTAATCAGGAACGCCTGAATATTTGGAAGCCAATGCTGTATAAGAATCGAAACAGTTGAAGAGCTATATGACCAAAAAGGACCAAAATTGTTAAATAAACTTACCCGACAAACACGGTCTTTGCTAGATTTACCTTCATCAGGAACGCTCAAAGCCGAATATTTGAAAGTCAAGGATGCAAGTGCTTAATAAAACCTACATATGACATTTTGATAGTCTTTGATGAGCTTTGAAACTGATTGAGGAATTATTCTCAATTTTTCCAGATTTGGAAACCAAGTAATGGTCAACAAAATTTACAAAAGACAGCACCAGTTTTGTATAATCATCTTCTGCTACAGATTTCAGCTGATGTTCAGCAAATTTATTCCGCACAACACTGACTCGGACCGATATTTACGACATATTTGGGACACTTATTAGAAATTTTTGGTTTTTAATTTCGTCAACTTCGTAGTAAATTTGGCTCTCCTTTTGTTGCTTTGTTTTATTTCTACGTCACTGACGAGTCTCATGCAGATGAAACGCTCGTATGACGTAATATATTATCAGCTTGATTTTTATATACTAGAAAATGGTGAAAATAATACTACTAATGATAATAATAGTGATAATAATGATAAGGTAATAAAAATGATATTAATATTTATCAATCAATTACGTGTTCAAGTCGAATAAAATTACCTATTTCAATCACTAGAACTCTATTTCAAAATTTCTTACCTTGTGTAGTTTTGTGATTACCTGTCGTTTTAGACGTGTTAGAAAAGTAAATGCAACTTCTGGTGCTGATGTTAAAAACGAATACTACAACAGTCTAAAGAGGGGACCTTTTAAAAAAGCACAGATAATCATTCATCATGCATTACCTGTATGAATGGGTTTGATACTGCTGAGGTAATCTAAAAAAAAATAGAATTAGAATATATTCGACAATATACAGAACAGGATCCAGTAAAAAAACATGATCGTTATTCATATTATCATTGTCATGATTATAAAATTGCCCTTTTTCATATAAGTCATCAATTAAGATTAAGATCGTTGTTTTCCTTTTTTTTTCCTAATTGATTTCGAACGGTTGCATGAAAAATCCGCAAAAAGTTCAAAATAAATGAAATAAAAAAATTAAATGCGACCAAATCACATCCGAATCAGATTTTTTATCTAAAAATGGTGCGTTTCATGAGCACAAATGGTTTGTTTCTATAATGGAAAGACAGAAATTTTAAACCTTTTTAAATCAATAGCATGCAGGTAAACAAATAAGAAAAACAATGCTTGTTAAGTTTTTTAATACTAAAACATTCGGGCACTATAAAGAATTGAATTTAAGTTTAGGAGAAGAGTCGATTTTTTTCTTGTTATCACAGTTTCCAGTTCACTGCATTCATACCAAGATAGAAGTAGACAATACAAGTTATGTACGGCTCGTGAAAAGTGGTTTACTTGGACATCAAAACGATGCGCAGCGATGTAAACTTCTTCCAGAAATTTTACAAATTTGAAATAGATTTTTCTCCCGTACTGTAATTTCAGGTGATAAGATTTATGCAAACTGTCCATATTTATGAAATGCCCATGCAAGCCGAAATTTGGAGTCGACGATAAGTGTTCGCTATATTGTGTCAAACACACCACAAAGGTAAACTATGCCACGTCTTGACACCTTTCATGCATTGGTATTTCGAGAAAGTCCACACTTAAATCTTGTATCGTAATGTTATATAACATCAGTGCATTATTCAAATCCCTTCCTTAACACGTCTACTTGAACAATATATAATAAGATTAATATAATTCGACTGCATAGAACGTCATGTAGCGTAAAATAAGACGAAAAAGCTTCATTATCATTGTTGTGTTCAATGGTGAGATAATTGGTTTCTTTTTGTCGAAAGAAAACCTGAAGTTATCCTTAGTGGATATATGAGGTTTATACACAACATTGATGTATTGCAAAGTGGGACCGGAGATTTACTGAAAAATTAAGAGATATGACTTTATACACCCTGAATTGACTTTTATTGTGGGTTAGAACACTGAATTATATATTTTTTTAACATTTGCATGATTCTGAAATTTATATTCAATTTTCAAAATGAGGAAGAAAAAAGTTAAATGAGATTTCGATATCATGAAGTAAAGTATTTATATAATTCACCCCAGTCTTGAAGTTAGCAAGTTATTCAAAAGTTTCTTAAAAACAAATAACAACGACTTGAAATGCAGAGAACAGTAATTTTCCTTTTTTACTATTTTCCTGCAGGGTCGGAGGTTTGGGAAAGGGAGTAGTGGCATGTACAGATTCAAAATAATAAAGAGGAAACCCTTGAAAGGAATTTCTTATAGTTTGTCTAAATTTGATTTATTGTTAAAACCAACATTTTATAATTTAAGATGAGACAGACAAAAACTACCAAGAGGCTATGAAGTTAAAATGTTATTACATAAAAATTGTTCTACTTGCAGAAAATGGTGGAATGACGGTCATACTGGCAATGCTATGTTGATAGGCGACTGTCCTTTTTAAATTTGAAAATACGCACCAATAATACGGGTCGTAGGAAACTGTTCTACATTTTCATCACTGCTGTTACAATTAACACGAATAACTAATTGGTTCAGTGTGACCTTGAAAAACTAATTGGTTAAGTGTTAACATGACGAACAACTTGGTTCAGTTTGAACATGACGAACTAATTGATTCAGTGCTAACATGAAAAACTAAATGGATCAGTGTGAACATGACGAATTAATTGGTTCAGACTGATTGATTGTTTGTTGCATAATATCCAGTGGCAAATAGTTCATGCATGTTTAAGACGAAATTGGTTCAGTGTGAACATGAAGATTTAACTGGTTTAATGTGAACATGACGAACTAATTGTTTCAATGTGAGCATGAAGAACTAATTGGTTTAGTGTGAACATGACGAACTAATTGGTTCAGTGTGATTTATTGATTGTTAGTGTTTAATGCCACTTTCAGTACTATTGGCTATTTCGCAGCGGTCATTTATATATTGGTGGAGGTAGCCGGAGTGCCCGGAGAGAATCACCGACCTTCAGCAGGAAAACTGGTGGTACAGTATGAACACGAAGAACTCATTTGTTTGGTGTGAACATGAAGAACTAATTTGTTCAATCATTATTAAACTAAAGCTGATAGGTGTAAATTGTATGACAGAGTTAACCTTGAATTATTCAGCATAAAGCTGATTCATATGAGTCATGTGATTTCAGAGGAGAATATTTATAAGTGGAAGAGGACACAGTTCTAAGCCAGTAATACGTTAGTTTATAAATAAACTAAAATAGTTGATTCTTGCATGTAGTTGAGTATTTTTTTCAAAGTTGATGTGAGAGTCACAAGTAAGCATTCATTTTTTATACATGTTTTTTTTTCTGTACAAACAATATTATTTACCCATCAGACAAAGTTAGATGAAGCAAACATCAAGGTATGCCCAATGTGTGACATCGATAAATACAGTTTTTACTATGATTGTGTACTCTAGTTTTGCATCCTCTATTAAATACACATGTGGAGCAGGAACTGCTAACCCTTCTCCGTTTTTGTCTTGTCGTCGTGTTTCCTTTTTTCCATGGCATTTTCAGTCTTTCTTCGACTAATGATTTCAAATGTCCTCTTGTGCATTTTTTTGTTAAGACACTCGTGGATTATTGACCAGGCCTTTTAGTTGGTATGTGTTATGAGGCGACGTATATCTGTCTGTTAATTTGACTTGGTAAAATCATCCCCTTTCCACCACAATAATGACAAATGGAGTTGTCATTCCAATAAAACCAAGCTATCAAGGGTTACAGTCAAAATATGTTATCACGATATTGGCCGAGTTACACGACCATTATTTATTAAATAACAAATTGGTAAACATGTAATCTATAATAGTCAACATCTACATCATTTGGTCTTTGGTGGAGAGTTGTCTAATAGGCAATCTTAACACTTCTACTTATTTTAATATCTACACAACACATAGAAAATAATCCTGATACACTTCGAAAATAACGAAAAAAGATTTCAGGCTTCAACTCTACAATGCTTAAAAGAACTGCCAATCGAAATGTTGTCAAACTTAATATTGATTAAGTACAAGCAGAGAAAATTATCCTTACTGATAGGTTAGGTCAAAATACATATACAAAGTCAAACAATAAAAGTATATTTATCAAATGATTTAAAATTAAGAGTGCTAAACAAGTATGATTTTCGATAACATGTTCAACAGGCACATCTGTATTTGAAGAGATCACAAACCAAAATCGGATCAGAAACAGTATCTGATTCTATATTACATGGATGGTGTTCAAGTCTACAATTTACTTGAGAGTCTTGATGTGAATAATCTATATAAAACATACGTGTCACAGTTGACCACAGAATGTCCCACCTATCTATTCAACAACCATATTAACCACGAGCTCAAATGTACTATCAGAGATTATGACTGATCACGTGATTTTTACTTGCCATGAGTTACACCACCGATGCCACTATGTTAACAGGAGTGTCAAGTAATGCCAAAGTACATGAGTTTTTCCCTAGTTTTTGATTGGATACGAGTTGGTTTTTAATTGCCCTCTTGCAATATACTGATAAAACAATTTTCAAATGGCATTATTTATTTTGGATAAATAAGTTGGTAAATATCCTTCTATTTCTGTATTTCCCTTCCAATTATCCAAATATACAACCACCACAGCAGCACTCCATGTTTCCTACGCATTCGGCTGTACCGACACACAATTTTTCAACACAGAATGATCTGCAACCGCCAGCAATCATTCCACAGTCAAACATACTAAAACACTTCTTTGCAGCATCGGTAGACTTCAATCCTTTAAGAGAATTGCAGTTGATTGTTAAAACATCTAAAGTATCAGGTGACAAATATAAATTTAAAAACGTTATTTACGGAAAGAGTAAAATCAAAATATTGAATCTATCACTTCTGCATTTCATAAACTGTATTCCTATGTTACAATCTTAATTCTCTTGTGTTTTTAATGGGGGAAAAGGGAGGGGTGTGTGTTAATATATTACATCGCTGTCTCATTGACATATTGGTTTTGTACCCGTATGTTGTACTGATGGTAATGGAACAAGACGGGAGTATTTAGCAGCATCAATGGGTAAGATTACTTACTCGTGACTGTCCTACATGTCATAGTCTGTTTTGAAATGCCCTATTGTTGTAAGACATTTTCGAATTAAACATCCTTTATGAGACTGCTTGATCGGTATCTGTGTTATGAACTGTTAGTTTCCTAGCGAATTTTATACTGTCACGAAAAACGTTATCATTTTTATGAAATTTCAACTATTAAACTGAGGAAATCTCTCAAAGTTCAGGAATGCATCTCACGCAAGCATGTTTCTTTTTCCACGTTTGACTTTTATTTTTGCTTCTTTTCTGTTGTACCAGCTATTTGATGTTATAATTAAGTTCAAAAGATAGGTCTCGAGTTATTTATCAAAATATGCATAGTCCTTTGTTAATTTATGTTGATCATTGTCATTTTGCTTAGTTTCTTCTATTACCTATTCTAACATCGAACTCTTTTGAACTGAGTTTTACTGTGCGTATTGCTGTGTATTTGTTTATTCCACATTGGCTAGAGGTATAGGGGGAGGGTTGAGATATTTTTGGGTCTGTCTCTAGTCAGGAACCTCTGGCCTTTGTTAGTCCTGTATGTTATTTTAAATTTAGGTTGATTTATATGTTTCGGCCTTTAGTGTGACGTCCATTTTCGCTGAACTTATATACAGTTTGTTAGGGGCCAGCTAAAGCCTGCCTCCGGGTGAGGGATTTTTTCGCTGTGTTGAAGACCCATTGGTGGCTTTGGGCTGTTTTCTGCTCTTTTGTCGGGTTGTTTTCTCTTTGACACATTACACGTTTCCATTCTCAATTTTATCTGTTACACTTAAGTTTGTGACTGCAAACATTGTTAACGTGCAAGACCCATCATGTCAGCAATCATTACGGTTATGAAAATAAGTAATTTATTGAATGATGAAATAATTAATGATGTTTGAATATTCTGCAGCGAATGTCTCATACTATACAGTATGCTTTTTCTTATTTTAGTCCACGCTCTTTTGTTTCTTCTGAATACCTATCCAAGTGAGACCTATACAATATCTCAATACTAACATATTAAGATTGGAAACGTGTATATGTCAAGCGAATCAATTCTTAACCGCACTGTCGGTAGAGCTATAGTTGAGTCGCATTTACAGTTGAAAACTAACAGGTATATACAGTCACGAGCAAAACTTGTTCTCATACCCAAAATACATACTCCAATAAAAGAAAGGCGGAAGATACCAAAGGGACATTCAAACTCATACGTCGAAGATAACTGACAACGCCATGGCAAAAAAAGGACCAAAAGACAAACAACAATATACAAAACACAACATAGAAAACAAAAAAATGAGCAACACGAACCCCATCAAAAACCCTGTTTAATCTCGGGTGCTCCAGAAGGGTAAGCAGAACCTGTTCAACATGTGGCAACCGTCGTGTTGCTCATGTAATTACAAACCCGATGATAAGTCTCATTCGGTAGATTACTTTTGGGAAAGAGGGAAGGATTATAGTTACGACATTTGGAACATATCCGTCGCCATCTGTATCTAACAGATCTGGATGTACAAGGAATTTCTATTGCGCTTACAATACGAATGGATAAACACGCGGTTTTAACAGGCTCCCTTCCACATTATCACGAAGAACATATTTAAACCCACAGGCCAATCAGGGGCCATGCTGGTGAGAATAGACCATGTAGCTGAAGGGAAAATATAGACATTAAATTGATGCTGGCTATGTTTCAAAAGTAATGTTGATATGTAGTTAGGGAACTAGAGTAATACATTCTTGATCTGTAAAGATTAATTTTAAAGGGGATGAAAAATTTATAGCATTTTATTAAATAATATATGTTAATACAAATGTCGTCAGTACTGATAATATTTACTTACCTGTCAAACATAATAAGATGAAACAAACACCGAGATAGGCTCTCATAATGCAGCAACAGTAATCCTGTAAAATATTATAGTAATACATATTTTGTGACTGAGTGTATGATGTGTAAACTAATTTTTCTCAAAACAGTCTGAAGGTCAGAGGTACTTAAATTGAAAGCAATATTACACTTTCACATACCAAAATACCAAAATCCAAAATCGGATAGTTTACAGATTATATTAACCTTGCCGTATATCCTTCATTCGAGTTTGAAAATTCACAAAGACATTTCTGTTGGTTTTAATATAACTTTTCATTTAACCATTGGTTACACAAGTTCATCGGGAAACTCAGATCGACACTTTCTAGTAAATTATAATAATGATAATAAAATCTATTTTTCATGTTCATGCACTCATTAAACCTACCTGTATCTATATAACAGTAATAGTAATATAAAACAAATAGCATGTGGCAGGCATTATATAGTACTGTAAATGAAGTTAAACGGAAAAGGACATTATAAATTATTGCGTGATCTTCTGTTAAGTAGGTGACTGTTTTCCAAGAAAAAAGGGGCTAGTTCTAAGTATTTAGAGAACACAACAGTTTGATTTATTTTTTCTTAGCTGGTAAAGTGGCATTTCCTTCTGCTTGTCTCTTCAATATTGTCATTTCCTTTTGCATGTCTCTTCAGTATTGTCATTTCATTTTATATGTCTCTTCAATATTGTCATCTCCTTCTGCTTGTCTCTTCAATATTGTTATATCCTTTTACATGTCTCTTCAATATTATTTCCTTCTGCATGTCTCTTTAATATTGTCATGTACATCTTGTGTCATGGTTCATGTTTGTAAATAATTATCAACCCTGAGGCATGTCAGGTATTTCAATTTGCATAAATGATAAATAAAATATATATTTTATATCCTTAATGGTGTCAATTTCATAAATTAACAATATTAACCTCTCACAAATTTGTCTCTAAATTTTAGCAAGCAATGAAATCGGGGATTACTGTATAATAATTAAATGATAATGATTTCACAGTTCATTAGAATCAGGCAATTTTCATGAATGATGATAGGTACACTCTCTATAAAAGTATGCATTGTACATGTATGTCTATTATAAGGCTCTAATGATAAAACAAATTATTCATAACAACATAAATATATGTTATTGGAAAAAAATACATTTAAACAACTATTTGTTTTACTTACATATCTCGAGGTACTGTGACAAAAAACAAAACCACAACAGTATACCCCTGCCCTTGAGTGGTTTATGCTTTTGTATGGGAAACCCTCCGATATAAATATCAAAAACAAAAAATGTCATATTGACAGCATATGGTAAAGATTCAGAGGAAATTTCATCAAATTCTGAGTAGGAGTTGAGAGACAGTAGTGGATATATATGTGTACTGTAGTATGCAAATGATTTTCTGATTGGAACGGCGAATATCATTCGGATCAAAATACAAAATACAGAATATATGTTAAAATTTGTAACAAAGTTTCAATACATTGTAATAAGAGTTAAGGATTGTTGCGGAAAGAAAATGCGTACCTCGTAATAAAGCAATAACACATTTTCCTGCATTGATAAAGGAAACACAACACAGTTCAGATCGAAAAACAAATTATGAAGTGCGCTATATTATTACACAATTAAGGTTGTGTAAAGTTCAATACATTGTAATAAGGGATTTAGAGTCCATATTTTGGTAAAGGATATCCAAAATTATAATAATATGTTTCTAATAAGAAAAAAAAAAAAAAAAAAAATACATAAAGCGTTGCATAATAGCATGATATGGTGAAGAATATGAAAACGTTCTAATAAATTGTATTGCCAGATTTAGGGAGGCGTTCTCCGTAAGAGTTTTGGCTGTCCCCTAGGGATCTTCGTCCGCTTTTAAGGAGTTACTGATACAAAATGGTAACCCTCTAAATAGAGAAATGATATACCCCCAGTCCATACATTATTAAGAGAAACCTCAAAATAATTCTTAATAAATAAAGGAGTTGCACAAGGGATTATTTGGTTAACATTGTGAGAAAAATTCCAATAATTTATCATAATTATTAAGAGGAGTAGCGGGCACAAAATGGATACCTCTTAAGTAAACAATGACAAAGCCGGTGAGGGAAACTCGAAAATAATCCATGGCAAAGCACAAAAAAAAGAGTTAATGAATAGCTTTAAATGGTAAAAGACTACAAAAATCATGATAAGGGTTCAATAAGAGAAGCATATGCATATTTGTATTAAAATTAGATAGCGTGACGATCTAATATAGTCATCCAAGTTAATCACAATGAACTTTTTAGATGAAAATAGGAAAAGTTGTTAATTAAAAAGTGGGACAAAAGCACTAAGGAACGGAAAAAAAGACGAATTCCATATCACTATATACCGCCTGTTTTAAAAGGTGGCGATGTAAGGATATACTTTTAAGGTAACATCAGTATATTGATGTAAATCTATTTACCAATACATAAATCAGAATAAAAAACTGGGGAAATCACATGAACTGGGCGAGATTTGTGTGTCGACAAAGTAAGTCACTTTCCTTTTATTCTAACTTGTCAATTGGACACGATATGGGATAGGTCAACATCGGTTAATTT
The DNA here is from genome assembly GCA_017311375.1 of Mytilus coruscus. Classification (NCBI taxonomy): domain Eukaryota; kingdom Metazoa; phylum Mollusca; class Bivalvia; order Mytilida; family Mytilidae; genus Mytilus; species Mytilus coruscus. The sequence continues at coordinate 97,375,681 of CM029598.1, forward strand.
GGAGATCAGACAAATATTCTATGAAATAAAATACAAACAAAACAAAACATGTCAATCATGAGTTGAGACACAGAAAAGTCGGAAGATCTACCAATTGCAATGATGACCTTAAGACAACTGATGTATTTATTTCAGTCGATCTTCCTCAGAACCTTCCGGTAAGTTTCTGTGTAATAAACACACCCCTGTTAATGCAGTTCGTGAGCATGCATGCGGGTAACGTATCAATTGAGATATATAAACACCATATCCATCGAAGTTCAAGTTTGTCTGAGGGAGTTTGAACTTTAGTTTCTCAATAATTTCTTTATTTATCAACGGATAATTCAAGAAAAGTATGGAATCGATCATGCAACTACAAAAGTATGTAAAACTATGGAATGCCGTAACTTTCTTATAGTGTAAATATTCAATGTGTTTTGTCGCATTGTCAATACGTCCTGTCATTTCTTCATTATGTTATGTGTAAGTGCCTTTATTTCTTGACACTTCATCTCTGTTTTATGACAAATTAATTATTTGTTTTGTCAAACAATTGTATGATATGCCATTGGTATTCTTTGTTGTGTGCAATATGCATTACATTATGTTGTATCTACTGTATATTCTGTGAATACCTGTAAACTTTATGATCAACAATCTTTACGTTCTTTGACATTCCTCTATGTTGTGTCTATTCTTCCTTCAAGTAAGTCAGTTAATACTTGCGTTCAGTCTCAAATGGCATTGTTATGTTGAATGTTCTAAACGTTTTGTTTTGATACATCTTTGTTCTATGAAAACCTCATGATATTATATTTTAATGGCTTTATGTTGTGTTTATACATATGTATCTTCTGTGAAAAATAAAATATATCATGATATAGGTACTATGCGTTTGGTAAACAATTGATACTTTCTGTTAAAATTCTAGATATCATTTGAATCTACTGATACGTTATGTGCAAACACTTATTACGTTATGTGCAAACACATACTACGTTATGTGCAAATACATATTACATCATGTACAACCACGTATTACGTTATGCGCAAACACCTATTACATTATGTGCAAACACCTATTACGTTAAAATTCAAAAGGAAAATCCTAATCAAATGACAAACTCAAAACCTTAAACACATCAAACGAATGAATAACAACGGTCGTATTCCTGACTTGGTACAGGCATTTTATTATGTAGAAAATAAAGGATTTAACCTGGTTTTATAGCTAGTATACCTCTCACTTGTATGACAGTCGCATCAAATTCCATTATATTGACAACGATTCAAACCCCTACAACAGGACGACTGAATACAAATCACTGTTAATTTAACATATTTAAACATTGTATCCATGGCTCATAAAGGGTATATATGTTACAGTGAATTTGTAAAATCAGGGAATTTGTAAAATCCCTGGAATAATTAGTGATTTTGTAAAATCACTAACAGTTTCAGTGATTTTGTAAAATCCCTGAAATTTCATTGATTTTACAAAATCACTGAAAATATTGCTAGGGATTTTACAAAATCCCTGATTACAAGTTAAAGCTTGATATTAGAAATGTGATTTTCGTAATATAACTAAACAAACCAATGATTTTGAAATGATTTTTATAATAAATAATACTAGTGAAAACTATTGTACACAGATTATAAATAATAGGAGTATAAACTGATATTAAGAGTACAATTTACTTATTTTTGCATAATAAGTTTGGGTGACATGCATCAACTATTTCACAATTGCCCTGCTTTTTGACAGACACACCTATTTGGTTTACATATATTCTTTCAAGATTATCCACATTAAAAAAAAAAAAACTTGTCCATCACAAATGGAAAGCTTCGAACAAATGTGAAATTGTCAATTGATACAGCTGAAGGAAATAAGTGGGTTCAAGCTAGTTTCTATTGTATGACCCTAAAAAAATACCATGTTTGAATGAAGACTAAAATGTTGTAAATGTCTCCAAGACATGCATAAAATTTGATATCTTCAACTGATGAATACTTTTTTTACAATTTTTTTTATAACACCTCCATATTGAAAAACTTCATATCTGCGTTAAACAAAAATTTATTTTTGATTTGATTTTGATCTAATGAAGAGAGATGATATAGAAACGTTTTTAAAGTTTCATCACTTTGTGTTTGAATACATATATAAGAGGTACTTGAAATATTACCAATGTAAGAAATGCAAGTACAAAACAAAGTATTTTTACCTATACTTTTATGTTGTCTTTTCGGTATAATTATTTTTTTGCGATATAATTGTCTTTAAGAGGCTGCAAATTTACAATACAATACTTATTTGCTATTATATACCAATTTTCATAATAAGATGCTCTAGTCCTAATGTACATGTAATATTTGCCACTGGATCACATAGCCTAAAAGAATCAATTTTTTACACTTTCCATTAGTTTTTTCTCCTTTCATAATGGTAATCACTGAAATGTACTGTCTTTATATTTGATTGCAAAATATGATATAATAGGTTTATACGGTTAATTAATTACTATAGAAGCACTATGTAATGAAGATTTTCTTAATTTCGAACAAGGTATTAACAAGAGTTTGTATTGTCTTTTTCTGAGGCTTTTATAAATAAGATTTAAAAGTTCTTATTTTATCCCGGTTCCATGTGTAACATTTTAATTTTCCCTTAATTATTAGAATTAACTTTTGTGAGTAAACTTCCTCTTGATTTAAAGATGTATGTGCCTGAGCCGGTTTTCTACAGTGTGTCAGATGTTTGATGAAAATTGCTCATTTAGTATTAATATTAAAGGCTTGTTTAACCTCAAAATTGCTGAGTGCATCTGATGTAGACTTTTAATACGAATTTTAGATAAAAAAAAAAAAAAAAAAAGAATTTACTTTATTTAATTTACCTTTTTTTACAAATTCACTGAATTTAGTTAAGGAATCTGTAAAAAAGATCTTAATTATTACAGTGTTTTTGTAATATTTCAGTGATTTTACAAATTCACTGTAACATATACACTACAGTAAACTATAAAGTATATAATTATAATTATTGTATGGAATTTTGAACTAGATATTATGAAGCGTAAATGCTTTATATATAGTGTAGAGGAGCTGGGATGTAAAATAGTTATCTTAGACTTAGTATGGATTGTTGAGGGTTGGAGAATGAGAGATTTAGTATGAATTGTTGATAGTTGGAGAATGAGAGTCTTAGTAAGCATTGTTCAGGTTGGGGGAAACGGAGACTTAGTATGAATCGTTGAGGTTGGGGGAAAGTGTCTTAGTATGCATTGTTCAGGTTGGAGGAAAGTAAGTCTTAGTATGCATGGTTCAGGTTGCGGGAAAGGGAGACTTAGTATGAATTGTTGAGGGTTGGAGAATGAGAGACTTAGTATGAATTGTTGAGGTTGGGGGAATGTGAAAACAAAACGCATTGTTGAGGTTGGGGGAAAGTGAGTCTTAGTATGCATTGTTGAGGTTGAGGGAAAGGGAGTCTTAGTATGCATTGTTAAGGTTGGGGGAAAGGGAGTCCTAGTATGCATTGTTAAGGTTGGGGAAAAAGGAGTCTTAGTATGCATTGTTAAGGTTGGGGAAAAAGGAGTCTTAGTATGCATTGTTAAGCTTGGGGGAAAGGGAGTCTTAGTATGCATTGTTAAGGTTGGGGGAAAGGGAGTCTTTGTATGCATTGTTAAGGTTAGGGGAAAGTGAGTCTAATTAATAAGCGTTGTTAAGGTTGGGTGAAAGGGAGTCTTAGTATGCATGGTTGAGGTTTGGGGAAAATGTGTCTAAGTAAGCATTGTTAAGGTTGGAGGAAAGGGGGTCTTAGTACATGTAGTCTGCATTGTTGAGTTAAGGAAAGTGAGTCTACGTATGAATTGTCATTGAAGACACAACGGCAGTTTTAAGACATATTATCGGGAATTGAGTGCAACAATTTTACTATCATGAATTGACTTTTTTTTTATTGAGGGTAGCTTCACAAAATCAAAAAAAAAAAAAACCAAACTATAAACATTTGGTGCACTTCAATGTTTCTGTTTTTCCGTTTTTTCTCTTATAGTTGATGTGTTTCCATCAGTTTTAGTTTGTAACTCTGATTTGTTTTTCTCTCAATCGTTTTATGACTTTTGAATGCACTCAGCACTACAAACATTTGGCTTTCAAGAATCGATTTTGAAATGGATTAAAACTATAATACTACTGTTGCCTTTACTCCAGTTTATTCTAAAATTTCCGCACCGATCCATTCTTTCCAAATAATGACGAAATGTTTTTATAAGTTTTCTATAATATGTGGTATACTTATTATATCATTTACATCAGCTTATAATTAAAAATACTAAAGAAAAAAGAGGCGAAGGATACCAAAGGGAAAATTCAAAGTCACAATTAAAAAATAAACTGCCAACGCCACAGCTAATTAGCGAAAACAAAAATTATATTTTTGGTGAAAGTGTTTTACATAAGCATTCTCAGTTTACAAATGGGAGTAACTCGTTATGTAGTCAATTGGGCGGTTTGAAATAAACGATTTGTCTGAAACTAAAACGGTAACATAATATGCCAAAGTGTACAGATAATCGGAGTAGAATAGCCATGGAGAGTGGTCTCATTGGCACTCATACCACAACTTCTTATTTATATTACGTTGATGAAAGATTAAACAAAATCAGTTTATAGATGGGATCTGTTACATGATACGTTCGTTTTACCCACAACGAAAGGTTAAATTGATCAACAACAGTGTTAATATAACGGGGATTTATTTCTCGTTAAAGTTTTATTACACATTAATTTTTCATTCTAGGTTTTATGTTATGAGTATTGTTCGTGAAATTGAGTGTTTTTTTTATATCTTTCTATAGCTTATGAGGTAGACGAGTGCTGATTTGAAATATTTTATAGGTATTTGATTGCAGAAACATAAAAGGTTTATATATTTTGACATTTTAACTAGCTACTACTGTTTTGTGTGAATTAAAATATTTACGAGGTAATAAGCTTATAAATTTAAAAGATAAAGAAATATATCTAAAACGATACCTTGCTAAAAGAATTAATTCTGTTTTACGCTTCTAAAAACTCTAACGAGTATAGAAATGACGGTCCTACCTGATACTAAACCCATTTAAACAAATGAGGTATGCAGTGTCGAGGACGCAGGAAAAGGAATCTAAGTAGGAATTGTTAAAATTAGGGGAAAAGGAGTATGTACTGTTGAGGAGTAAAGGTAAGGGAGTCTGTGAAAGTTTAGGGAAAAGGAGTCCAATAGACATAAGAAGATGTGGTATGAGTGCAAATGAGACTACTGTCAATCCAAGGCACAATCAATTTTTTATTAGTTAAAAAGTAAATAATTATAGGTCAAAGTACGGCCTTCAACACGGAGCATGGATTGCCGAGGATGCTAGAAAGAGAGTATGTGAAGCTCGAGGGAAACGAGACTACAAAAATCAGTGAAAAGGGCTTAAGGTGGCTAGGGCGTCTTAATTAAAATTGATAGAATTTTTTAATAATTTGTCAAAATGAAGTATTTATCATGCTTTTTTCAAAAATATAATAAAAAGTATCGGTCACCGATCTTTTTTTCATGCTACAGGTAGTGAAAAATTGTCAGATTTTGTATAGATAATGCATAGAAAATCAAATTTTGTGTGATAAAAAGAAAACTACCTGATAGAATTTTAAGATATAATGTGAGAAGATAGCTCTTATAACATGCTTTTAGATAAGAAAAAAAAAAAAAAAATGGGGTCACCAAACTTGTTTTCTTGCTACAGATTAGCAGATTAGCAGATGGAGGAAGACACCCGAGCCACCTTAAATCATCGGATCGATACAAAACAGAAAAAAAAAAAAAAACAAGTGACAGGTTGTGGCGGGCTGGTCTGTATGTGCATGGAGGGCTTGAAGTGTCACTTGATAACCAAAAACAATACAGTAAAGGGCCAGGTTATTACTTTTAGGATTACGGATGCTAAAACAATTAAAATGAAGTTATAACAATCATATCAATATTAAAAGCATTTAAAAACCAATTATTCGATCTCTGAGAACAGATGAAGGTCTTACCAACAGAAATGAATTTGTATTTGATTAAAATGTTTGACTTTTGGTTTTAAAAGTTTTTTCCGGTTTCAGATGATAACTTGCTATCAATAAATATTTATTCTTTATACGATTGCTTGGTTTAAAGAAGGTAAGTTGATATTTGCAGTTTTAAAAAAAAGTTATTTGACACTTTTTCCAAATATCATGGTTTTTTTATTCATAAGAAATTTCGCCACATAAGTTAGCTTATCCGCATTCCAAAATGTCAATTCCCGTTGTTTTTTTATTTTAGTTTAAAAGGGCACGTTGCCATCTATCTAGATATTTCCCCTTTTATATTTAGAATTACTTGTAACGGAGTTTGGGATATGGTGATATAACTCATTCACCATATATTTTTATAACTATAAAGTTAAACTATTTTGTCGATATCTTTTATTCTAAATACTAAGGATTTTCTTATCCCAGGCAGATAACCTTAGCCATATTTGGCACAACTTTTTGGAATTTTAGGTCATCAATGACTTTCATCTTTTTTTGGCTTTCTTTGCTATTTTGACCTGAGCGTCACTGTTGAGTCTTGTGTAGACGAAACACGCGTCTGGTGTATTAAATTATAAGCCTGGTACCTTTAATAACTATTAGCTTGTCGTAATGTTCTATCGTATTGTTTATTTGTGTGTTTCTCTGTCCTGTATGTTCTTCCATTTATTTGTATTGTAGTCCTGTCATATAATGTTGCCATTTTAGTGTTATATTTAACATTGCCATTAAAGCGGGAGGTTTGGCTAGCCACAAAACCAGGTTCAACCCACCATTTGTTCTTAAAATGTCCTGTACCAAGTCAGGAAAATGGCTATTGTTATCTTATAGTTCGTTTCTGTGTGTGTTGCATTTTAGTGTTTCTGTTGTGTCGTTGTTCTCCTCTTATAGTTGATGTGTATCCCTCAGTTTTAGTTTGTAACCCGGATTTGTTTTTTTTCAATCGATTTATGAATTTCGAACAGCGGTATACTACTGTTGTCTTTATTTATGGTTTCTATGGAGAATCAATACTAAACAAATAGCCATAGGTAAAAACCTGACCTTGACGTATGACTTTTCTTATCTTTCTATTGGTGGACACAAGATCTCAAATCAAAATGACACTGGTCACTATTACTTCCGGTAAAATATTTATTCTTGAAGCAATTTGATAAAAGTAAAGTTTACAAAGACAAGTTTTAGATCTAACTGAATGCGATGATAAATTTCAATAACTGTTCGATATCATGCCGCTAATTTGGGTACCCAACTATGTACAGAGTAAGCTATTATCTGAATCTGTACTAAAATCTGAATCGTAAAGTACAATGACACATTAAATATTCAAACCCATTCACTGCAAATAATAGGTAATTGTGGTCGATATCATGTACACGACTGAGCTACTTTCACCCAAATTGATCCAGCAGAGTTATAAGGAAGAACGGGTGATATAGACATGTTTTCGCAGATCTCATCTGTAAATGTACCTACTAAAATGTCGTTTCTCCTATTGTGGCATTTTGTCTGAGTTTGAATTCGCATGATGGAGGATACATGCATCATTTTCACTGACTGTTAAATAATTCTTAACACCTAATCAATAGGATGCTGGACGTGTACTGTTTGATATTTTAGTGTTAGATGGATATTTTAGTCTATCAATTGTTATAAGTTGTGAACTAGATTTCGTTAACTGTGGGTACTCTTCAAGTAGTTTTTGTTCTTTATGTCGATCGGATGAGTTAAGCTTTTTCAATTGAATTTTATTGTTGCATGGTTAAAATTTCCACATTCGTTATGTGCCTATTCTAAGAAATTAGCCTGTGATTCAGTGGTTGTATCTCGTTGATGGTTATCATGTTTGTTTGTTTTGTTGTTGTTGTTTTGTACATCAGCTCGTTAGGTTTTAATTATTGAACGTTAGTCTTTTCTGTGTCTTCTATAGCATGCTATGTGATATTGGTTTAGCTAATTGTTGAATGCCGTGCTGTGACATGTAGTTGCAAGATACTTTCTACGTCATTTGGACAGTTTTGTGTTTCATTGTGAATCATACCACATCTTCTTTTAGGTAGAAAGCAGGAGACTCGTACTCTGTCGACACATCTTGTCTTGCTCATTTTGGAGTTCATAAGATTCCCTCATTTTTCTTTGTTACCTTGATTTATCTATTCTAAATCGATTAACAAGAACTGTACAGCGGTAAACTACTGTCACCTTAATCTATATTTAGACTTATTCAATATGAACTAATTTTGTACTTCAGGGCATCAATGTATTCGTCTTAGTAAAAGTTTCAGTGAACGAGTAAAGAAATGATGTTTAAGGAAAAACGAAGAGATCATCTAGAACTGACAAAAACTCTCCCAATACTGTAAATTCAGAAATTATTGCGATGTTTTTATTTATGCGAATATGAAAGAATCCATCAAAAAATCAGTAGAATTTATGAAATCATTTTCTTGTACAGATTATCATAATTTTTAATTCAGATCGTCGACTGATACAACATTTTAATATTCATGTATACGCGCATTTTCTGTAATGTTAACAATTTGATGTTCTGTATATTCCTGGTTATTTATTAGGGCTACAACCATCACAACAGCATTCCTTTCGTTGGACATTGCAGCCATATTTACTGCCACAATTACGTGCACGACATCCAGGTTTGCAATGAGCACGGGTACTACAGTAGCTTCTAAAGCACTTAAGAGCATCAGTGTCCTCCAAACCTTAAATATATTGTAAGCTAGTTAAAAGCCAAAACAATTAATAATAAAAAATCATGCATCAGAGACTAAAATCAACCAAAACACATCCCAGGGATTTAGTATTTTAACGTCATGGACAGTCAAAGAAGACATGACTAGTGCAATGCCAAAAATAAATGTATCGACAGACAGTAGGATAGTTAGGAGTTTAACCTCTTTATAGATCAAAATGAACGTGGGTGTGTCTTTAAACATCCCGTTTGAAAAGAATACAAATTTAGTTATGTTTTAATTTGCTGATGACAAAATCGATATTAGTGCCAATGTAAACTATATTCAAAGATCTAATTACAACATTGGTAAGATAACCTGAACTAATAAGTTTATTTAAAGGTTCGATGAGTTTACACGGATCATATAGTGATTTCCGCGCTTTATGTACAATATTACCGTAAAATTTAGGATGTGAAATACCGTTTTAATCAGTTTTCTACAGGTACAGCCAAATTTACTAATCAAATCTTTGTATCTATGAAAGATCTTGATTTAAACATCAGAAGAATCAGGTTACGATTTTCATAGCAAAGACATTTTACTATAACTTTTTAATAGTAAATCGGATGATATCATATCAACAGAATGTAACATTATCATATCGTATAGTGGTTTTAATTTGTAACGTTCAGTTGCTGTTTAATTGATATATACATTGCATTTCCTGTATTTCCAGTATTTATAAGCATGAATCCAGAACAGATGATACTTAGTTTCGTTAACCATGTTCTATTTAAAAAGTTCGGTTGACGGCTTCAATTTTTAATACAACTTGTATTAATGTACAAAAGGTTTAGCTAGCTAAAAAAACAGATTTAATCCACCATTTTTTACATAAGAAAATGCCTGTAATAAGTCAGGAATATTACAATTGTTATCAATTCGTTTGATGTGTTGAAGCTTTTAATTTTAATTTGCCCTTTGACTACATACTTTCCGTTTTAAATCTCTTTGGTGTTCAATGTTTTTTTTATTTAACTTTTTTATAATAAAATTTACGAAAAACATTACAAGTTTCGTTTAATTATCTCCTGCTACAGTTTGAAACTCAGATCTATGATCATGACACTGTAGAGATAAATGGCACACATGTTAAAGTTGTATACCTTATATTTTGAAATTGTTTGAGTGTTAGTCTCCTTATCTCATATCTAGGAAATAAGTAATTTTCAGCAAAACATGACCCAATTTTGTGTTAATAACTCCTCAAGCAGTTTCAATCAACTTCTTTCCATTAAAATCGAACAAATGGATTTCCAAAATATATAATACGGGCCTCTTATTAAGTAATTGTTTCAGGAATATTTTTCAAATAAGTCCGCATGTTTTATTGTATTTCCAATTTATTTCGTAGTTGTCATTTTATTTCTATACATTAAAAAGTAAAATAGCAAAAAATACCGAACTATAAGTAAAATTTAAAACGGAATGAGCTAAATCAAATGGCAAATCCTTTAGCAAATGACAAGATCAAAAGCTTAAACACACCAAACGAATGAAAAACAACTGTCACATTCCTTGGTACAGGCATTTCCTCATGTAGAAAACGGTGGTTTAAACCTAGTTTTATAGCTTGCTAAACCTCTCATTTGTATGACAGTCACATAGAATTCCATTGTAGTGAAACAAATGTGTGAGCAAAACAAACAATTGTAATATGAATAAATTGTCAAAATTATGGTACAACAGACAGCAATGTGTTATAATTTGAATCACTATAAAAAAAAAAAAATAAAAACTATTCAAAAAAGGACATAAAGACATCCTACAAACAAAGAACATGAGCAAAAATGAAAGACAAGAATACAAAGCACAACAACACAATGGCAAGATGCATGAATACCGCGCAACACCAAAAGTATAATACCACACATGGACTTACTAGTCAAAGTAAAAAAATGTATAAAAAATAAACTTATCATTAATAACAATATCTTTTGCAAAAAAATATGCTCCTTTAATACGAAAACCTCTGCCGAACCCTGCCATTTATGACTTTGATCCATGTTTAAGGATCATCTTCCATTGTGTTAGCTGATACATATGTAAGAGGCGGATTGGGTGCTCACACACATGTTTATACAACTCATCATGTATAGACATGTTCTAAACAGTCAGTACCTTTTGAAGTAGTATAAACACTGTAATAAATGAGCTTTTTATTAATAATGTTAACTTACCCGTCAAACATATCAACAAGATGCAAATAGCGAAGTAGGCTCTCATTGTGCAGTAGTTCTGGAAGATAAATCCATGTATTCGCATTAATATAACATATCAGTGATAAATCTTTCATTTCGTAAATTTATATAGACGCTTTCGTGCGGGAGAGTATTCAAGTGCAAAATAAAATCTGACTTTTAACAGTTTTTGGTTAGTTTTTTCAGCTCAACGTTACACGCAATATTTACGCATACAACTGATACGGCATTTTTCACATATTTGGCACAACTTTATAGCGTTCCGGTTTTTAATATATTCAGCTTCGTACGTACTTGATTTTGCCTTACTTTTTTTTGTTCGACGCTTTTTATAAGTTTTAAGTAGACAATCGTGTCTGGCGAACTATATTACAAGCTTAATTTCTTTAAGAGGTGATCTGAGAGACAACCATGCAAAAGGGTTCAGTAGCAATGTTGTCAAATTTTATATAATTACGACAATGAGTTGCGGCATGTATAAGATTTCAAATGGCATAGTATTTTTTCTCAAATCTAAAAAAAAAAAAAACAAAAATGGCCGTCGCATTGAGTCCATCTTGGAAAATCAGACCTTTCTAAAATGGTTTGAAAAATGATGGCAAAACGTAGGCAAATAGAACAATCTTTGTGTTTATGTTCAGGACCATATGAGTATTTGGGCCATACGCGTATGGTCATGACCATATGCGTATACTCATATGGTCGGACTATATAAGTATATACTCGTTTGGTTATTTACGGGCCAGACCATATGAGTATTTGGACCAAATATGTATTTGTTTTTTCAAATATGCATTGGAAACTTTTGAATATTACAAAACAAATTATATAAAAAAGACAATGATGAAAATGTATTAATTCTATAATTCAAAGGCTACATAACCATTAAATATTGATGCCACAGTTAGTTTTCATCACTAACTATATTCTTGCATGTTGCCATTCACTCGTAACCATAGGTATAAAATGTGTTTACTATAGTTTTGACTAGTTAGTAGAATTAACTGTGTGATACTGCTTATTTCTATTTAGTTATATAATCTTATTATTATTATAGTATAATAAAATGACCTTTGATAGCGTCTATAAATGATGAGACAACTGGAAGGATCCTACCTTATGAAGAGTTTTAAATTATTAAAAGTAAAGGTGTTAATTACCCCGACCATATGAGTATATACCCATATGGCCATGACCATACGCATATGGTCCAAATACTCATATGGTCCGGAACATTTGCACATTATTAATTAAAACAAACACTTTATACTATTTGTAACACAAACATAGTTTAATTTGTTTTTACCTCATTTTGAAGTTTGATTATTATCATCATTGGGAAATACACTTTTGAAATTAGCATTTTGCTCCAAAAAACAAAAGTTCCTGACATTTTGATACAATAAAGAGCTTAAATAACACTTTAATATTTTAATCAATACTATAAATTAATGAAATAGCTGATGTCATGAAATATCGTGGGGGATTGGAGAAACCAAGAAAATCATGTCCAAATATATCCGATCTACATTTTTTTTTAAATTAGATCGTTTAATCGTTATAAAACAGAAATGTTGTGCCAGGTAAAAGGAAGTTTCAGATTCAGAATGAAATGTATAGTTCAACCAAATCATGTGATCAAACGATGAAATGATAACATCAATGAGACAAGATCTTAAATTGTTATGAGAAATGAATCTAAGTTGTATGGTATATCTTGTTTATCCGCGACAATAATCGCAAAGCTTTTCTTTCGCAGAAACATACATATCCAGACTATATACAGCACCAATGAACATCACTTTGATCATTATTTTCTTTTCAGTCTAATTTTACGCTACATTATTTAAAGGTAGCCAATAACATTCTATTTTGTATACATTGATCAAATAAGAACGGTAAGTTTTATCAACTAACTGCAAAAGGTGAAAAAATTTAAAGCAGCGTTCCAGTGATTGAAATTAAAGAATTTATTTAAAATCAACAACAACAACAACAATAATAATAATAATAATAATAATAATAATAATAATAATAATAATAATAATAATAGAAATAATAATAATAGAAATAATAATAATAATAATAATAATAATAATAATAATAATAATAGAAAATAATAATAATAATAATAATAATAATAATAATAATAATAATAATAATAATGATACTAATAATTAATATTATAATTATGATAATAAGCCCATCAACTTTTCCAAATCAGCAAATTCAACTATTGAATATTGAATATATACAGATCCGGATTGATACAATAAGAGTGTATTTGTCTTCTCATTATTTCCTTGACAAAAAAAAAAAAAGATAACAAATAAACAAGGTCTCCTATTGATAAAGTTGAAATCATTCCTTTAACACATTTATAGACATAATCTGGAACTTACCTGTATTATGAAAAAAATGATATTGAAGCTATTTTTTTCGATGGCCTTTAAATAGTACTATAACATGAGGTGGTAAAAAACCAGATTAAGCAATTATAAGTTTATCGTTGGGATCTGTTAAAAATATATGCTCGTTTTCCCATTACAAAAGATTTAGTTGTTAAATAAAAGTACAAAATAACGGGGATTTATTTCGCTTTGCAGTTTTAATACACATCAATTTTGTCATTTTATGTTTTGTGTCATTAGAACTACTCGTGCAACGGATTTTTTTTTATATCTTTCTGTAGTTTATGAGTTAGACGAATACTGGTTTAAAAAAGTAATAGGTATTTTATTGTTAAAACTAAGCAGGTTTTTATATTTTGTTTAATAGGTACTATTGTTCAGGGTGAACTTAGATATTAAAAAGTAAAATAAAAAAAAAAAAAAAAAACCGAACTCCATTGAAAATCCAAAACGGAAAGTCTCTAATCAAATGGCAAAATCAAAAGCTCAAAAAAAAAAAAAAAAAAAAAATTGGACAACAACTGTAATATTTCTGACTTGGTACAGGTATTTTCTTTAGGTAGACAATGGTGGATTAAATATGGTTTATAGCTAGCTTAACCTGTCACTTGTATGACAGTCGCATACAATTCCACTAAATTGACAACGATGTCTAAACAAAACAAACAGACATGGTAGGTACAAATGTCAAAAATAAGGGTACAACTGTCAACGTTGTGTTATAATCTCAATAACTATAAAAACAAACAAATATGTCAACAACGAAAGACAAAAAGGCATATTGTCAAAGTACATTAGCAAAAATGAAAGACAAGAATACCAATATTTACCATAGCACAATGACTGGACGTATTTCAAAGTACCGAGCCTCGTCAAATAGATATTACCAAAAATATACTTAACTTAACAATGTATAAATATATATATATAAAAAAAAAAAAAACCATGCAAACGTGAATGGTATCTGCCTAAAAAGTAACTTTGCTAAAATAATACATTATGCGTTACGCTTTTACAAACTTTAACGACTACATTATTGACAAAATAATTGAAGGTCCAAAAGTGCGAAATATTAAAAATCTAAAAGCATACTACCTTTTATTAGTCCCATTAAATACAAACAATGTTGACTTGTGTGCTATAGAAAAAAAAAAAAAAAAAAAAAAAAAAAACAAACAAACAAGTATGACTTGTGTGCTATTTAACCAACAATTTTCCCTGCATTTTAGCATTTATTTTTGATGGTGGATAAAGAACGTATGCATTGTCAAGGTTGGGAGAAAAGAGGTATCAATATGCATTATCGACGATGGGGGAAAGGGAATATAAGTATGCATTGACGGGCCTGGAGGAAAGGGGGTCTAAAAATGCATTGTCAAGGTCGAACAAAAGAGTTCTAGCACGCATTAATAACATCAGGGGGGATGGAGGCTTAGTCTGCATTGTAAAGGCTGAAGGAAATTGATATTAATTAATATATATTGTCGAGGATGAGAAAAAAGGGATTTTTAGGATGCATTGGCAAGGATAAAGCTAATGGAGTCTTAATATGCATTGTATATGGTTATGGACATATAGTTTGATACGCGTTGTCAAGGTTAAGGGAAAGGGAGTCCAACTATTCATTGACGAGGGTGAGCGAGAGTTTAATTTTGAATTGTTAAGGTTGAAGTTAAGGGAGTCCTAGTACGCATTGTTGAGGTGGGACGAAAGGGAGGCTAAGAATGTATTGTCGAAAATAAGGGATATGGAGTTTAAATATGAAATATTGAGGTTGTGGGAAAGCGAAGCTTAGTCTTCATTGTATAGTCTGAAGAAAAATGGTATAATAAATATGCTTTGTCGAGGATTGGGGCAACGCATTCGTATAATATATTGTCAAGGGAGAGTGAATGCATGCCTAAAATGCATTTACAACAGGGGGAAAATATAGTCTTGTTAAGCATTCTCAAGGTTAGGAGAAAAGGAATACAAGGACACATTGTCAAGGACGAGGAAAATTGATTCTTAGTGTGCATTGTCAAGGATAGGAGAAGGGCAGCTGAGTATGCACTGTCAAGGGGGGTAAAAAAGGCTTCTAAATATGAAAAAAGCCAATGGTGAGAGGAATGGAGTTATAGTACACATGGTCGAGATTTGTTGGAAGAGAGTTAAGTTGGGAGAAACGTGAGCCTTAGATTGAATTATTGGGAGGAATGGAAGTCTACGGATACCTCTATACTACTAAAGAAATAGACCGATTGCATTGAGCCGCATCTCCTTTGAAACAATACAAAGTCGGAAATATTTGTGATATGCCGTATAAATGTAATGTTTTGTACTTGCTCAGTCGACGTACCGCCCGCGAAATGTAAAAACTTTTTGTTTCAACTTGAGATTATTATATGTGTTATAGTAGTCTCAGTTTCATCACTTGCCCAATTGTACCTCGATTTCGCTGGCATTTTCTAGTTATTGTAATGGGGAAGACTAACTTTTTATGCATCGTCGAGTATGCATTCTAGGTCTTGCATCATGTCGATACATTTAGTACTTATAACTTGGCATTGTACAAGATCATGCTTTTTCTAGACTTCTTATGAGATATAAACACTCAATCCATTTGAGGTGAAGTAAGTTATATTAAAAAAAAAATTTAAAAAAAAATACTTCTGAACTCTTGACTTTTATCGGTACAACTGTGTATTTTTTCTTTTTTCTTTTTGCTAATGGATTTTGTGCTTTTTATAAATCTGATCAGTCAAGCCATTTCCGAAAAAAAAAAAAAAAAAAAATTCTTAAAACATATTCATTTATAGTGGATTGGGAAAAAGTTACTTCAACTTATATTAATCATTTGCCACTTTGCTAGTGCGAGTGCTGCCTTGTAGCGGCATTAGCCTACTCTATTGTGAAAGTTATAAGGGTGTCTTTTACGTGCAAGAGATATTGCTACATTGTATCTCTTAACACGGGTCAGCCATTTATCGTCCCCATCCGACGGACTATCATCGTTTCTCAAGACAATACTCGCAAATGGTGTCAAGGGAAAGCCGAAAATTCAGTCCCTGACATTTTCTCCCCGGAGCGAGGATCGACCCAGGAACCTATGTGTTTGTAGTCCGATTCGCTAACCACGACATCACGGCTCTCCTTATAATGGATTATGAAAATGATTGTTTTCGTAATGTTGGGTTCTGATAAATCCTTACAATGGTTGTAGAAAGGATTTTGGAAACTGCATGTATGTGAAGAACCTCAAACTTCGATGATATGGTTTTTAGACTCTGACTATCATTAGTCTAGTACACTTAATGCTGTTCGATTATATTTCTCACCTATTTAACTTTCATACGATTGTCAAAAGTAAAATTGCAGGCAAATGTACTTGCACTCTGTAAAAAACTGACAACATTAATAACGATTGAACTGTAGTCAAATAACAAAAAAGGTAAGAAAGAAGATGCCAAACAGTGTTTACCAAAGTGTTTTATCTGAATTCATATGGTCACTAGAAAGCAAGTTCCTTATTCAAATAAACCATTGAAATGCACTATCCATCCATTACAGTTACAGATAGGCCCGTAAGATAAAAAAATCAACTTACAAGAACCGTATCAACACTGTGATTTGTCTGCTTAGAGTGCTGAATGCAAAGCTTGGGATACCTCCTTACATACAAAAAGTCAACACAACTTATGGAATAAGTCATGTGATTGTAAAATATTGTCATAGATACCAGATCTATAATTGAGTAAATCAGACGCAAGCGTCTAGTCTTCACATGACTCGAATACAAAAAAAAAAAAATGTAAAGTATAGTTTCATGATTTAGATATGTCCTAGCCAATTCGGGTACATAAGTGAGTACAGTGTTGGCTATTACCTAAATCTGTTTTTAACCCTGAGTCGTAAAGTACAATCAAACATTAAACATTCAAACTCATTCACTGCAAATAAATAGGTAATCTTGGTAGATTTCAGTTACACAAGTGAATTTCTTTCACAAAAACTGCTCCAGCAGAGATAGGAGGAAGAACGACTGATATCGACATGTTTTGGCAGACTTATTTCTTTATATACTAGCATATTCTTCTCATCTGTAAATTTACCAATAAAAATGTTATATTTCCTACTGTGACATTTTCACTGAGTTTAAATTCGCATGGCAAGTGTTAAATCCATCATTTTCACTGACTGTTAAGGATGTTTGCTTCTCTTGTTTTAAAATTTTGGTAAATATTCGGAATTCTCTTGTTTTATTCATGTAGTGCCATTAAAATTTTGCCCATTTACCCCTACTCTCCTTTTAATAAAATTATAAAAAATAGTTTTAAAAACCATATTTGAAAATCTTATAAAATCCTTGTTATATTTTTTTGAAAGAAAAAAGGTGCCATTGTTAAATGTATGAAAAACCGAGAGAATTATTTCCCGCCAAATTTCCAATGGCTTATATCTCGAAAACAAGTACACGGACCCCTCATTTTTTTCTGCTTTTTTAAGTCCTGTATTTATATACTATTTAAGAAATAATTCACGGAAGCCATAATTTGTTGTACATTTACACATGGCCTGGGCCGTGATATTCGAATTTTATCCTGAGCGTTAGCGAGGGATAAAATTAACGAATATCACGGCCCAGGTCATGTGTAAATGTCCAACAAATTTATGGCTTCCATGAATTATTTCGATTCTAATAGGACAAATACGGTAATTTAAAAACTGAAGCGAAGGTGGGATTGCCGTGTGTATAGCTGTTCTATTTTACCCGCTGTAAGATGAAAGCTACAAATTTCAAATAAATCTAAGTCTTACATGAATTATTACTTAAATAAGCACTAGAAAAATGTGTTCAATTCTCATAATTCTTAACCCAAACATTTTTTTTTCGTTGGTTAGTTTTTAATGTCAAATCCAGAGTTGACATGTCGTAACTAAGGAGTGAGCCGCAATGTTGACTTGCTGAAATCCACAATAGGCGAATAATGCAATAGAATAGAAAATGAAACAACACCTACTTCAAAACTCCATTTTAATTCAATATTATCCGAACGTAGGGCGTATACGTAACGGAAAACGTTCAGCTTGAGAGTTTTCATTCGTATGACGTCATGTTATGACATGACGTTAATGCGGCAAGATCATTCATGAAATTTCGCGGAATTTTATTTTATTTTGATTTTATACATTTTTAAGCTTTTGTGCATTAATTCTTCTGGTTATGCATTATAATAGGAATAACGGTTCTGTAGTTTCTTTTTCAATTTCAATTTGAACACAACGAAATCGACATAGTGTTTGCACATAGGTTACGATATATGTGGATTTACGTGGGAGGTAAATAGTAACAGCCACAAATATGCACATCTCTGAGTCTGCGCTAAGTATAGATATATCGAGAATTTTATCACGGTGTTGTTTACAAAGCGAAAGAAGCACGTCATATTAGAATAATTTATTACATACTTTTAAAAAGCTTGTTATTTTGAAACAGAGTAGTGAACATCCTAGCTTAAATACACCCTTACACTAAACCAATTTTATGTTGGATGTGTACTGATTGATATTTTAGTTTGAGATATATATTTTATTTTACTAGTTATTTTTAACTTTGAAAAAGTTTTTTTGTAACTGTGAATATAAAAAAGAAGATGTGGTATGATTGCCAATGAGACAACTGTCCACAAGAGACCAAAATGACACAGAAATTAACAACTATAGGTCACCGTACGGCCTTCAACAATGAGCAAAGCCCATACCGCATAGTCAGCTATAAAAGGCCCCGAAATGACAATGTAAAACAATTCAAACGAGAAAACTAACGGCCTTATTTATGTACAAAAATGAACGAAAACAAATATGTAACACATAAACAAACGACAACCACTGAATTACAGGCTCCTGACTTGGGACAGGCACATACATACATAATGTGGCGGGGTTAAACATGTAAGCGGGATCCCAACCTCCCCTAACCTGGGACAGTGATATAACAGTACAACATAAGAACGAACTATAAAAATCAGTTGAAAAAGGCTTAACTCATCAGATGGACAAAAATACAAGTGGACGTGGCAGGGTACTTGTACATCCCAACAACAAAAAGACATTAGGAACAGATCTGAGAGTACTCGCAGTTATCTGACAGCTAGTTCAAAGCCACTAACAACTAATAAAAAAAAAATCATGCATGTGAGTACTCTTTAATATTTTTGTTCTTTTATGTCGACCGGATGAATTTAGCTATTTTTCAATTGATTTGTCAAGTGCAAACATGGTTACAACTTCCACATTCTGTATATGCCTGTACTGAATAGAGAGCCTGTGATTTAGTGGTTGTAACTCGTTGATTTGTATCATATTTGTTGTGTTGTTGTTGTTTTTTTAACATCAAGCCGTTTGGGATTTAATAATTGAACGTTAGTCTCTTCTGTGCCTTCTATAGTTTGCTATGTTTAGCTAATTGTTGAATGCCGTGCTGTGACCTGTAGTTGCAAGATACTATCTGCGTCATTTGGACAGTTTTGTGTTTCATTGTGAATCACACCACATCTTCTTTTTGGTAGAAAGTGGAGACGCGTACTCTGTCGACGCACCATTCGCGCTTATTTTGGAGTTCATACGATTCCCTCATTTTAATTGGTTACCTTTGTTTATCTTTTCTTATTCGATTTACAAGATCTTTACAGCGGTAAATTACTATCATCTTAATCTATATTTAGACTTATCCAATATGACGTAATTTTATACTTCACGGCATCAATGTATTCGTCTTGGTAGTAGTTTCAGTAAAACGAGAAAAGAAATGGGGTTAAGGTAGTTCAGGGTATAGAAAAAATGACAGAATTTTCTTATACTTTGCTAAAATGAAGATTTTACTATGCTTTTTCAAAAATAATAAAAGTATGGGTCACCACGCTATTTTTCAAGGTACGAGTCGTTCAAAATTGCCAAAATTTGCTTAGATTGTTCATGAAAAACACATTTTGTGCTTAAAAGAAATCTATAAGACAGAATTTTGAAATAAAATATGAGAAGATAGGTTTTATAATATATTTTAAGAAGATGGAAAGAAAAATGGTGTCACCGAACTCTTTTCTTGCTACAAGTAAAAATGAAAATTTCCTATATGTCCAGTATAAATTTTGTACTAAAGAGTTATCTCCTTAAATGGCTTATTTGAAAAATTGATTCGAAAAACACAAACATTTGGTATTTGATAAAACATTTTCGATAATGCAATGAATCACTAAATTTTCTTTATATAAATAAACAGTGTAACCAATAAATTGCAAATCTGTCTCCAAATTTGCAGATTTGGGCAAAGAACTAGACCGATTATGTACCGTGATTGTACAATTCAAGATGGCGGTATACCCTGAACTACCTTAAAGGAAAAACGAAGAGATTATCTAGAACTGACAAAACTCTCCCAATATTGCAATATAAAAATCAGTAGAATTTGTGAAATCGACTGATGCAATATTTCAATATTCATGTATACGCACATTTTCTGTTATGTTAACAATTTGATGTTCTGTGTATTCCTGGTTATTAATTAGGGCTGCAAGCATCACAAAAGCATTCCCTTTGTTGGACATTGCAGTCATACTTAATGCTACAATTACGGACACGACATCCATATTGGCAATCTGCACGGGTACGACAATAACTTCTAAAGCACTTAAGAGCATCAGTATTCTCCAAACCTGAAACATATGGTTACTTTTCATTTAAACATAGTTTAAAGAATGAGGATGATACACATTATCAAATGTTTAATTTAAATAGTTGGGTTGACGGCTTTAATTTATTACAAAATTTTTATGAATGTAAAATACGAACATTTGTTACACAATATGCACTTTCCAGCTTGAAATCTTAACCAGGAATCTTGACACAATACGCCACCGTTTTATCAACTGAGCTGAAGGAGTTCGGCTTATTATGGTTTAATTAATAATCTACAAGGTCAACTAATGCACAATCTTCACATGACACCTTCAGAAGGTATATATATCATATTGGTTTTGGTCAAACTTAATCTAATTGTTTAATAGAACACATTATATTTTAACACCTTTATGACAGGTTAAAAATTTGCATAAAATACTTTTAGTCAAATTAAGTAGTGCATATGTTTTTTTGAGGAAATGGTGAAATGATGTCTATATAGATTAATTGGCGATTAATCTTTTCTCTAAGAGGGGCGAAAGATACCAGAGGGACAGTCAAACTCATAGATCGAAAATAAACTGACAACGCCATGGCTAAAAAAGAAAAGACAAACAGACAAATAATAGTACACAAGACACAACATAGAAAACTAAAGACTAAGCAACACTAACCCCACCAAAACCTGGGGTGACCTCAGGTTCTCCGGAAGGGTAAGCAGATCCTTCTTCACATGTGGCACCCGTGTTGCTCATGTTATTGCAAACCCGGTAAATAGTCTAATTCGGTAGGTCACATTCGTGAAAATGGAACGGGATTGTAGTAACGAAATACGGAACGTCAAATACGTTTTAACACACTTTTCTTAAATTCTCCGTTGATGATTTTGAAAGTAACGCAAATTTCATCTGGCAAAGCTGATCTTAGTAAATATGGCTATTTCTAAGATCCCTGTTCAACACATAGAATTTCGCATGCTTATGTATTTTACATCCTTGGCTTTCAAATGATTGACTTTGAGAGTTTCCAATGAAAGGAAATACAGAAAAAAAAAAACGCTACGAACGCATGAAAGTAATAACTTGTTATTTTAATATATTGTGAACCGTATTTTAATTTAGATACCTGACACTTTACAGAAAGAGGGCACAAATGCTGACATTACGCACCTAATATTATTAAACTGATTGAGAAGTTGATCTCCATTTTTCCAGATTTGGAAACAGCAATTATATAACACAATTTACAAAAGGCATTACAAGGTTTGTATATCCATCTCCACCTAGTTTTCAGATCTATGATACTGTACAGATGAATTGCACACATTAACGTTACGCACCTGTTATTATGAAATTGTTTTAGGATTTCTATCCCGATGTTTCATATTTAGGAGCTTTTCGGAAAAATTAACAAAACATGACCCCACTTTTGTGTTATTGGCTCCTAAAGCATTTGTCAACTAATATCCGTTAAAATCTAAAAAATAGATTGCATATGTAAGGGAATTACGGACCTATAATTAAGGAATTGTTAGTGAATTTTTTCTCCTTCCAGACCTTGCCACTTATTAATGTTTCAGGTAATTTTACATGTTGGGGGCAATACTACATTGTAATGAAAAATTCTGCACAACCTTGCCATTTAAGTCTTTGGTCCTTTGTTAGGAATGTTCTTACGTTGTGCTGATACACAACTGTTCTATGTTAGGGGCGTGTTGGGTTTTCCCACCACATTTTGTATATACCTGTACTAAACCAGCAGTTCGTAATTAAGATATTCATGTTATTGTCGTTGTTCGCAGTCTGCCATATATGTTTTTCGCTGCATAATCTTAACTTGAAACCAAATGGTAGTTGTCCCTTTTGAATTGATTTCTGTGTTATATAGGCCTTTCAAAACAGACTTTGTACCACTAGAAGTTGAAATCTTCGTTCCTTATATGGTTGAAAATTGTTTCATTGGCAACCATACCACATCTCCTATTTTTCTATATATATTATTTGAAATATGCTTAGTTTTAATTCAATGTAGAGTCACTTGAGGCACGTTTAAACCTTGGGACGTACTATGAACACTTTAATAAATAAACATTAATTGTTTTGATATTTCCTTTTGAGAATGATATAAACTTACCCGACAAACATATCAATAAGATGCAAAAAGTGAGGTAGGCTTTCATCGTGCAGAAGTTCTGGAAGGAAATTCAAAATACACATATTACTAACGCATAAAACTGACATTGACTGACATTTACGACATCTTTGGCACCACATTTCGGAATTTTCTGTTTTTAACATTATGGTCAACTCGTAATGATTTTGCCTTCATTTTGTTTTGAATCTACGCTACTGATAAGTCTTAAGTAGATGAGACGCACGTCTGGCACACAATATTATAAGTTTGATTTTATTGAAAAAAAAAAAAAAAAAAAAAAAAAAAATCATGATAAATATAAAAAAAAAAAAACATTCATCATGTAATTTCGTGTTAAAAAATTCTGTACTTAGATGATAAAAACTGACCTGTCTTATTTGAACAATGTATAATATAACTTAACGTATTACGTCTACCTTTAGATAATGTAGCATAAAATAAGATGGAAAAGGACATACTAATGAAAGTTATGTTCATTGGTCGGACATTTGGTCCAGGATATGTTTTTCCGTGAATTATTATTTGTAGCGGAAACATAAGGTATAAACACTTCACTGATTTATTCCTCTGAATACTTGTCATATTAATTTTTATCATTTTATAATTTGATCACGTGATTTGTTTGGACTATACATATTATTTTGTATCTGTAACTTTATTTCACGTAGCACAAGAATCCTGTTTTATAATTCTACATGGTTCAAACTCTTTAAACATTGGTAATAAACTGATAATGAACCAAACAAGCAAATTAGCGGAAATCGCATCATCTTCAAAATTTATAAAAAAAACTGTTCTATTGAATAAATTAGTTTTGTAATTTTGAAAAAAAGTTTAAATAGATTAAGAAAATGGCGACTCAAATGTTACCGAATCCAATTAAAAAATTAATAAGATGTGCATGCTATTATGTATGGAAAATATATATCTCCGAATTTCTTTTTACGATATTCCCAAAAGTGTATTTTCCTATCATGATTTCCATGGTATATGGCTGCTGCTCACAAGAAAAATATCGCACCAGGGGCTCTAAATGGTAAAGTTAAATTCATTCCTTCATCAATTTTACGGACGCAACCAGGATTTAGTTGACCGTGTTTTGAATATTTGAGTCGATGATGACGACGGATATCTACAATCCTCATTTCCTCAATTATGACTTCACCTCATTTATACTTGCCATGACTGCAACAATAGGTGCCACATGTTGGGAAGGATCTGCACACCGTTTCAGATATCTTGAGAGATATCACTACAATTTTAGGATGCAGTTCGTGTTAGTCAGTCTTTAGTTGTTAATGTATCGTTATTCGTCAATTTATCAAACTAGATTGATTACTTTTTATTAATGCGCCATAAGTTAAATTGAAGTTTTCCATTGTACTTTAAGAACGAAGTATATAGTGATTTAGGAGGAGGTGGTCAGGTGCCAGAGAAAGATATATGAAAAGTTGGAAAGAACATTTCCCCGTTTCAATTCTCTATTCTATTGAAATTGAGGAAACAACTGAAACTTTATGACCTGCTTGATAATGTATTTTTGCCATTTGGAACTTTCTTGATTCGACCATCCCTAATGAGTCTTTTGAAGACGAAATGATGCGTCTGTTCCCAATTATACAAAATATAGATTAAAGGATTTAATAATACGACTATTGCTAGAATCTATATTGAAATGTTCCATCTTCTCAAGATGAGGCTTTTAACTTGTGATTTGTCTGTCCATGGTTCTAGGAGTATTCCCACGGTAGTGACAAATATTACAATAAAATGGTACCTGGTCTCCCTGTACATGGGTTAATAAAACGTGCCAAATTGTGTCTCTCTTCTTTCCTTCATATAAACAGTCAGCCCAATTGCAATTGTATATTTAAGACATTTTACTGAAATTAAACAAAGACTTGAAAAATTGAGAAAAATAATTCACAGCAGGTACCTTGACTTGGACATCTCACATCCCTTTCTGAACAGCTACATCCCAGGCTGGAACATCATCAGATTGATATTTCTTCAATCTATCATGATGAACAGTTTCTGATTTGTATCAATTTTTATTTTATAAAGTACAGGACTCAAAACGTCTACTACTTCTACTAATGGACCAGACCATCTTTCGTTTAGTTTTTTGAAAATATCATTAAATTTGTAAACAAGTGAACCTTTACAAAATTGATTTTGAGATATACGGGTGTCGTAATCTTTTTTCTGTCGTACAGCAGATGACCGGAGATTTTCACGTGCTAATTGGTTAATTTCCTCCAATCTTGACTTCAACTTGGACACGTAAGTCTCGACTTCTATAGACTCATTACAGTTTGAAAAAGGGAATATAATCTGAGGGAGTAAAGAAATCTCCCTGCCTAGCATTAACATGTTAGGGGAATAACCTGTAGCTGGATGTACAGTACTTCTATAGGCTGTCATTAATATACCAATATGTAAATCCCAATCATTAGCATTTTTATTCACAAAACTTCTAATCATTCCCTCAAGAGTGGCATTAAATCTCTCTATGATGCCATTAGAGCAAGCTCTATTGGATGTAGATCTTGTCTTGTGTATTTCCAACAATTTGAAAACTTCTGGAAAAATTTTACTTTCAAAATTTCTCCCTTGATCGGAGTGAAGTTCCAAAGGAATACCAAAACGGGAAATAAATTCATGCACAAGCTTTTCAGCAACCTTTTCAGCTTGCTGGTGTGGAAGTGGGAACGCCGCCATCCATTTAGTAAAATGGTTTCCAATAACTAATATAAATCTATTATTTTGACGGGTATGGGGTAAATGACCAAAACATCAATTGCAACACGGTCCAATGGATAACCTACAATGTAACTCTGTAAAGACGGTTAAGGTTTCCTATTTAAAGCCTTAAATCGATTGTAAACAGAACAAGTGTTAACATGTGATTGAATATCCTCTCCCATCTTGTACCAATGGAAACAGGTTTTAATTTTGTCCTTAGTTTTATTTACACCAAAATGTGCAGAATACATAGTATTATGACAACTTGTCATTACTTCTTTTCTCAAGACTTTAGGAACTAATAACTGACAACTTTCACCAGTTGGTTGCAATCTTTTCTGATACAAAACATTATTTCTTTGTAATCAATAGATCATAATTTAACCAATATTTTCTTGTTGATGGACTATATGAAGCAATTTCATCTCTGTTTGGTTTACAATTATTATCTTGCCATTTATAGACAGGCCCTAAATCACTATCTTCTCTTTGAAAATTTTCCAATTCTTTTGTAGTGTACCCACTAAGCCAATTTGAATCAATTAACTTGGAATTTTGACTTCTTGTGACAGCACAAATTTTTGAAACAAATGGGTTGTCACTTAAATTAGTGACATTATCTACATCAGTTTTAAATCTACCCAATCAGCATCCATAGATTTGCAATTTTTACATTCAGGATTTCTAACTCCCTGTTTAATATGATCACAGAGTGATATGTCATATTCACGTCGTGAAAGCAAGTCAGCATTTTGGTGTTTAACCCCTGGTCTGTGTTGAATATCAAAATTATACTGTGAGAGGGTCTCAAGCCAACGAGCCAACTGCCCCTGTGGATCTTTACATTAAACAACCATCTCAAGGATGCATGGTCGGACCTTAGTAAAAATTTTCGACCAACTAAGTAATGGCGAAACTGATGTCTGCTCTCGTCTGGTCACACTATATCGCTGTTGTGGTTTATCTAATTTTTTGGACCCATAGGCAATCACCTTTTCCTTCCCATTTTGAATTTGAGAAAATACTGACCCAATTCCAATATTAGATGCGTCAGTATCTAAAATAAACTGACTTTCTGGTAATAGATATGCCAAAATTGGAGCTTCACACAAAGCTTTCCGTAATATTTCAAATGAACTTTGACATTCACTTGACCAATTAAAAGGAACATCTTTTCTAGTTTGTCTACTCAAAGGAGATGCTTTTTCACTAAACTTGTGAACAAATTGTCGATAGTAAATACAAAGACCCAAAAATTGTGCTGAACTTCCTTGACTGAATTAGTCGAATATATGATCGCTGCAACACAAATTGAAGTATGAGAATTTAAATGTCAATACTCGCGTTTAAGATTATCGTGACTCTATATTGACAGTTGCCGTCAAGCCTAAGCAACACATCAATAGAATTTCTTTTAGAAAAGTGCAAATACAATTAACACTGTATTGTCTTTGATCGATTGGAAAATTGCGCTTTATGTCGTTTCCATTCAACCAATCGTTTTACGTGCTATATGATGATAAAATTGAAGTCAAGGTTGATATTGACCCTTTTTTATGTTTTCTGTCAGGAGTAATGGTCCTGGATTGCTATTTGAATAATATTTTGAATGACACAAATAAATGAATAAAACCCTAATCTGGTGCCATTTTGAAAATAAAAGTTTCAATAATTCAAGTATACCTTGTATTTATCATATACACTTGCTGGGGTGTAACGTAGTTGAGAGTATCTAAACGTTCTGATTTCGTCTCTAACTCTTTGACTGGATATACTTTGGCACGACTTGTATTCATGTAAAATACCCTGAAATTAAAATCAAATACGAAAACAGTAATTTTTATAGACTTTTTAGCACACCGGGTATGTCTGATCGAATTTTGCATTTGTACATTATATTTGATTTAGATAACAGAGAAAAGACAAAATGCTCAGTATGCTTATAAACTTCCAATATTTTCCGGCTCAGGTGAGCTTAAAGCGCTATTTGGTTGGTTGGTGACCTTTGCCTGGTATCTTGATGAGTGTTCATAGGTTACCTCTGTCTGTTTTATTTTGATAATTGTTAATAGAAGACGGAAGGTAAAGGAACATTCAAACTCATAAGTCGAAAATAAACTGATAGCGCCATGGCTTAAAAAGAAAAGATCACCAGACAAACAAAAGTACACAAAACAAAAGAGGTTATGTTGCTTGGTTACCCTTGCCTGGTATCTTTGGTTATTTTATTTATAGGTCAATATGTTCTGTTTTATGTATGCTTTAAGGATTTTCCTCAAATAAACTAATTAAACATAAGTCTTTTGTAAACGTAACGTCGGTTGGCATATTAAATTTATAGCCTGTTTTAGTATCTTTGATGAAGTTTTTTTACGGACAGACAAAATAAACATTACAAGTACCTGTTTGGGTCAAATCTTGCTTGTGTGGGTTCACATGCTGTACTGATAGCAGTTGAAACATCGTCAGGTCTCAATACACCACTTCCTTTTAGGTCTAAATCCTGGAACTGCCCAAAGAAATTTTCCGACTCAAGACTGTCAAGAGCTCGCACATTGTATGCTCCACTCTTAATGAAAGGGAAAAGCCGAGTTCTTCTCTCAATATTAGTCATTAAACCTTCAAACATCACTATTGGAATCCTTTCCACGTGTCTGCCTGAGGGGAATTTATCAATCTTGTCCATAAGCCAATTTCGTAAGTTAAGTCTCCTACACCGTTCTAAAGCTGCAATTCCAGGTTCGTCTTCAGCTTGGTACCATTCTCTCATAAGTTTACAAAATTGGCTTCCGCTAAATCTCCATTTTCTGTCATTGCTGCTTCAACTTCATTGGAAAATGTTTTTTGAGCGTAAACATTTCTTTGTTTGTCTATAAGATCGTCAACGAGTGCGCTACTAATGATTTCTTTTCCATCTTTAGATGTTTGCCTTGCAACCTTTGACCAAGCATTTCTATGTATGCCTGCTTCCACGACTCCAGTGCTACAACATTTTATTCTGGCATTTGTTGATAAATGATGACAGTCCAATAAACTGAAAAGATGCATATAACGATTCGAAACGCATTCTGGTTTAGAATACCATTGAATGGTTGTATTTAATCCTTCAGTATGTGTTAATTGTGCAAACAGCATGTTGTTTGTCCATTTCAGTTCTTCGGTGGGATAAATGTGTTCTGCATAAACAATATTCAAAACGTCCTTTGGAAATTTTGAAATAGACATCAAGCAAAGAGTTTTTAAGCAATACAGTTTTTTTATTGGTTTTGATTTTGTCATAAGGACTTCAGGTTGATTTACAAGGTTGAACATCAAGTCTGATAGTTTATATTTTGTCCACGAAACAGCATACCTAATGCGTTGAGCCTTTAGGAAATCAGTTATTGATCTCATACAAACTTGAATTTCAACTCTGTAGAAATGTTTTCTTATTTCTTCAATACTTTGAAATTTAGTTTTAAACTGTGACAAACTAATTGATTCCCATTTATTTTTTTTGACTTTGCTGTCAATTTGAAGCGCAGACAACATCTTGATAAATTCGTCATCTTCAATTGTTCTTTTTTCTTGAACTTTATGACTTTGGATGCTATTCTCTACACTATCGTTATTCAGTGAGTTATTCTGTATTTGTCTTTGTATCGCAAAAGCTTCATTTATCTGTAAATGCGAATCATCGTCTTAAAAAATAGTCCTTAATTCAGCAGAAATATCTGTATGAAACATGTCATCGACTTGCTGTGAAGAGATATCTAGTTCATTTGTTACCTGCTCAAGTATGTCATTTTCTATAAGGGGTGCAATATTTTCCGGAAGATTATCAAGGAATTCTGTTCTTGAGGTTGCATGTTCGTCAGTTATTTCTTTATTCCACTGTCTTGTCAGTAACCAATAATGCTGTACTTGACGTTTGTAAAAGGTAAGGGATATCCTTATATTCCATAATGTAAAGATTGTTGTCTTCACTTCTTTGCCATTCACTATTGTTATTTTTTTCTTCCACTTGATTGTCTATCAATTCAAATACAAGTACTTCTTCCCGGGTACTAAGCTTAGGTACTAAATTAATCTGTTTCATGTGTCTTGTCAGTAACCAATAATGCTGCAACAGTACTTGACGTTTGTAAAAGGTAAGGGATTTCCTTATCTTCCATAATGTAAAGATTGTTGTCTTCACTTCTTTGCCATTCACTATTGTTATTTTTTTCTCCCACTTGGTTGTCTATCAATTCAAATACTAGTACTTCTTCCCGGGTACTAAGCTTAGGTATTAAATTAATCTGTTTCATGTGTCTTGTCAGTAACCAATAATGCTGCAACAGTACTTGACGTTTGTAAAAGGTAAGGGGTTTCCTTATCTTCCATAATGTAAAGATTGTTGTCTTCACTTCTTTGCCATTCACTATTGTTATTTTTTCTTCCACTTGATTGTCTATCAATTCAAATACAAGTACTTCTTCCCGGGTACTAAGCTTAGGTACTAAATTAATCTGTTACATGTGTCTTGTCGGTAACCAATAATGCTGCAACAGTACTCGACGTTTGTAAAGGTAAGGGTTTCCTTATCTTCCATAATGTAAAGATTGTTGTCTTCACTTCTTTGCCATTCACTATTGTTATTTTTTTCTTCCACTTGATTGTCTATCAATTCAAATACAAGTACTTCTTCCCGGGTACTAAGCTTAGGTACTAAATTAATCTGTTTCATGTGTCTTGTCAGTAACCAATAATGCTGCAACAGTACTTGACGTTTGTAAAGGTAAGGGGTTCCTTATCTTCCATAATGTAAAGATTGTTGTCTTCACTTCTTTGCCATTCACTATTGTTATTTTTTCTTCCACTTGATTGTCTATCAATTCAAATACTAGTACTTGTTCCCGGGTACTAAGCTTAGGTATTAAATTAATCTGTTTCATGTGTCTTGGCAGTAACCAATAATGCTGCAATAGTACTTGACGTTTGTAAAAGGTAAGGGGTTTCCTTATCTTCCATAATGTAAAGATTGTTGTCTTCACTTCTTTGCCATTCACTATTGTTATTTTTTCTTTCACTTGATTGTCTATTAATTCAAATACTTCTTCCCGGGTACTGAGCTTAGGTACTAAATTAATCTGTTTCATGTGTCTTGTCAGTAACCAATAATGCTGCAACAGTACTTGACGTTTGTAAAGGTAAGGGTTTCCTTATCTTCCATAATTTAAAGATTGTTGTCTTCACTTCTTTGCCATTCACTATTGTTATTTTTTCTTCCACTTGATTGTTTATCAATTCAAATACTTCTTCCCGGGTACTAAGCTTAGGTACTAAATTAATCTGTTTCATGTGTTTCAACATATCAGATGTTTTTATGCTTCGAGCTTGTTTATACACATCTTTCATCAGCTGAAGTATTGTAAGTGGTTCGTTGTTTTCTGAACGAACATATTGTATACCATTGGCCATCAAAAGAAATGACAGGAACATACAATCCTCCGTGATAACATTTTTCCAGTATGTCATTTACCATGTACCGCATTACACCTGTTGTCATACTGTACCCTTTCATGGCATACCCGATTGGGACAGAATGTTGCCTTTCTGATAAGTGTGATCGGTTGAGATCGGATATGAGATAAACTATCACTTCGGTTGCTATGTGCCGTGTTAACCCATATGCTTCTTTAACAGTTTCCATAATTTCATAAACAGTCTTATTTAAATCTGAAACTGTACAACTTTCCGTAGATATTGGCTGTGATGATTTATGTTGTTTACATTTTGCGTCATTTTTATCAGATGATACTTCATCATGACCACAAGTTTTAGCAACTACTGAGGGTACTTCTGCAATTAATTGAATACTGTCTTTACAATACTGTTTCATTTTTCTTGAAATTCCTTTAAATCACTGGGAAGCTTCGTTGGACACTTACTGTTTGCTTTTCCATAACATTGGGCAATTCTTGTCATTATCTGATCCCATAACATACTATCAAAGTCTGCCCCAAAATCTATTGTACTTTCCAAGCTATAGCAGAGAAAAATTATAGAGTTGGTTACTAAAACTGACATTTCACTAAGAATCTGAGGAACATAGTTATGCGGCAATTCATAGTAAACTTTCGGTTTGTACACGTTACCAGGGTATGGACATTTTATCTCTACAGCAAAGCAAGGTTTGTTAACTCCAAAATCATCCGATGATCTCAAACTACCATCGGGACTCACACGGAGCATAAAGTATTATCAAGATAGTCTACTTTACATCTTTCTTCGAAATATGATTGTGTAGGATAAAAACAGGAAGCACTTTTGACACTAGAGTCGCTACACAATTTATGTCATTAACAGTACCATATTGCATGTATTTTTTAACCTCTGGACCAGGTTCTGTCTTTTCTTTTCCCGAAAATACATAATCAAAATGTTCTTTTTGTTTCTTGAGTCCACCTAAACCCAATGCATCAAAACATGTGCTCCCTGTTACTTTGGCAAATGAGCGTATAGTTTTCTTTCCATGCTTTAGATTTTTGTTTAATGAATGTGGTTTCTAATTTTGACACATCGTCTCTTTTGATTGTATCATTCTGAATTCCGGTCAGACATACATAGTTTTGTTGCTCGGACAAATAACATATTTTACCTCTACAGTATAAAAAAGACACATCATTGATAACGTATAATGCATACCCTAATGTATCAACTAAAGTTAGTAGTCTATCAATGCATGCACCAATTCTGTAGATGAAAGTTCTGATAGCGCTAATGGTATATGAATATTTTGCTTTCATTTCCGGAGTTGTGCATATTTTCTTAATCTTCTCTAGTGAGATTTCCTTTTCTGTTTCACGTTACGCAAGGCGGACAATCGTTCACTTATGACTGTTGTTCTTGGTCGTTCTCATATAGCATATCAATCATTTTGTGAAAAATTCTTGGTGTCAAGTTTTTAAGAGTATCTGATATATCTGATCCATCTAATGATTTACGATCTGAAACTGCAAAGTTAATTGCCGATTCTTCAGAATTCAAATGTATCTGACTATCTTGACCTTGATTTTTCATGCCACTCATAAATCTCAGAAACCTCGCCTTGAAACTGTTTCACCTTCGGGGAATAACGCATTTTATGCGAGTCGTCCAACGAATACCACGAAACAACATCCTTAAATAACAGGAATGCGATACTTTTAAGAGGCAATTTATTCCCGGCTAGAAGCCTATTGAACCTAACGTAAGAGTCCATTTTCCCTTCATTCTTAAGCGTTTGTATAACTGCCGGTAAAAGTTCATATAACTCCGGTGAGTTATCAGTATCTAAAAGCAGGCCTTCATGTGTTTCTATTACGTTTTCTTTCTGTTCATCCTGCAAATCAGATTGTGTTATTGGTAAATCTTGTATTTGGTCGTGAATAAATTCAGTTGCACTTTCGGAGAGTTTTCTCTTCAATTTGATTTTTTATTTTTGGTGTTTTAACGCAATTTTTAAGCACCGCTTTTGGGCTATTTCGTGGCGGCCAGTTTTTATTGGTGGAGGAAGCCGGAGTGCCCGGAGAAAACCACCGACCTTCGATAGGAAAACTGACAATCCTAGTCAATTAAGAGTCGAGTGCACCCGTACCAGCGGGGTTCGAACTCACAACCTGAGTGTTGACTGGCTAGTGATTACAGTATTAACTACTTAGACAACTCGGCCACCGAGGCTACTTTTCTCTTTAAAGGTGATTCCATTTTACACCTTTTACTTTCTTGAAAGTGCAAAAATAGATCATTAGCATCGGGTTGTCTCGAAAGTTTCAAAGTCATTGTCTCTTTATTTGGAATTATCATTTTCCCATTTCTCAAATTTTCGTTTCAAATGATATTGTAATTTTTTGTTCTTTCCTGTGTTGATGTTTGAAAAGTGTTAACGATTTTAATGTTTAACAAAACATCGCCATGATTTATTATGTTATGGTCTATAATCTCTCCGAAATCCCGTGTCTTCAGTTGACAATATATATACATTTGAAAATCTCGTTTCCGTCCATGATGTGTATCCTAGTAAAAGATTGAACGCTAAATTGTATTCCATGTAAAACATTATGAAATGTGTATGTAAATAAATATTATTTCGTTGATTGGTGCTTGATTATCTTCCAGTGGCAATTAGTTCGTGCATATTCAGGACGTAATATTTATAAGTATAAAAAATTATCTGTCACAGAAAACAGAGGGAATCTTCCCATTTTTTTATAATGTGATCAACAGTTGAAATCAATTCAGAAAACTTAAAAGTCAATTTTAAATTTTGATATAGAAAATAATGGAATATTCGAAATAATGACTTTATTGACTGAATTTTGTGTGACGAGCTTAGTTTTTTTAATCGAGATTAATTATCATGTGTGCTGTACGTTTTTGTCTTGTTTACTGATTTTCGATTTTTGTGAATCTGGTATAGAAAAACTACGTGTCCGTTAGAATGGTGTACTTGATTGAAGCGTTATTGGCAAACAATGACTAAATTTATGTTCACTCTTATTTATATATTTAATACAACAATATGGAGTTAAGAAATAGATAACAACGAAATAAATATGCAATTTATTTTATTATTTTGCCCAAGTGATTGTACAGAAAAGCTCCAAGTGATTGTACAGTAAGCGAGCAAGCGATTGTACAATCAATAAAATTATCCAACACCAAGAAAATTGATTTATTTTATTTTCTTCTGAGACGATTGTTATCAAACTTTCAGAATGGTTAGACTATGTATCAGAAAAGGATTAATTGTGAAAATTGTTGTAGTGACGATTATCATTTTGCATTTTTTTTTATAATTTTATTCTCTGTTGATGGAGAATTTGAGCTATTTACTCGGAGCTCAACCATTTAAGGGAAAACGTATGGCTGCATATGTCGTTTACAGTATTTGATTGGTCTGTATATATATATATATAGAATGTTTTCATTACCAAATCTTGAAGCAGAAACTTTATATTGTAACGTGTGCGTTAATCAAAACTTACATTCAGCAACTTGTTGTTTTTTCGAATGTCGGAGCCCCGCTTGACAGTCTCCCGAATGACCAAAATATTAAAATCCGTACAGTTCCGTTCCCACACTGTGAATTTCTGGAAGACAGATATATTGGTGCACATCGTTTCGATGTCAAAGAAAACATATTTTCACGAGGCGTGCATTACTTGTATTGTCTACCACTGTCTTGGTTGAATACAGCGGTGTTCAGTATTTTAAGGAGATAAACTGTGATAA
This sequence comes from Mytilus coruscus, assembly GCA_017311375.1. Lineage (NCBI taxonomy): Eukaryota > Metazoa > Mollusca > Bivalvia > Mytilida > Mytilidae > Mytilus > Mytilus coruscus. The sequence goes on from CM029598.1 coordinate 97,410,913, forward strand.
CAAGAAAAAAAAAAAAAAAAAATGATGGATTTTCACCGAAACGTAAATCTAACACTTTATAGTACCCGAATGTGGTAATATTAAAACCTTAAGTCAATAACCTCCTCTGTCCGAGGAACTTACATACGTGTTTTTCAACAGCTTTCCCGTTAGACCCAAAATTCAGTGGTGCATATGATCTGTGTGAGGAAATTGCGGAATAAAGTCTTTATTGATTGGTTGGCGATTACTCTTTTTCAAATACGTTTTAACACACTTTTCTTAAATTTTCCGATGATTTAGAAATTAACGCAAATTTGATCATAGTGAATACGGTCATTTCTAAGATCCTGTTCGTCACATAGAATTTCATTTGTTTATGTATTAAACATCCTTGGCTTTCAAGTGTTTGGCTTTCAATGTTCCTGATGAAGGTAAATACAGAAAAGCTCTTAAAACGCACGAAAGTAATAAATTGTTAATCTAATATACACTGAATCGGATTTAAAACGTCATAGCTTACAAAGGAACGGATCACAATTAAACCTGAAATACTTTCTTGAACCATTATTCTGCCTCTAAACCTACCATTCTGAACTGAAACTGGAATTACTTGTTTGGAATAGAACACCTTCAAAGCTAGCAAGCTCCCCTTGTTCTTAATATTTAGATTACAACCTAGATACTTGAAACTTTACAGAAAGAGGGCATACATACTGACATTACGCACCTACTATTATTAAACTGAATTGTTCATATTTGGGAACAGTAATTTTTGAACAAAATTTACAAAAGGCATTACAAGTCTTGCATTATCATCTCCTTCTACAGTTTGCAACTCTGATCTATTACACCATACAGATAAATAACACACAGGTTAAATTTGTGGACCTGTTCTTGTGGAATGTTTTGGGGATTTTTCTCCCGATGTTTCAGATTTAGGAACTTAGTAAAATATTCAGGAAAACTAACAAAACATGACCTCAGTTTCGTGTTATTAGCTCCTCAAGCAGTTTTCAACTAATATCCATTAAAATCTAACAAATAGATTGCACACGTATGGCAATTATGGACCTATGATAAAGGAATTGTATGAATTTTTTCCAGACCTTGCCACTTATTAATGTTTCAGGAAAACTGGATTGTACCAAATTGTTTTTTTTCAATCAGATCTTGAGAACTTCTCACAAAGTTGCATTATTTTCATTATTGAGTTGTTCCAAGGTGTTCTGTAATTTTTATTTTATATTTCCATACATTTAAATGTGGGGTGCAATGATCCAGTGCTATAAAAATTCTTCCCAACCCTGTAATTTAAGTCTTCGATCCTTTTTTAAGGATTTTCATACTTTGTGCTGGTACTTCACTGTCCTATGTATGGAGCGGGTTGGATTTACCCCAACACATTTTGTATATACCTTTTCTAAACCAAGAGTTCGTAGTCCAGTGATTGTCGTTGATCGCCGTCTTCCATATTTGTTTCTCGCTGTATAAAGTTTACTTGAATCCAAATGGCAGTTGTCCCCTTTGAATTAATTTACGTGTTATATAGGCCTTTATGAATTGACTTTGTACCAATAGATGTTGAAATCCTCGTTTCTTATATGGTGGAAAATTGTTTCATTGGCAACCATACCACATCTCTTATTTTTCTAAATATAGTATTAGACATATGCCTATATTTTCTTCAATGTAGAGTCAATTGATGCACGTTTAAACCTTGGGAGGTAATAGAACTTCTATAAATGAACATTATTTTTTTGGTATTTCCTTTTGAGAATAATATTAACTTACCCGACAAACATATGAATAAGATGAAAAACGTAGGCTTTCATCGTACAGAAGTCCTGGAAGATAAATTCAATTATTCATATTAACATACGAAATGCGTGATAGACCTCTCATTTCGTACATTTATATAAACGCTTCTGTGAAGAAAGTTCTCTTTGATGAGTTTTTGAGCTCTCATCGATAAACAATTTACTAACGAAAAAACTGATATTTACTGACATTTATGACAGATATCTTTGGCACCACATTTCGGAATTTTAATATGGTCAACTTCAACCTTGATTTTGCATTTCATTTGTTTTGATTGTACGCTACTGATTAGTCTTAAGTTGATGAGACGCGCGACTTGCGCACAAAAGTTGATGAGACGCGCGTCTTGCGCACAATATTATAAGTTTGATTTTATAAAAAAAATTAAAATTAAAATCATTGGAAGCTATTACAAAATATCTTACCTTCTGTACTAAGATGATTAAACTTACCTGTCTTATTTGAACAATGTATGATAAAATTAATCGTATTTCGTCTACCTTTAAATAGCGTAGCGTAAAATAAGACGGAAAAGGACATGAAAATCAAAGTTTTTTACATTGGTGGGACATTTCGTCCAAGATATGTTTGTTTTCCGTGAAAGGGAAGCTGATATTATTTGTATCTGGGACAAAGGGTATAAACACTACAATGATTTATTCGTCTTAGCAGGCTGAGTACTTGTCATATTAATTTTAATATTTTATCATTTGATCACAGGATTTGTTTGGACTATATATTTTATTTTGTGTCTGTAACTCTATTTTACCTAGCACAGACATTATAACTTTGCATGATCTAAAACTGTTTAAACATTGGTAGATCGGTTACATTTTGACATGATTAATTAGCTACCAGTAATCAAAAGTCTTTTTCATTTGGATTGGTAGTAAACTGGTAATGAACAATACAAGCAAAATAGCTGAAAAGTCATCTTCAAAATTTGTAAAATATTAAAAACTGTACATTTATTTCCTTGGTATAAGGCTGCTACTCAAAAGAAAAACATTGAACCAGGGACTCCTAATGGTAAAGTTGGAGTCATTCCTTCAAAACTTTTACGGACGCAACCAGGATTTAGTTGAACGTTTATTGATTACTTGAGTCGCTGATGACGACGATTATCTATCAATCGGCGTAGCTACTCTTTTTCGAATGTGACATCACCTTATTTATACTTGCCATGACTACAACCATGGGTGCCACATGTTGGGAAGGGTCTGCACATCGTTCCGGATAATTCGAGAGAGGTTCGTGTTGGTAAGTCTGTAGTTGCCAATGCATCTTTTTTCAACTTTTCAATTTAGATTGTTCCTTTTGATTAAAGCGCGTCATAAGTTAAATCGAATGTTTTCATTGTATTTTGTATTGTAACCAGGCTTGTGCTCTTTAAACATATTTGCACAACAGAGTCATTTAGAGTTACGAGGCTTGAAATTGACACTTCATAAGTTTCACGGTCACCATTACAAATTGGTTAACCATAACAATATGTCTGTGTCTCATTTCACTATCGACATGTTTTGCAGTCTCAAAACATTAGATACCAGAAAATACGTAAAATCTGTAATTTTACCGATCGTGTGCTTTTCCCGAGTGTGACATTTTGACTTAATAGCTGGTGATACATGTCGATTTACCCGGTCTCGCTGGCTGGTGATACATGTCGACATATCCGGTCTCGCTGGCTGGTGATACATGTCGACACACCAGGTATCGCTGGCTGGTGAAACATGTCGACATACCCGGTCTCGTTACTTTGGAGTTAACAACTGTTACTTGAATTTGTATATAACAAGTTTAAATACTACAGATCTGAAACTGAATAATCAAACTTCAAAACAACAACAAAAGACACAAATCAATAATAGAATGAAACAAGATTTATTATACACAAGTCTACAAGAAATATTACATAAAAGAAATGTCAACTTAACTGTCAAAATATATGTCCAATCTTTTATCTTTTCTTTATCCGAAAATCTTCTCGGAATCCACAGAATATTATATCCAATATGTCACAATCTAGTTTGTAAATAAAAGTGTCAATCCAACTGCTGAGAATGTTGATGTCTATCGATGTCTAAGTCTATCTATGTCTAAGTCTATCTATGTCTAAGTCTAAATCTCTATATTCAACTAACTTTTGGGTCTGCATTTAAATACTCAAACGGAAACTTCTAGACAACGCTAGAAATATAAATTACGCGTCTTTTGTTATGATCATTCTGGAAACGTTGTGTAAGTGAAATAGAAAGTTCTAATCATTCAATGAGTATCAATGATTGTTCCAGTGATTTCTAAACTGCATAGTTGTAACACAATGTGTTTTATTTTGTACACAATGTAAAAATGTATAATAGGCCACACAAAACAAATAAGGCCAACTAAATAGATAGTACGGGAAATATGTTAATAAAACTATTGACCGGGGTAAAAGTCTTTGAAACTATTGACTGACAAATAGTCTGTGGAATGAAATAGCACAAATATTTCATTCTTTTTATATAGAAAAACATACTGATGTATAATAATAATAATAATAATAATAATAATAATAATAATAATAATAATAATAATAATAATAATAAAATAACAATAATAATATTTGTAATAATAATAGTAAAACATATAATATTGTTATTCGAAAAGCATTTTTTCGACAAATAAATGCTTAACCTAAAACAATTTATATATAAATGCAGATGATTCTTTATGAAATACAAATATATATTATTTTTTTATAAAAAAACCTGCGGTTAATATTTTCAAAGTTTTTTTTATCTTTACAGTATTGAAAACGTTTATGAAGGATTTGACTGCTTGTTTTTGTAATTTATCTGCTGTGTTAAATCGTCCATTGAAGTATATTTTGCATGAAGCTCTTCAAAACATGCACAAGGCCAACTGTTGAGAAATAGTTAATATACTACTACATATGATAATCATCCTTCAAAAATACAGTTTTCAAGTATAAAGTGAAATCTCCAATCACAATCCATTTAAACACCTTTCAAAAATTATACTATGGCTTGTATCTACAGCTTATAAAACTAATCTGCAGTATTACAAAAATTATAATAAAGATAAATGTTCTTTGACGGCCTTCAAATGGTATTATAACATAGAGTAAAGCGGAAAAAGTCAAGATTAAACAAATATATTTTTACTGGTGAGATCCGTTCAATAATATGTTCGGGTTCTCATGACGAAAGGTTTAGCTGATTAACAAAAGTACAAATATAATGGGAATTTAATTCACACCAATCTTGTCATTTTATGTTTTGTGTCATAGGAATTGTTCGTGCTATGGCGTGTGTTTATATCTTTCTACAATTTATGAGCAAACAAATCTTGGTTTTAGAATATTAATAGGTTTCACATTGTTAAAAACTACACAGGTGTTTATTGTGACATGATTTACTAGCTACTATTTGTTAGGGCGAATTAAAACATTAAGAAAGTAATATTATTCAAAAATTGTAAACGTGCTTGAAATATATCTAAAACAATACCTTGTTAAAATGCATACTGTTTTACGCTTCTATACAAACTCTAACGAGTGCATCATTGAAAAATGATTTAGTTCTAAAGTGGAAATATTTATAAAAAAATAGGAAATGGTAGAACTACCTTACTTTTAATTCCATTAAAACAATCAGGAATTACTTGTTTGCTATAGAAAATAATACAAACTATGTTTAACCTATAGTGTTCCTTGTATTCTAAGTATGCATTATGAAAGGTGGGGAAAGGTAGTTTAAGTATGCATTATTGGGGATAGGTAAAAATGAGTCTAAGTGTGCATTGTTGAGGATATGGGAAAGGGAGTCTATGTGTGCATTGCGGAGGATCGGGAACAAGGAGTATAAGTATGCATTGTCGAGGATGAGGGAAGGGGATTCTAAATATGCATTGTGGAGGATGAGGGAAAGGGAGTCTTATTATGAATTGTCTAGTTTGGGGGTTTAGGAAGTCTAAGTGTGCATTGTTGAGGATATGGGAAAGGGAGTCTAAGTGTGCATTGTCGAGGATGAGGGAAAGGGATTCTATATATGCATTGTCGAGGATGAGGGAAAGAGAGTCTTATTATGAATTGTGGAGTTTGGGGGTTTAGGAAGTCTAAGTGTGCATTGTTGAGGGTGGATGAAGGGAGTCAGAAAATGCATTGTCGAGGATTGGGAAAGGAAGTCTAGGTATGCATTGTCTAGAAAATTAAAAAGTAGTTCCAAATAAGGCTAAGACAATATTTACCTGTTGTAGAAAAAACCAAAGTGATTCGAAAAAAAGTACGCATTGTTGAGATTGGTGGAAAGGGATTCAAACTATGCAATGTCGAGGATGGGGGAAAGAATTGTAGAGGGTGGGATAAACAGAGTCGCAGTATGTATTGTCGGATTGAGGACAGGGAGACTTAATATGAATTGTATAGGGTTGGGGAAAGGGAGTCTAATTATGCATTGTCGATGTTGGGGGAAAGAATTGTAGGTGGGAGAAATGGAGTCTCAGTATGCATTGTCCAATTGAGGACAGAGAGACTGAAAACGGAGTCTAAGTAGTGTATTGTCGAGGCTGGGGGAAAGGGAGTATTGGCTGTACAGGTTCGAAATGAAAGTGATTTTAAGTTGAAAAGAGAAACACCAAATAAATACTGTTTTCCGCAATTCAACCCGTTCTTGTTTGTTAAAAAAAACCTTTGAAGTATTTGCTTCCTTATAAACTGATGTAAATGATATAATATGTATACTCCATATTATAGAAACTTCATATTACTTTTTCGTCATTATTTGGAAAGAATAGATCGGTACGGAAATCTAGAATAATGTTAATACTTTGATGTTTAAATTCAGTGAAGCTACTATTAATAAAAAAAAGTCAAATCATGATAGTAAAATTGTTATCTTCTAATTTTTCAGTTTAACTTTGTTCCAATCTTTTGAGGTGTTAACCTTGTTTTGCTTTAATTTTTGGTTCTTTTCGATTTATATATTAGCTCTTCAAAGATTGCATTAGGTGTTGGCTTAATACATTTTTTTACCACGCGCATCACTATCATTATCAACAACTGTCAAAAATCTGAAAGACTAACTATATTTAACAGACTAATGTCGTAGCGATTTGCGATTTTTGGAACTCGTTTTTAGTAACATGAAATGGCGTTCACATGTGTTATGATTCTGCTTTTTCTAGTGTTATGAATTTCGAATTATATACAGATGCAGCTTCTATCTTTGGTTATGGAGGATATTCTATGGGGAAATTGTGTTGTCCCCCTTGGCCGGAATATTTATATGCTCAACGTGAAAAGAAATATTCCATGGCCTTTCTAGAACTTTATCCTATCGTCGTTATATAATATAGTCATTTATGGACTACTAAAAGAATATCATTTCGATGTGACAATGAAGCCAACGTAGACATTGTTAATAAAGATAGTTTCAGATGTTTATTGATAATGAAACCCTTACGTTGCATGCTTTAAAAAAAATTGTTTTCGCGCTGAACACGTTCCTTGAGTTATATCAGTGACTCTCTTTCTCGTTTACAGTTAGAATGTTTCAAGATACTTGCACCTTTATCAGAAAAATTACCTCACAAGTGGTGGCCAGTTTCACGAGTAATGTGACATTAAGTTCGGACGTATGGTATAAACTAGAACATCTCAGACTTAAAAAGTTGATTATCGAGCTTATACTGCATTTCTTGCTAGCACCGGGGTTGTCTGGTTAGGTAAACTCATGTCTCCGATTTCTGAGGATATCTTGATTTATTTTGTCGCACATTGAAACAAAAACCTGAGAATTTCACATACAACCATTACATTGTATTTATGTGGATTTCAGTTTAACTATATCCAAAGTAACTTTGAACATCTGTTTGATAATACAAATGAATTGACAAGTCCTTGAGTTCAGAATAATATCAATGACTCTCTTTCTCGTTTGCACTTAGAACGTTTCGAGATACTTTCTCCTTTATCAGACAAAGTACCTTACAAGTGGCGGCCAGTCTCACGAGGAATGTGGTATTAAAGTTTACAGTGTCGGACTTATGGTGACATGTGTTATAAACTAAAACATCTCAGACTTAAAAAGTTAGATATCGAGCTTATATTGCATTTCATGCTAGCAACGGAGATGTGGCGAATTTACAGTTTCAAAACATTTTGATTCTACTGTAAATTCAAGTGTAACAGATGTTGATATTTTTTATGCGTATGCTATTCTACACCATAGACATGATAGAATGTCTCAGATAGATCCTTTTCGTTAAAAGTGTCAGAATACAGCTTAAAAATCTGGTCATACCATTTGTCTTTTCTCTGCCAGCAAACAGTATATTGCATCAGGAGGGTAGAGAAGCATCTTTTGTTTTTTAAGATCCATTGCTAATAAAAAAAAAATGGTAGCGCTTTAGACAGGAATTTTTCATTAGAAGTCTTAAACATGTACTAGATATTTGTAGGTAAAACTTTAGCTTATGTAATGATCATTCCTTCAGAATTGGTGCCAGTACTTTGGCAGGATCTGTTAATATTCAGGACCATCTTATCAAAACACTTGGTCGGTGAACATCGGACAGTTATTGCCGTTATATTCGGATTTCCAAGGACACGATTCAGAAAGCACAGAAATGTTTGGCATTGTCTAGGAATATCTGAGTCATTATAGATATGTAGACATAATACATGAATACACTTTACTTGTTATGAATATTCAGCCATTCGAAGAGTTACTGATTTTTTGCGATACGCTTGGACATATCGTTGGGTGAATCTTTTAATGATGAATTTCCCATTTAATAATAAGGAGATACATTTAGATTAAAGTTTAAAATCTCAGTATCATAAATATTTGACTAAGACATAAAATGTTATATAGGAATCGAATTGACGTACATGAAGAGTAACTCTTTATTCGATTGTTTATTTTTTAATGGACAAGCAACTTGAAAATAAATAAAGCACCCCCTTTTTGGCGATAGAACATTTCACGTCAAACAAAGTAGTTTTAAAAATGTATCCCAATATTTCCATTGGAGGAAATTGTATTTCCTTAATGTTGTAATATCCCAAATTCTGTACTGCTGGATTTGGTAAGAATAAATCATAGATAAGGTTCAAACCATGCAAATCATCTAATCATAGTACTATTAAGATAATTTTAAATAATATAGTAATAAGGAGATGTGGTATGATTACCAATGAGACAACTATCCACCAAAGTTCAAATAAAGTGGATGTAAGAAATTATAGGCAATCGTACGGCCTTCAGCAATGAAAAAAAACATACCGTATAGTCAACTATAAAAGGCATAGACATGAAAAATATTAAAGAATTCAATTTAGAAAACTAACGGCCTAATTTATAATAAAACAATTTACGATAAAACAAATGACAGATGAACCAACGACAAATACTGAACTACAGGCTCCTGACCTGGGACAGGCACATAAAGAATGTGGGGTAAAACATGTTTTTGAGCGCTAACCCACTCCCCTCCCTTGCCCCCGCCCTAACCTGTGACAGTGGTATAACAATGGTAAAAAGGCTTAACTCATCAGATCGATTCAAAGCAGAAAAACATCAAACAAAAACCCAGACCGGACGTTGCAGGGTATTTATCTATCCCTCATTCCTAACAACAAAAAGGAATCAGGCCGTTAGTTTTCGTGTTTGAATTGTTTTTTAAACTTGTTAACTTTTTTTTTTAGTACAGATCTGAGAGTACTTTCAGTTACTGACAGCTAGTTCAAAGCCAATAACAACCAATAAAAAATAACCTAATCCATTATAATAGAATGGGAGTGTGGAAATAAAACAGTGTAGTTCTGACAAAAAACATAGAGTGCAGAAATCTCGTATTATAGTTGTATAGGGAGATAAACCGTTGAACTGTGATCTCAAATATATAGCTAACTCCATTTTTATCAACAGTGGACATATATCACTATAAGATTCACAAGACGATATCGTTATACAATGTCGTATATCAGAAGAAACAATGTGTTTTGATTTAAGCCGAATCTATAGTGACAATATATTCAATTTAGAGCTTGCAGCAAACAAGAAAATTAAAAGATGTGAACTTTAGTTTTTTGGTAAATATTCCACCATGTGACGAGTTGCTGTTTTTTTCTAGATACATTCGAACTTTACCGTTATGTTATTGTGCATCATAATTTGTAAATTCATTCCTTTTTTTCATTTTTTTCCACATGCGAATTGAAGGCTCCCGTAACTATACCCTTTTTTAAAATTACTCCTCTCTTAATATCTTACAACTTGGGGAATTACTCAGCTCATAATTTGAGCAATGGCTATTATTTATATGTTTTATCACTGGTCAGAGACAATGACAATTTTTTATCCCCAAAGTTCTATCAACTTACAACTCACATTTCATGAGTTAGACAACAGTTGATAGGATAGTTCACGCTGAATTTCCTGTCAACCACTGTTGCGCAAGCTTCCATAGTTCGAGCAAATAAACTCTTTACAACAGATCAGGATTCAGGGAATTCGATGGAAAATATTTTCAATATTAGCTGAGATGATTTCCCAAGGGCAATACTATATTATTTAATTTTTTGGTAATACATTTTATATTTCTTTTATATTTGTCAGTTTTCTCTGTTGAATTTTTCGTTTTCAGTCAGATATGTTGGCTCCATTATAGCATCACCAGACAGCCAATCTTAACTTGGTACAGGTCATTAAGGTCGATAACAAGTGTATACCAGTTGCAACGGTCAAACGGTAATCGATGTGTTCTAAAACATGTCACAATGTAACACCAGAACTGTTACAACAAAGTTATGTACAGAACGACTAAAATCGACACTATAAATGAGTTACAGTCACAGCCATTTATATAGTGACCGAAACGATGTGACTGTGTCTCGAATCACGAGAGAAATGTTGTCGTCATCTTATAAAGTAAGATACCAGCATAGTGGTCTAATATAAAATAGAGAATGGAAATGGGGAATGTGTCAAAGAGACACCAACCCGACCAAAGAGTAAAAACACAGCCGAAGGCCACCAATGGGTCTTCAACACAGCGAGAAAATCCCGCAACCGCAGGCGGACTTCAGCTAGCCCCTTAACAAAAATGCGTACTAGTTCAGTGAAAATGAACGTCATACTAAAATGTATATATATAAATAGCGATTGTATCTGAATCTATCTTGACATTTTGACTGAGGGTGGATTCACACGATGGATGACGTACATGTATTTTCCTATTTTATAGACACATCCAGGTCTCACTTTATTTGGTTCCTTAAGTTGTTTAAAGAAATGTTTTTTTTTATTATTTTGGTTGTATATTCAAAAGTGCAAGATTGAGCATCGGCAAACTACTGTTGATACGATATTACAGAGCTTGCGTTTAATTCTAAGATTTCTTGGATAGCTAAGTGGGTGATTTGATTAAGCCACATGGAACATATTCGTCACAGATACCACAAATAAGTTCCACTTGTTGTTGCCATCATCCTTTTCTCTTACTTAATCTCGATTATACTATTAACAATTGCAAATTACAACCCAAATTTATTCTGCCATTACCAATGAGATTAATTGAACTGGAACTTTATATCTTAGTTTTGTGTGAAGTCTTGTGTTGATTACTGTTTTCTTTGGCCATGGTGACGTCTGTTTTTCGACTAGTGATTTATGATTGTCCCTTGGTGTCATTTATTTTGTTTACCTCTTATTTTGTCCACACCAATTTGTAAAAGACCTTATAGTATATGTTGTAAATTTTATTTCAAGTTTAATAGGATAGATATGATCAACTTAGTCAATAAAGTTGAAAGCAAATATAAATAATAACATTTTGTTGTTGGTATCTTCTTTTATTTACTATCTAAATATATCCATTATCAAATTCAAAATTGAATGGTCTATCATGTGTTGGTTAAGATCCTTTTGTTCTTAATTTCCCTTCTGCTTATCCAACACAACCACCACAACAGCACTTGTTGTTTCCGACGCACCTCGATGATCCTGCACAGAATTTCCCAACACAGAAAGAAAAGCAACCATCAATATTAAAACCACAGTCCACAGGGGGAAAGCACGTTTCAACAGCATCAGTATACCTCAATCCTATAAGATATTGACAGTTACTCTTTGAAACATCATTCTAAGTATAAGGTCAATTTCATATTTAAGAAAAGGTATTCATAGTTACTAAATGAATAAACAGAAAACATGATATCGAAAGATTGAACCTTTACCTACGAATTACTCATTCTTTGACCCTATTATACACTCTTCTTGTTGTTTTGTTTGCCTTTTTGCCTTTTTAGGGAAGGGGTGGGAGGTGGGGTTATCTGCTACATTGATGTCTCATTGACATATACACCATATTTATGTTTTGCATTTGCCTAATGTTAAAGAAAATAGAAAATGATCATGACTGGTGCTTTATTGATAATTACGTTTCGGAGCGAAAATTGGTAAGTTGGGTTCCACAAATTAAGAAATATTTTTTACACATGACACCCTTAAAATAATCTGTTTTAGATTTGTTTGAACAGCCCCATTGTTTAAAGACATTTTAGAATTATCCATTCTTGATTAGATGGTTTAATACCTGTTATAAATTGTTAGTTTCCTTCTTGGATATCGCTAGCACAGTAGCTCAGTAGCTCAGTACTTTGATAGATTGGCATGGAATTACGTATATAATTTTATAAAATTCGCAGTAATAAAACTTAGGAATTTTGATATTAAAGAACATATCTACTCCGTTTCAGAGTTTAAGTCTTTTCGGTTGTATCAATTTACCAAAGCTCGATATTATAAGTTATATTTCCTACTTTTGCTCTCGAATATTACTGAATGGACTGAAGGGATATTAATTGGAAAATTGCATATCTAGTTTTGTCAAATTAGTACCTGTTAATGTTAATAACAAGCGAGAATAGTCGTTTCAGTTATCATTGAACTTAAGATTATAAGAGCTTATAAAGAGGCAACAAATACCAGACAGAGAATCAAAACTCAGAAGTCGATGGGAAACTGATAAAATCATGGCAAAATATGAAAAACGACAAAAGACAAAGTATATTATAAAGCCGCTTCTGCTCTACATGTGACACTGATTTTAGAGTTGAACGATTATAGGATGCAGCAATTAATTACGTACTATACTGTATGGATTTTGATCACTGTTGAAGGCCGTATGGACACATGTATTTGATTACTTCCTCGTTTGTTTGTCTCTAGTTGATATTTGTTTCATTAGCAACTATACAATAGCTCATTATTTTCATATAGTTAGGGCGTGTTTATCTCAAACGGATATACTCTGAATTTGGCATTTGTACATCATTGACTCTTCTGGAACACATGTGTTAACTCTTTCTTGGTGGGGTTCGTGTTGCTCAGTATATAGGATTCTATGTAGTGTATTGTGGACTTGTTGCTCAGTATATAGTATATAGTATTCTATGTAGTGTATTGTGGACTTGTTTGTCTTTTCGTCGTTTTTTGTTTTGTTTTTTTGTCAATTTTTTTTCGAGTTTTGAATGTATCTTTGGTATTTCCGCCTCTTTTTTGTACTACTGTTAAAGAGACAGGTTGAGTCGGATACATACGTGGAAACTTACAAGAAAACAGTCTTCGATAAAGCTAGTTATCATTCCCGAAATAATTATCCCTATCCAAGCCTACCAGATTTGGGCGTATCTAACTCTTACATGTCGCTTATGGAGGGGATACAGCCATTACCAAATTTAACGCATTTGACATTTGAACACATGGAAGACGAACTTGCTACCGCTTTTCAATTTGATTCAGGGCCTAACATGAAATCTTGATCTGACAAAAAAAAAATTAAATTTACCAGACCTGTTACAATAACATTCAGACACAAGTTTCACATAAACTCAAGAACAAACTTCACCTTTCAGCTTGCAGCAATCAATGAAGCTAGGCATGTGTATAAATATAATCAAATCACAATGTGAAATGAATTTACTAGCGCGTCTACAACGCGGCCATTATTTACAAACTCCGTCACGAAGGATATTCATATACCCAAGGCCTACTCGGGACACGGTTGGTTAGAATATGCCTTGTTTTTGCAGAGGAAAATATTTATAAACACTAAATGGATTCTGGCTACGTATAAAAAGTAATGCTTATTAGAATGTTTAGTTCCTGCTCTCTAAAATTTTAATTCAAAGTGGAATCGAAAATCCACAATAATAACATTAAATATCGGTAAATTATCTCAGGACGAAAAACATTTACTTACCCGTCAATATTGGTAAATTATCTCAGAACGGAAAATATTTACTTACCCGTCAATATCGGTAAATTATCTCAGTACGGAAAATATTTACTTACCCGTCAAGCATATCAAGATGAAGCAAAATCCAAGGTAGGCACCCATTTTTCAGCAGATGTAGTCCTATAAAGTATTATATGTTTTTATGAAGGAGCTTATTGATATGAAAAATCAGCCAATCGCTCACAGAGTGTTTAAAATAAAAGTAATTGAATTAAAAACTTAAAAAAGCAATATTAAATTGTCACATATCACGAAGCAAAACTATAATCATTAAAGATTTTATTTAAATCTTATTCTATTTTATAATATAACTTACACTTATTCACTGGTAACTCATGTACAAGTTCCTCACGAATAGAGTTGATATAGATCGACATTTGCCCGAAAATTAATATAATCATAATGATAAAATCCATTTGTGCATGTGCATGTAAGTCATTTTACCTACCTGTATCTATATCTAACAAAAATTGTAATGCAAACAAATAGCATGTGGCTGTCTTTATCTAGTACTTTAAAGAAGTTAAACGGACAAGGACATAATTAAAAGTAACGTTCATTGGAGCGATCTTTCTTTAGGGATGTGTCCGATTTCCACGACAGAAATGGGTTAGGTATAAGAATTTAGAGGATAAACAAAGGTGCAAAAATATTTTGATTTATTATTCTTAGCTCATATAGTGACATGTTCTACCGCATGTCTCTTCAATATTGTCATTTCCTTCTGCATGTCTCTTCAATATTGTCATTTCCTTCTGCATGTCTCTTCAATATTGTAATTTACCTTTTAGGTCATATATGTTTGTTGGTCCAATGGAGTTTGTTATAATGTTGCCCCTCAAGCAGGTCCTGTATTTCAAGTCACACAAATATTTTTTCGTTTTATATCCTTAATAATTTAAATTTCAAACGGTAAGCGAGATCGAGAAATTGCAATCATGTCCGTTTTTTAACTCTAGATTTGAATAGTCTTTATGAAAAAAGAATTAATATAGGATAACTGTATGGTAGTTGTTTCATAATGATTTCAAATCTCATTGTTTTCACGTTTTCCTTTTTTTGGATAGATGATTGAAAGACTGTCTACAAAGAAATTTTTCATAAAATTGAGAAAGGAAATGGGGAATGTGTCAAAGCGACAACAACCCAACCATAGAGCAGACAACAGCCGAAGGCCACCAATGGGTCTTCAATGTGGAGAAACTCCCGCACCCGGAGGCGTCCTTCAGCTGGCCCCTAAACAAATATGTATACTAGTTCAGTGATAATGGACGTCATACTAAACTCCGAATTATACACAAGAAACTAAAATTAAAAATCATACAAGACTAACAAAGGCCAGAGGCTCCTGACTTGGGACAGGCGCAAAATTGCGGCGGGGTTAAACATGTTTCTGAGATCTCAACCCTCCCCTATACCTCTAGCCAATGTAGAAAAAACAAACGCACTAATACGCACAGTAAAACTCAGTTTAAGAGAAGTCCGAGTCCGATGTCAGAATATGAAACAAAAGAAAATAAACAAAATGACAATAATACATAAATAACAACAGACTACTAGCAGTTACTGACATGCCAGCTCCAGACCTCAATTAAACTGATTGAAAGATTATGTCTTCATCATATGAATATCAGGCACAATCCCTCCTGTTAGGGGTTTAGTATTATACCATCATGAAATATATGAGAAGAACATAACCCGTGTCATGCCAACAACTGGTTTTAGAATAAATGTGTTTAATTCCGATGCAAAGACCCTATAAGTGAATCAATATTAAAGCCAAAATATCAGCATTTATTTCCATTGTATGGCTCTAATGTTAAAATAATTATCATTAATCAACAAAAACTAATGGTATGCGAAAAAAAATAGTTTCAATAACACTTTGTCTTATTTTGAAATCAAGATTCACAAAATTATACCCCCGTACCTTGAAAGGTTCATTCTTTGGTAAGAAAAACCCAAATGAGACTGCCACTGGAAAATGGCTGTTTATCGAATAGGAAGAGACATTTAACCTATGCAACATGTCACCTAGAAACACCTTAAAGAATTGTTACAAGGGTTCTTAATGTGCCGAGAGTGTGGCACTATCTCTAGATGAGTCATCGGAGTTAACGTTGCGATCTTATTCATCCCGAACAGCAAAACGGATGACCCACCTTGAAAAAGTGTTACTGCCGGTCGGAAGAGGACTAAAAGTGACCATATATTTCGATTCTCTAGTAGTACTTGATGATCGATATAGCTAAAGATCAGACGACTATATTGATATCAAAAGATCTAAGACAGCGAAAACATGTCGCTATTGAGTTAGAATGCCGACATATCTTATCGGTCAACTAATTCACTGATGTAGTGTCGACTGCAGTCGTTCTTCACATATATCTGTTGGGCAGTTTGTTGGTATGGAAAGCACTCTTGATAATGTATTCTGTATAATGTTAAAAGGACATGTATTAACTGAGATATGACTACGCAAACATATATATGCCCTTTATTCATGCTATCATATATCTTCATTCAACTCTCATCTTGATTGATGGGGATTCATGAAATTGAGAATGGAAATGGGGAATGTGTCAAAGAGACAACAACCCGACCAAAGAGCAGAAAACAGTCCAAGGCCACCAATGGTTCTTCAATACAACCAGGAAATCCAGTACCCGGAGGCGGGCTTCAATGACATGTTTCCTACCAAAGATAGCTGGTTCTCTTATTGGCACTCCGGCGTCATTCATTTACACAAATGGGTCATAAAAAAAATAAAGCCAAGATACACACGTATATATAAATATATTCTTAAAGACGGTGGTGTAGAGGACCAACAATCAATCAATATATCTTTAACTGACATGTTCCTTTAAATTGTTCAGTTGAACTGAATTCCAACCTTCAATTGTTAGACGCTACTTCTTTGATTTTCTGTTATGATCACTTGTGTCCTCCTTTTCACCTGTATGGGAATACTTTAAAATGATAATAAGATTTATTTATATTTTTCAAACGTTACGTAATATTCCCCTACTGGCAAAGAGCGCAGTAAAATACATCTTTTCGACATTTGGGCGATAACGTATGGAAAGAAAATAAGGAAATCAAACAAGATAAGACTCATAAGGCTGAATGCCAGTCGCGCCTTATGGCTACTAAAAGACTCATCAGTGACGCTCGAAAAATAAAGTTGAAATTTGAAGCGATATATTCTTGATATATTATATAACCTTATCTGTTAAGTTTCAAGCAATTGAAATTAAAACTACTTTCATTTCCATTTCTGCTCAACATTCATTTATACAACAGGTCTGCGAGAATTATCAACATGGTGTTTATAGAAACTGTTAAAGGGGCACTAGCTGTCAAATTCACAGTCACCGATTAGACTCAAATTCTTATAATTATTATTTGATTTATAACCATGTAAAACATTTATCCAAATTATAAAATGTCTAAAATAAACTATTAGCAGGGCATGGTCTCGATAATATGTAGCTTCGTTTCGTGTGTATTTTAGTATTGACGCCATCTAATTAACTATCGAGTTGACCTCCGAATACTTCCGATAGTCATATAAGCAATATAAACATAAATATAGATATAAATAGAAAGTGGACTCGTGTAATTGGATTTGTCTAGGTCTGTTTAGTTTCATATTATAGATTAAAAATATGTGTTAATCATCGTTTTTACCTGTATAAGAATGATGTTTTTTGGATCGAATCAGTAAATGAAATGATTTAGCTTTGTTTCACTTTCAATGTTAACATTCTTTCCCTTTAAATAACTTAACACGCACAGTGCATGCGTTATACATCTCTAGCTAAGGGGTTAAGTTGAAGTTCACATGAATATGGATTCAATGAGGTCGAATTATTCACTTGCAAGTGAATGATTCATCATCAATGTTTCTTAGCTCATTTTGACAAAATTGAACCATACTGGCTGCTAAAAGCGATTTATTTTTTCACTATTTTACTTTCATTAATGATTGAACAAAAAAAAAATCATACGTTAGACCTTTTATATATTACGTAGCTAGTGCCCCTTAAAGAATATTTAATTACAAGTTAATTTGTTAGACGTTGTGGCAAAAGAAAAACAATGTAATTATAAATATTGCATCAGCATTAACTGAAAGCTTCATTTAATATTGCATTTGTGTTAAATGTCATAGGTCGGATGATATGGCTAACACTTGGTTAGTGGCATATTGTATCTCTATTCCATTCCAGTATTAATTAATTTGTGTGAATACGGTTTCAATTTCCATTGTCTTCTCTTGATCGGAATATATAATCTTGTGCGTTACATTATGCAGAAAACATATTACAAAAATCGTCTTCAACAGAAGAGACGAATATTTCTAGATTCTCTAAAGCTTACCGATTTTCGTCAGTTGTAATGTTAACTGCGTCGAAATTTAGTCCTGTTAAAACTTCGTCTTGAAAAAGCAAATGTAAAACTAGACAATTTTGCTTTGTTAATGACATGGTGGCATTTGTGATAAACCTTTTAGTATTGATTTAATATCCTGTGTGACATCACCAGATCAATGCATAATTACATGATAATGACGGGTTCAGTTCATTTTGTGATATTTAATGTTCAGGTAAGATGAATAAAGGAAATAGTGGGGGTAAATTAAGGCAGTTGTAAGAAGTCAATTAAAAGAAAAATACTTATAATATACTGCTTGAATCGTCTTACTGTTAATACATTTTCAAATTCGGAACAGATTTGCTTACCATTCCGGATCACATGAGACCCATGTTTAATATAGGGTTCGTGTTGCTCATTCGATAGATTTATATGCTGTGTTTCGTGCATTTTTGTTTTGAAGTTCGTTTACAATTTATGAATTTCAATGTAATTTAAAATATTGCATCTCTTTTTTTCTACATTTTACAAAATTACAAACAGTACAAAAAACCCTGACAATTTCAATCATTAAGGAAATACGATAAAGTTTTGATCCCACAGTGAATGTTTGACGAAAGTAATCATACAAGCTATTTTTCACATAGTCAATTCAAATACTGTGGATTTTTTGTTTTCGTGGGTACCAATTTTTGTGGATTGAGGAAACCTACACTTTCGCGGATATTTAATTTCGTGGTTTTGCTAAAGTTTGCATACAAGTTCATAGAAAATTTGTAATTCTTTGCACATCTAAATTCGTGGTTCACCTGAACCCTCAAAATCCACGAGAATTGGTATCCAACGAAAAATAAAGGATCCACAGTATGTACATGTATATTTATATATGTGATACTTTGAGAGATAACTGTTGTCGAGATTTTGACATTTACTGGAAATGTCGGTTTCTTGGACATTTCTATGTTTTGGAAAGACTTACCGAATTCATTTGTGTTAAACATGTTAAAAGATAAACGCAGGCGGACTTTTATTAAGACATCTGGGATATTTTCCTCTTATGATTGATGTGTTTCCCTTGGTTTGAGTTTGTAACCCGGATTTGTTTTCTCTAAATAGATTTATGACTTTTAACACCGATAAACGACTGTTGCCGGTCTTCCACATACGTGTGCTTTGTACTTGTTTAACATGTTTAATATATCTTCTTGGAAATAATTCATCACATTTTCATGATTTCAGTAATAAAATAGCATTTTTGCTGTATATTCAACAATTTAAAAAACAAACTCATCTTTGATTTGTTGATAAAATTGGAACAAATAATCTTCATACATAATTGAGCCAAATATCATTTTCAAAAGTGGGGTCTATGAACTCGGTTTAAAGATAAATCAATCTGATAATAAAAAAAAAACAACATTCGAAACATGCATCTTTTTCCGAAATGTCACAGTTTAACGTTCCGAAAATATAGTTTTACGTTAGAGACGTCATTACCTTGCATGTAACTGTATCATATGCCCTTTAGGTATCTTTGTTAATTTTGTCCGCCAGTCCGAGTCTCTTTAATAGGGGCTGATTTCATTATCAAAATAAAGTTCTCTTAAACTAACGTTCTAAATAAACATGCAGGTGTTCGCGTTTTGTGCATAGCTTACCACTCTAAAATTAAAGTCCCGTTGAACAGCAAGGAGGCTTCTAGAAGATCCAGATATTGTTTACACGTTTAAACTAATAACGCATCAAGCTGATGCAGAATATGGATTCATTTTTTAAAAGCTCAGTGAAAATGTGACATAAATATCTTTGGGACAAATGGAAGGATGAGCAACCAGACATATAAAAGTTGATAAACATGACTGTAATAAAGTCCTATTCCTTCTGCAGTTTTTTTTTTTTATTACTATAGTCCTGCAGATTGGTTTGATGATAAAAGCACCAAATTTTGCATGGTAGTAGTTCTGGATGTTTCTACGGACTCACAATTAAACTTCAATATGGCGGGTTTTTCATTGATGGCCGCAACAGAATATCAAGGAAATCAATATATATCACTTATTCAAGGTAACACATGTAACATGAAATGTAAAGTTTGGCATGAAAGTAGTGCCTGGTGTTTAAAACAATTTTAAATCATGAATTCAACTTAAATTTTTCCAAAATGGGCACCACAAAATATCAAAATCAACAAATATACCTTATTTTAGTTCAACTTTGTCCTATAAGCAAGATTAGTAGTGCAGGGTGCTTCAAACAAAACTAGGTATGGACTCACATTGAAATGTCAATCTGGCCGCCATAAGATATCAAATCAACAAATATCAATAAGGATTCAAATTAAGTTTTGAAGTTCTTTCAGTAAGACTAAGTGCATAATATTACCAAGCGTATGTCACGTTCATATACTAAAGCCAAACACCAAAAGATTAGGAGGAACGTATAGAAAAGCGTAACTCCTGTACTTTTCTTTGATAACAGAAGCCTACAACAAGAGATAGACACTGGCGTTATTCCAATATTTTAGCTAAAATAAGATATAATGTATACTTTTCGACTCATAAACTTTATTTTTTCTTCAATCGGAAGAAGACATAGTATACAAAATGTATGTTGTAAGGATCTTAAAACAGCAGTAGTCTTAGCTTGCTAGGCTATTAACAATGCTAGTATTTGCTTTTCTGTTAAATGATCATTTTGGTGGTGCAATAAAACACGAAATTGCAACAACAATACGTGAAAGGCCTGCACATGCAAGTAGTTCAAAATACTAATCACAGTCATTGAAACATTTGTCGATAACTGTTTGGCCAAATAATCAGATGCAGTCAAGTTATGCCATTGAGGCAAATTAGATGCTATCGACTTTAAGTTATATTCAACTTAGATAAAACCATCGCTTAATATATAAAGTCCGCCAAAAGTAGAGCACCACCGTCATATAACTGGCAAATTTTATAACTATTATCAAAAAATTATTAACTCCGATAAACCCGTCAAAATTCATCTGCACGTTTAGAAATACACTGTTTCGATACCTTTAAATTTTCTTCCTATTGTCCATCGTACAGGTGAAATTTGACCTTTATCAAGTCATTGTGTAATATGACAAGGCGTAAGTTATCTGTTGCTGAACGTTGGCAAGCAATTGACATGTCAAATGCCGCGGTTGTAGCACTAGGAGCATAGGTAACCATTTTAAAGTTAATCACACCGTCATTGTCAGACTTTTACAACGTCATGTTAACATAGAAACTGAGACTTAGGTCCGGAAGACAACGTTAAACTACCCATCAAGGTGACAGGCTGCTTATTCGTCGTGCTAAAGCCAACCCATTTACTCCTGGTCCCGCAGCGTAGACACCACTGGCATCCATATCGAGTTAGTGTTCGAACATTGGTCCGTCGACTTCAAAGAGTCAATCTAAGAGCACGTCGTGTTGTCAAGAGACCTGCCCTAACAGTCTGGCACCGTATAATCAAGTTTCAATGGGCTAATTACCATCGACGCTGGAACATGAGAAACTGGCAAATATTCATTGGACAGATGAGAATAGGTTTCTGTTACTACCAGTAGACGGCAGAATATGAGTTTGACGGGGAAAAAACCCTGCCTATGACCGAAATAACATTTGCATTCGATGCTAGTGGTGTTACAGTATAGGATTGCTTCTTATACAATTGTAAGCCGGGTATTCAAATTCTGCAGGGTAAAATGAAAGAACAGACATACAGGGATTTGATGGTTAGAAACATTGTAGTACGTCGTTTTGATAATCACAATCTAGCGTCAAGACCCTTCTTCATGGACGACAACGCTAGACTACACAGGGCAAGGATTGTAACCGAGCACAAATAGCAAGAAGAAATTGACACTTTCTTTTGGCCTTCCATGTCTTCAGACATGTACCTATCTAACATGTTTTGGATGCCATTGGCAGAAATTTCAATCGCAGAGATCCGCCTTTGCAAAATCGTGGCGATTTAAAAGTGGCAATTGTTGTGAAACTTAAATTCTGTTTCTGATTTATGTAATTTACACTATTTCTTTGAACGCAAAAATTTAATGCATAGAACCTGCATACGTTATCAAACTTTAGTTATGGTTTGTTTATGGTATATGTTAGCAAAATTGCTACTTGAATGTTTTCTCTTTTCGAGGAATAACTAATTTTTAAAGATGAAAACAATTTAGATGCAATAAAAAGTGTTGTAACTTTTGGCGAACTGTATATAGATATTGCAGCATTGTACTTGCCTAAATTGGCAAATTCGTCACAACCTTATGCTTTTACATACTAGTAACTTCTGGTAATTTAACCAATATATATCATGTGCCAGCCCAACTGTTCGTATTACGTCTTTAATTTAGAATATAATATTTCAAAGGATAAATATAAATCATTTATACCAACCAAATATAACCATACGTTATATACTTACATCTAGTAATTACCGTTTTACGAACATGCACTTTTGCAATATCTTGGCGATTTAAGAGTTACAATTATTGATAAATGGAATAGATTTCCTCAACTAAAGTTCATTAGGCTTGTACAGACTATGCGAAGCCGTGTTATGGAGCTGAACCGAAAGAGTGGTGGTTACAGATCCTATTGACTCAAATATTGACATTAAATTTGCCAAACATACCAAAGATTTTTTGTAGAGAGTTTTAATGATATTGGGTGATTTATTGCTGTAAATAAAAATCACAGTGAAACTTAAATTCCGTTTCTGATTTATGTAATTTATACTATTTCTTTGAACGCAAAAATTTAATGCATAGAACCTGCATACGTGACCAAACTTTAGTTATGGTTTGTTTATGGAATATGTTAGCAAAATTGCTACTTGAATGTTTCCTCTTTTCGAGGAATAACTGATTTTTAAAGATGAAATTATTAGATGCAACAAAATAAGTGTTGCTTATCTTTAGAACTAGACTATTTACCGGATTTGTAATAACATGAGCAACACGACGGGTGCCACATGTGGAGCAGGATCTGCTTTCTCTTCCGGAGCACCTGATATCACCCCCAGTTTTTGGTGGGGTTCGTGTTGCTTAGTCTTTATTTTTCTATGTTGTGTCTTATGTACTATTATTTGTCTGTTTGTCTGTTTGTCTTTTTCTTTTTAGCCATGGCTTTGTCAGTTTATTTTGATTGATGAGTTTGATTGTCCCTCTGGTATCTTTTGCCCTCTTTTAGTCGGACTGTATATATGGATGCTAGGACAAGGAAATGTGGTACTAAATGACCAAATGCACAGTTACATCTGTCGTTTTTGAATGATCCAACTATCCATTTATCTACAGAACTAGATAATTCCATCTATGTAACATTCATGTTGTATGTGGGTATATGGTTCCTCCTCGAATCCTTGTAGTTTTACAACAGCAGCCTTTGACAATATTGACAACCAAAAGAGTACAATTACAGCTAAAGAATCGTTACACAGTACAACACTTTCAATATTGCAGCATTTTACTTGCCTAAATTGGCAAATTCGTCACAACGTTATGCTTTGACATAACCTCTGGTAATTTAACCGCTATATATATATATTATGTGCCAGTCCAACTGTTCGTATTATGTCTTTAACTTAGAATATAAAATTCCAAAGGATGAAGATAAATCATTAATACCAACCAAATATAACCGTACGTTATATCTATTAATTACTGTTTTACGAACATGCACTCTGTCAATTGTTTAACAAGAAATACATATATGCCATCCTGGTATAACAAGTGAATTGTGCAACTCTATCCTTACATGGTATAAAGTAAGTTAGCAAACAGATGGCTTGACGCAGATGATAATGCAAACATTAAATATGTCGGGACAGCCTTCCACATGAAAAGCCAAGAATAATGGCCATCAGCCTTTAAATATCATTCTGAATTGACCAATGTTTTAGGAAGGTAGAAAATATGTCATTTCGAGAATAGAATTCAACAATGTCTTAATATATTCCGAGACTTGTATTCATTATCACAAGATCTATTATATGTGTGCTTTTGTACAATCGGTGTGGAACATGTCAAACATATATCTACCAGATTAAAAAATATTGAGTATGGAGATGAGTATTGCGACAAAAGATTCTTTTCAGAGGCTCTCCTTCATCATGAACAAGATATTTCCAATAGGTGTACAAAGATTCAGACATAATTTTTACTGAATACGAGACCCTGGTGAAAAGTATGTAAATAAACTCATCATAAATACCAGGATTAAAATGCTGTACGCCAAACTTTGGTTTCAGTGTAACTCAAGCTTATTAAAAGTTGAAGAGCTATTAACCAAAAGGACAAGAACGTATAGCCAAAGCCGGGCAAGGAATCACAGCTTTGCATGAGGGAGATATATTAATTCCTTTATTTTAGATAATTTAATAAATTTTGTAACAGCAAATTTTAAAAACACAAAACCCGTATTTTCATGCCAGTACCGAAGTGCTGGCTACTAGGCTGGGGATATCTTCGGGGACTATTAATCGCATGCTTGTATAATCAAACCCACAATTCTTCAGAAAATATGAACGAATCAGCTTGACGATATATCTTGGAATGGATTTAGATAGTATTGATTTAATAAGTAAATGCAAAATAAATGGATCCCACATAAATGTCATTAAAACAGATGTCTATCAGAGATTAAATGACAAGGATATGAAATTCTACCAGAGAATATCTGACATAATACATTAAAGTATATGAGAGCTGTTTCCTTTTCCAA
Source organism: Mytilus coruscus (assembly GCA_017311375.1). NCBI lineage: Eukaryota > Metazoa > Mollusca > Bivalvia > Mytilida > Mytilidae > Mytilus > Mytilus coruscus. Next base: position 97,436,139 of record CM029598.1, read on the forward strand.
GTAGAGTACTCTTTAAACATCATTTAAATATAACAAGCATGTGTATGCGTTGTTGTGCTAAGGATACCCCTCAACATTAAAGGCCTCGTTAAACAGTAAGTAGGAGTCTAGCAGATCCATCAATCATTTACATGTTATGTTAACAGTGTCAAACTTAGGATAGAATATGAAGTCATTCTGTTCGGAGGTCTTGAGAACAATGTGAAATGACATATTTGGACAAACGGACAGACGAACAACAAGACAGGTGGAAATATTACTGCAATAAACTCCCACTCTGTAATAAGGAGGAATACATATGTATTATTCATATTTTTGACGACAATTTATAGATCTTGGAATGATGTTTTAGTATTGTTTTAAAACGTCAATGAAAAACCAAAGAGATGCGAAAAACTTTTCATTAAAACAGATATCTATCAGAGATCAAACGACAAGGATATGAATAATATATTTTACGGGATAATACTAGACATAATACATTCTTTAGATTTATAAAAAAACCCCAAAGAAATGTGCAGTCAAACTCCGTCCATTTGTTGATTTCGCTGAACATTTCACATTCCCTACATTAGTAAGTGAAAAGTATACGTCTAGCCTCCCGGTCGACCAAAAGGACGGGGAGTTTGATATGGAAAACACAATTACGACATTTAAAAGTAAATATTCATTAGTTAAAACATTTTGTAAAAGTCAGCTGGAAATAAGAATTAAACCCAAAAGGACATCATTGGCAGGTAAATTCAGTTGTATATGTTGTCACATTACACGCGTCTAATTTTTCCTCATTAGGAACATTAAAATGCAAGTGATAATATTGAATTCAAGTAACAGCTGTTTCACCACAACTCTACAGTAGTTTAATAGTATTACGTAAATGTCATTATTTTAAAATGTATTATTAATCAGTGACAGTGAATATTACTTCTACTGTTCAGTCTACTTTTGATAATAACCACTTGACGTGGTTCGGTACTTATACATCCCGTCATTGTGTTATTGTGCTATTGTAAATTTTGTATTCTTGTCTTTCATTTTTGCTAATGTGCTTTGTCTGTTTGCCTTTTTGTTTCTTTGTTGACATATTTGTTTGTTTTATAGTGATTAAGATTATAAGACAATGTTGACTGCTGTACCCTATTTTGACATTTTAACGTATTGTGTCTGTTTGTTTTCTTCGCAAATCGTTGTCAATCAAACGGAATTTTATGCGACTGTCATACAAGTGAGAGGTTAAGCTAGCTATAAAACCAGGTTTAATCCACTATTTTCTACATAAGAAAATGCATGTACCAAGTCAAGACTATGACAGTTGTTATCCATTCGTTTGCTGGGTTTGAGCTTTTGAGTTGGCCATTTGATTAGGGACTAACCGTTTGGAACATTCCTCGGAGTTCGGTATATTTGTTATGTTACTTTTATAAATTGTCATCTAATTCGACTCCATGTGTCTGATAGCTGGTCATTAATACAGGTTCAATTCAGAAAAGCCTGTTAACACAGAAGTCTTATTATTCGTAATTCAGGATTTTTGCGAAAGGTTAGATTTCAACATGTTTGATGTTAGGGTTGCTGTTATTTTTCATATGTTTTACTTGGGTTTCTTTGAGTTTATACAATTATAGACGGTTGAAAATTTTAATTTCCAGAACTGACAACAATAGAAGATTATTTCACTAAGGGCGCAGTCCGAAGTGAGAAAAATTTGTAGGATTGACAATATTGGATAAACACCGCTTCAGATTGCCCACATTTGTTTAAATATACTATCGGGTCCTGCGAACCATTGAAAGTACATGTTAAAGAAGCTCTTAAACATTCTTCACTATAGTAGCACATATTTTGTCAAAACATTTACGTCATAGAATTATTTTGTGACTTAAGATGTCTCATATGTACAGTCAATGAAGACTCTTTCTGTACAGTATTGGTGGTCTTGAAAAGGGTCGTTTGTGAAATTTACCTCGGCACCAGATGGATTTCAAGTACTTGTTTCTTCGTCACTCCTGTCCATGGACTCGTTCTTACCTGGACGTTGCAATTTTGTAGATACATAGGTCAATGACGTTATTTTGATGGGAAAAGTTAAATCACAAAAATACTGAACTCCGAGGAAAATTCAAAACCGAAAGTCCTTAATCAAATGGCAAAATCAAAAGCACAAACACATCAAACGAATGGACAAAACTATCAGATTCCTGACTTGGTACAGGCATTTTCTTATGTAGAAAATGGTGGATTAAACCTGGTTTTAAAGCGCCGAACCTCTCACTTGTATGACAGTCGCATCAAATTCCATTATATTGACAACGATGTATGAACAAAACAAACAGACACAATAGGTAAAATGACACAATGGGAAACTTTTAATATGCGACAAAGTTTTCAAGTTCTTGCGTACAAGGGAATATTGATCACGGAATCACTTGAATAATGAATTCAGATAATGGAACACAATTATCAATGAGAAAAACTCGTATAAAAACGAGAGGATCAAAGTTATATTAAATGTTTAATTACAGGGTAATTCATCGCACATTATTATTTTTAAGGTTAGTCGACATTCCTCATGTTCTTTGCATTAAAATGATAATTACGCCATACATTCACTTTTTCCTGTATGCGTTTTCATACATCGTGTTTATCCTATGTCAGCTTATGGTGGTTATTTCAAATCTTTTGTAAATAAAGGTGTCATAAAATCCGCCTCGCGCCAAAACATCTAACTTTGACTTATTACGACTGTACATGAACATAGTACAGGATTAGTATGAAAACACCCATTTAATAACACTATAGTGGAGTAATTCCTTCTCAATCTGTAAACGTTATGTTGAAAATTAGAAAATGTTGAAATACAAAAGAATTAAAGTGAAATCGGGGATTTAGCTGTTACGAAAACACACATGGTATACAACGTGACTGTGTCAATGCAAATTAATTCAAATATAACATATTAAAACATTCATCTATATTCATAAATTATCTGTTTACAAAACTTTTAATTGTTCGAAATACTTGTGATTTTTACCCCAGGAATATATTAACTTATATGTATTAGGGAACCTTCGGTATTTCCAGTCCTAAATGGTCATCAACTTTGTCATTTATTTGGCAATTAATGTTTGTGATTCGAGCGTCACTTGTGAGTCTTTTTAGACGGATTGCACGTCTGGCGTACACAATTAAAAGTCTTGGTGAGTTCTTGTCTAGTGATTCCGTGACCAACATTCCCTTGTATGCAAGAACTTGAAAACTTTGTCTCATACATTCATTGTGTTTTTTAACCTGCATTTTGCTTTGATATTTATCACGACATTATCCAAAGGTGTCACAGTAAAATAAAATGCAAATTAATAGTTTCAACTTAAATGGTAATAGAAACAATTTCAACAACACCAACAATATAAATACATTATACAAAATAATAGAATAAGAAACAATATCAACAATAACAACAATATAGATACAACATAAAAAAAATAATAGAAACAATATTAACAATATAGATACATCATATAATAATAATAATACAAACAATATCAGCAATATCAGCAATATAGATACATCATAAAACAATAGAAATATAAACAATATCAACAATATAGATACATCATAGAAATAATGATATCATTAATATCAACAATATCAACAATATCAACAATATTAACAATATAGAAACAATATCAACAATATAGAAACAATATCAACAATATAGAAACAATATCATCAATATAGAAACAATATCAACAATATAGATTCAATATGATTCAGATTTTTCTTTTTTATACCTTCATATTAAGTTCGAAATGTTTGGGATATTTAGATTATTATCATAAATCTATGATGAAAATAAGAAACATGATATTGACGACATTGTTATATTCCTGACAAAATTTATGACTTATTCTTAATCGATATTAAAACTTGACAAAATCGCTTATATAGAAACAAATTATTTTGATATTAATTGCGTGAAATAACATATTTGAACCAATGTAATGCGTCAGTATAATACATTTGTGGATCGATTGTTAGTTAACGTTTTGCTTTATTAACGTTCGATGGCGAATGGTTCACGCATATTTTGACGAGATCAAATATACAATACTTCTATAAGACTAAAGGGACGTTGAAACGGTGACTACCATACATCTTTTGAGGGCCAATGTAATGATGGACAGACAGGAATAAAGTATGCTCCTAATTTTAAAATAACTAAAATCAAAATTCTTTTAAAATTGTTTGAAGACATTTATACCAATTATTTTTTACTGATGTATTTCTATAGGAGCGAGGAAGAACCGCTTCGGGTATTTGATACAATTGTGTAGTTCTCGTTTGCTTTTGCGACATATAATGGTACCATTGTATTCTTTTATACATTTTTTAATGTTGAAAACGAAGTTTTAAATAAATGGGAAAATTGTTAATTAATCATTTATAGACAGTTCTCTTGATTCCCTTTTGTTTGCAACATATCGAAAATTAAATACACAGAAAACAAATTATCGTTGTCATAGGAAAAATTTTGTTGCTAGGGAGAAATTACTATGTGTATACTCTGTGGTATAGAGTAATAACATGACAAATTAAATGAAATATATGAATGGGCCAAAACGACATTTATCGCTTCTTGTCCTTTAAAAGAGTCTTCACATCCACTGCATTTGGCCTGAGAAAACAGTTATTTCGTAGTGCATTTCTTTTAGACAAAAACGCAAATTAAAAGAAATCTCACCTGCTCTTTCCAAAAAGATTTTTACAGTGTAGTGTACTACTTTTGGGACAAATTGTATCAAAATTGTAGAAAGCATATTGGCTCTAACTAAAAAATTGATAATTTTATGTTAAGGAGTCTGTAATTCAGTTTGACAGCTTCAGACATCCTAATGTTTTACCTTTTCAAACCGGACCAAATCACTACTATACCTAAACATTCATGCCCCATTTTTTACATATAATTTCATCCCCTACTTACTATTTTAGGCATAAAATATAAAGAAATAAATTTGGAAGGTGTATGAAAAAGTGGCAAGTTAAACTGTCCAAACTAGGGATTCTATTCGCAGACAACGAAAATCAGAGGACGATAACTGTGTCCCCGGACCTATTATGATCACTGACGGTTAGTTTTCGTATTGACAATCAATCCACAAGTCCTTGTTTTTTTTTCTCAGTAAAACTACAAATTGGAATTTAAAGAGTTCAAATTCTAGTAAGATGCTTTAACGTAACAAACAATGTGCTTTGCATCTGGTGAAATTATTGTTGTCGTGGACTCTAACCTATATCTCACCTAGGTATTTAATTCAAATTCGAAAAAATAAAACACAAGGAAATCGTTGTTTTATTCACTGCGTACATGCTGCTGTTGAAATTAGTTGGTAAGGTTTACAGATTGTACATAACTCTTGTTGTATTTGTATATTTGGGTTGGGGTTGAGTTGGGGTGTTAATTTGTCAACGACGGAAACGACGGAAATCATTATTGTGAAAGTGTATTTGATTCACTCAAAAGTGATAATGCAGATGTCTGATGTTTTCATCTATTAGACTATTTTGTATACATTTCTCTTATCATGAACAAGAATTGTAGACACTTTTGAGAGAGATAACTCAAATTAAGAGATAATTATATTGAACTGAGTTTCTAATCACCCTGACTAATTAGGTGCCCAGTTTGCAAGATAAGACAAATCCGTTTGGTACTTTTTGGGATTACAACAGTTAAATACCGATGTTCAATAGATATAAATGGATTAAGCGAAAACAATCATTGTCGCAAATTAAACCAAAGAGAAACACATCAAATATAAGAGGAAAACAACGAAACAACAGAAACACTGAAGTGCAACAAAAACAAAAGCCAACATACATGAAACGGACTATTTGATAACAACTGCCATATTCTTAATGTCTTAATTGATTAATCGTTGGGAATCGTTTAACATGTTACCTTTCAGTACGACACATCCCCGAGTCTCAAAGGTTGACGGGTTATATACCTGTTTCGTGTATATTAAACTTTTATTATTGTAAAATGATATTCAGAATCAGCATGAATGTCAGTCTATATCTTATATATTCACACTATAACATGATTAAAATAAGAACACAATAAGCATTACTTGTATATTCAATTGAATATATAAAATATGTTTTATACATAATAAGTGTTTAAAACAGCACTTATATATTAGTTTTCCCGAACTGTAAATACGAAATGCATTTAACTCATCGTTAAAGGCCTTATATTGGTCTGTAGTGATTCAAATTCGTGTTATTTAATCTTTGATGTGGTATTGTCTCATATATTGATATATGAACTTTTAAAATAAGTACATTTAAAATTGAAATTACAACGTATTAACAAATTTAATCTTTAAAATACATATTAGTCACAAATAGCATTTCAAATAGTTAAAGTTAATAACACTAATTTATGAATAATATGTACTTATCATAAGATTAATTGAAATATTAACAAATCAATAATAATTTAAATGACATATTCGTAATTAAAATCAATACATAACATTACAGCTATAAGAAATTTATACGATAAATTATAACTAATAAGAACATTGAATATTCAAATTCAATAACGAAAAGTACATGATAGTTAATACGTTTACATAAATGCAAGATTGTCTTTAAAAATTCTGAATCAAAAACTATAAGAATAGTTATTTATTACAATGAACTATATGCATGAGAATTATGCAAAACAATTACAATGGTAATAAAGTATCTTTATAAAAGTTTATTGAAGTTCCGTTTAAGCATGATTTATAATGATTACCCAATTAAAATGTTCATGATACGAATTTATCGTAAAGTCAATTCAGTTCTAATATTATATTTTAAGACATTACCTAAGAAATATATAAGCATTAAATGATAGTCAATTAAGGATAAGAATTTCAACGAATTTAACGTTGCTAGATTGTACATAAATTTGTTATGTAAATGCTATATGAAAGGACAATTAACAACAGATCTAAATACATGTAATTAGAATACTACATTGTAATGAAGTAAAGATAATTCAATTGCTGCATATACGTTAGAATTATACCATCTCAAAATACAATTTAGTAGTTCAATGATATATTTCAATGAAATTATTGCTAGATATCTAAATTAACATGTAACGAAAATTAATATAAATATGTATGTTTCAGTTAAATTATCAATCAAAGGTAAATCTAGATAGTGATCATTAGTATTTATTGCATATGAATTAGTACGTAAAATAGCTAAATGCATTTAATGAATAGAAGATTCATTTTTTATACCATACATTTAGTTCTTACATTGATAAACTAATTCAAGGCAATACTGAAGTTAAATATTCAATACATTACTAGAATTAGAATTCAGTTTTTTAACACTTGATTATAAGTTAATTGATTATAATTACAATGTTCTATATGATTTAGATTATTTCAATTAATGTATCTTCTAATATCATAGTCTTATTAAATTATTCATATGTGATTATCGACATAAATTACCTCTATTATTGTAATAAGCAATGTAATCTCATTGATCATTGAACTTTAATGCAAACTATAGTTAAAATTTTATCTAAGTAAGAATTATGAAGACATTATAATGTTTGAGTTAACATTTTAGGAACGACAACTTGTATATAATTGAATATGTAATAATTATACTTAGTGCTGATTTATTTAATTAGTTATTGTAAGTTGAATACGTTTAGTAAAATAACTTTTCGATAATTATAGGTAATTATAAGACTAATGTTATAGTTTTCCAAATTGATCATGATTTAATTAATTACAAATCGTTATGAATAATTCTTTTAATCTTAGAATTGAATTATTAAGAATTCATAGATTCAATCTATAATAGATTTAATTAGCTAATTGAATTAATATTCAATTGTTGATAGTTTCATACCATATTAACATACAATTACAATATTGAATTAATATTACGTATTCTCATATTAAATTATCTAGTCTATAATAAGTTTAGATCAATAGAATTACTAGGTAAACAATTATGTTGTTATCTAAAATTTTACTGAAGCACTCTATATTTGATTGTACAATTATGACAATTACAGATTACATCTGATCTTAGATCATGTCAATTCAATCTGTTCAATGAATACAATTGTAAGTAATGTATCATACTAAAGTTCATCTTTGTTGATATTTCAGTGAATCGTTCATTACTTTGGTAACTAGATTGTAATGATTTCAATTTATTGTAATTCGTATTGATTGCAATTCTACTTTATTTGACAGATTGACAACACATTTAATTCAACTTATGATATAGTTCCAATGATATTTCAATGAAGCTCATGCTGAAATTGATAGATTGCTCTTCGAATGATCTACAAACTTTAGATTATTATATGTTCAAACTATAATCGAAAATTTTTGTTGAAGTTTAAGACTTAAACAACTTAATACTTCAGTTCAGCAATTTCAATCTCCTTTCTTTGAATGCTGTTTGACATATTAATCCGTTTAAGTTCTAAAATAGTTAATGTAACTTGAATGTTTTTCGATTCAATAAGTTCATGTGAATATGTAGTTAGCTCACAGTTGAATCTAAGTTGTTGTGTTCTTTTCCTTAATGACATGTTTGTACTTATTTGACGAATTAATTTTTAGCATTTGTCTGATATTGATTTCTGGTTAATAATCTTAATAATCAGACTTAAAGGTTGATATATTCTGTAATTTAACATGTAATAATATTTGAAATTAGTTTAAAAATTTAATTGAATGACTTACTATACAATTACGTAAGCAGTCATTCATATAAAGACAATTCATAATATTCAAATTCTGATTAATAAATCGAGTTTTTTTAAGTAGGAAATAGAACATAATATAGCTTACAGGATGTTAGAAACATACTGCATGTCCATGAATAAGACATATTACTAGTATATGTTATATTATGATTTCAGACCAATGTAATTTACAAATACTTAATATGTAATGATTTATGAAATATTGTTAGAATTATTAATAATTGAAAACTTAAATTAACTATATTGATACGAAAACACTGATATTTAATGTTCTTGAAATAAGTTAAATAGATAATGTTACAAAATATTGTAAATTTTTTGAAGAAAGACAATATTTAGTTTCATATTTATGAAGAGTATGATTTTGTACAACAGTAAGACTATTTATTGTAAAACTAGAACAGGTTTTAAATTAAATCTAGTTTCACTTTTTATTGATTAAGCTAACATTAATGTAAGTAAAGTCATAAGATATTTAACTAAATACTATAATGATAAACATTAGTAAACTGAAGTATTTTTGATGAAAAAAAGTTTTGCATCAAATAATCATATGTTTAAATAAAACATTTTTCAAATATTGGTAACAAAATTATGAAAATATCAAATATATTAGCTAAATTATCATAATGTAAATTTTATCATTTAACATTTAACATGACTATGTATCTTAGATAATAAATTTAGATAATATAGATTTTAATATGCTTTAAACATTAAGTATGTCTCGTATATTCTTTGAAGTTATAATCGTTTAGCAATGACAATAGATAATGTGTATTAGAAATAACGTCAATATAATGTTTAAACAAGAGTATACAATTACTTACATAACTTATTTATATGCATTGTAAAGATCGATGTACTGAATTAAATAACTATAATGACTTACTTGGAATTAAAACTAGCGTTAGTTTGCACTATTTAGTCGAAATATGACATTGTATCGTGTATTTGTAAAAGCTAAGTAAATGCTCTTAGCTTGATACTTGTATAATCTAACTGTTGTAAATATACTGTTTAGATTGTTAATATTGAATTACTTCATAAATATATCATTAGAAATTTCATATAGTTCTATCAAATGATGTTAAACAGTTATTGAAATAAGTTTTAAATAATCTAAATGCTTCAAATATGTTCTTGTACATTAATTAATTGAAAAGATGTTAAATAGTTCAATAATATTCATTTGAGAAAACATTACGAATTGTGTAAAAAATAATTCGATATATTACATGAATGATTAAAGTAGTTGTAAATATAAGTATTATAAATTGTATAATTAATTTTAGATCATGTTTAACATAATTAACGTTAGTTTAAACATGAATTCAGAATCATATGAATATATGCCTAATCAATTTGAGATATAAAAATCTACTTGAATAAATATTGTAGAATCTTTTCAATTAGTAAATTACATATAATGATGACTTAAAATTAATGTAGCAAAGTATTGATTGAAGTAAAACATTTTGTAGAGTGAAAGATTAAACATTCATGAAGCTAATACGTTTAGTATTGTATTGTAATCAGTTGTATAAGTTCATTAATATCTATACAATGCTGATTTGAAAATTTTGAATATACTGTAACTTTCTGTATGTGATTTAAACATCATGCAAGGTTTTATATTATAAAAAAATCGTATCAATACCATAGCTTTTGAATTAACTTGATTTGTAAACTTGATAACATTTGTTTAGTTAGAACAGATTTTGCTTTAATGAAATACAACTTTGATAACATTATTAAATTTATCTTAACAATTGATTGTAAATGTACGTTAATTGAAATATTTATAGACATTTAATATTTAAACATATAAAAAGTAACGTACATGATAACATGTTAACGAATTGACAATACTGTTAAAATACTGGCTTTGTATAATTTTAACTGAATTTAGAAAATGATTTGAAAATCAGATAAATAGGCATGTGATAAAACATGAATAGAACGAAAACGAAAATAGCTAATGCATAGAACTGTTACAAAACTAACATAATAAACATAATGAATACTGAATGAACATATTAATATCAGTTATTTAAAACACGACGACAATACCCACCTGAGATCTTAAAAGAAAACCCAACCCTTTGGAACATAGGAAGAAGATACCAAGTGGACATTCTTAACACTTAAGTCGAAATAGACGAAAATTGCTATGAAAAAAAAACAACGAAAGGACAAGCAAGTTCACAAAACATGAAACCATAAATTGAGCAAAAGGAACATCATAGATAAACTGTACCAACATCGAATAATTGTCTGCTAAAGGGATGATATAATGAGGCACTGATAGTCCACTAGTAGCATTGCGGACACAATAACCAAAAGTATCCACAATCAAGACCCGTGTTCCGCGAATAACACTTATGAGCAATTAATAGCTGAAAGACATGGACATAATACTGTATTACAATATTTAAGATGCAAATCAGATTATTTTAAAGATGTCGTTCCGAACAATCTAATCCATTTCTAGTCACTATTTTGCTGTTTCTGAATCATTTAGATCATTTAAGTAATGCGTTATGAAAATTTAATAGCGCCAACACAAGTCGAAAAGAGAGACAATCGTTAGTAAATTTTAGTCTTTCGACTTTTTCATCCAAAATGATTACAGCGTATTTTTTATTAATTGATTTGTGTATAATTATTTCATCGAGGAATTCAAATATTTTTTTTACCCTTTTACAAGATATATTGATGGGAACACTTTGACGACCTTGCCACCTAATCTTTTCTCCTCTAATGTTATTTTGAAATACATGTAAGTATTGTTTGCAAATATTTTCTTACCAAAGCTGTCAAATGCCATGCCAACTTAAACTATTTGAAACATTTTCTTAATCTCTTTGTTTTATATGTTTTATATTCATTCTTAAAAAAATAAATATATTCGAAATATATATATAATAAGGAAATAACATATTCAGAATATGATTACTCTTTAATCATTAATTCGGCCTAGGCGATAAATCTTCAACCAACCCTGTAGCAAAATGGTATAACGGAAAATTTAGGAAAATGTCACCGAATATAGTGTCAAACCGTGAAACAATATCAAATAGTCAATATAAGGTAGAATAAAATTAAAACACGATATAAATAAAATATAATTTATGGAGAAAAAGAGGATGAAATTGTTCATGACATTTACACTGATCATAGTTGTTCTTAAAATAACATGAATAACGGTATCTTCTTTTTTTTTGTAAAATCGAAACAAAAGACTACGAAATCTCTTTTACAGCTGTAACTTTATCAAGGAAAACATTTATCTGATATTACAGAAAAAAAAAACCAAAAAACACTGTGTTTAATAATACAGAACCTATCCAACTAAAGAATGAACTTAATATACTAAGAACGAAAATGAAAAAAAAATATGTTATGATGAATACCATATTTGATATAGAAAAATCGGTCATATGTAATTGAAGATTTTTTGGAGTGAAGGGGTATTTATTTGTAGAGGCTTAGAATTCGGGAAGGGATGCAATCCCTAACTTTCAAAAATGGGCGCGAGACAAAACAAATCTATGATTTGACGCCACTCTCGCCTCCACACTGTTTGGCATTTATGTTTTAAGGAAAGAAAATGTTTATGAAAAAATACATAAACTAACTGCTAGACTATAAGACTTTAGTAAAATAGAGAAGGGTTTTATGTTTGCTTGTCACCTTTACACGTTTGCATCCCCTTTTAGACAAATTAGAGTGTTAACGCAAAATCATTAATGTATTAAAAACTAAATAGCTTCAAACATCATATATGTAGTACATTAACCGGTATGGACATCTTTTGTGTTTTATCTGCAACTGTCTCAAAAATACAAAATGTGTTACTCTCTAATTAAAACTCTAATAAAGAAACAGGCCAGTAAAGACCAGCCGTATAGTTCTTTTGCACATGTAGTGAGGTTAATTGACTCGGATTTGATCTGTCGAGCAGAAAAACTAAACGACAACTGCTGTTACTGCCCTCTTTTCATTCCTTTTTTTATTATCTAAAACATAGTATGAACTTATGTGTGTTCTGATTTGTTAAATCTTTCTTGGTATATTTGTGGGTGTGATGAATAAGAATGTAACTAGCTATGGAACCTTATATCTACTGTTTTGTGCAAATTGCAACAGGATCAAGGATGCAAAGTTATATTGAAATAATCCAAAGTAAAATATAGTTCCATGAACATTATTTTTAGTTCGGCATAAACGATGTAAAAGGTTAAAATATCCAGTTAGACATTTACTTTGAATTGCTTTAAAAATAATGCAGGTTGGTCTGGCTGACTATTATATCCTGATCACTTGAATGGTAGTTAAATCATGTTTTGTAAAACATAACTATTTTGACAAGAACAATTTCTGTTCTTGGTATCAAAATGACATACCGAGATGTTAAAAAAAAATTCTCTGTTTGAAACTTGTTGGAAAATATATATTACATAAAGATTAGCTCTTATATCAATTATAGGTATATAACATTCCTATGCGGTGTTATAGAATATAATTTATTGTTGTAAGATATTTCTACATCATCTTAAACTTCAAATGAATGTTCATTGTACGTGACAATCATAATTGAAGAAGAATGTGGCATACGTGAATAAGCACATCCTAAATATTTAAAACTTATCGAAAGGAGAACAAAGTCTTTAAACAAATACCATTATCATGCATTAGTCAAAGATACGTAATGAGTACATTAAAAAATATATCAAGCTGCGATTAGCACTAATTTGTCAAGTAACACACACTTTGTAGAGGACAAAAGACAACCAGCATCTCTGGAATGAAGATCAGGTAATGCATTGCTCTTAGAATTAATATGTTAGCAGCTGTAAAATTAGTTTTAGCATGCCTAGTTTTGTTCGTTGGTTTAAGTAGTTCCTCATTAACTATCGCCACATTCTATGATTTTGTAAATATAAGAATAACTCTCATATAAGTACTTCTCTGTTTTCTGTAAGTGTTCGAAATCTTAAACATTTAATTGTACAAACGGGCTTTTTATCTTTATGTAGTGATATATCAAACAACATTCTAACAGGCATACCTGATGCTGTTTTTCGGAACAATGTGGAATTGATATATTTGTAAGTAAAACGTAACTTTAATCATGTTAGTTTGTTTGTTGACATGAAAGTAATTACCTTATAAAAATTGTAATCCTAATCTTTTGATTCAACTTTGGCATTGTAAACCTTTGCCCTGGTCATTGCTGTTTATTTTATATAGAACATATATGTTCAATGCAGACAAAATAGGTAATACAAATATGACTTTAAAATCACATCTGACATGAAGTTAAACCGTTTACATTGAATAGCTTGTGTTATTGCCCATATGTTTTATCAATTCTAGATCGAAACAAGTGATTGAAAACAATGTTTGAACATGAATGTAAAATACTGGCCAGTTTGTTATTACACGGATGCGGGAGATACAAAAGGAACAATCAAATACATGAGTCGATCAGAAACCCACAAAACCACGGCGAAAATAGACAAATATGCCATAAGATAGACAACTGTCTACAAAACAATACATACAAATAATGTAAACTTACCGACATGAACCCCACACTGGGGATGATGACAGTCGCTCCGCACAGGTAGACAGTGCATGATCCATATGATTAACCGGTCGTGTTGCCGATGGTAAGAGACAATGATAAGTTTTACTAGTGTTAGATTATGTGAAAATCGAGACTTTAAGACAGGATTGTGGATCAGACAACTGAATCATAACTGGTATCGTTTCAACACGTAGATTTATACTTTCTTTGAAACGCTGCTAAAATGTTGCTACTTAGAAATGGAAACATCACTGTTGAAAGCTGAAATCATTTCTTTTGATTTGCAGTTTTATTATCAACAATCCTTCTTATTTCTAAATGTTAGTCAAGATATATTTCGGTGTTAACCTTGATTTTAAGTTCGATAAGATAGATGTATTTAACACAGTCACCAAACAGTGAATTATTTAACGACAGGACATCGTCAGTATAGCGAAACTGGAGGTTAAAGGATAACGTAAGCTTCTTTTTATTATTATGTATGACATATGACTGATGTGAATAACAACAAACAAGTCGAAAGTAGAGTACTCAGTTCATAACCGATAGGAATTCTGATTGTTTTTTTTTAATTTTGTCAATAAAAGCACCATGTAGAATTTTTGTTTGAATCATAATGATGTTTACACAATTTAAATTGTTCCTTTCTGAGGAAGATATTTGAATTTACGTACAACAAAGTCAACGTTGAATAGTTATTTATATCAAAATCATACAAAGTAAAATATAATTTCATGAACATTAGTTTTAGTTTGGCATAAAAGGTAAATATATACAGGTAAAAGTTTATTTAAAAACGCTTGAAAGAGAATTCAGGCAGGTCTGGACGACCGATATATTCTGATTACTTGATTACTTTGGACAAGAACTATTCAAAATTTGGACACAATTTCTATTCTTATTATCTAAATTACATACCGAGATGCCTTTTTATTTTCTCTATTTGAAACCTGTAAGAAAATAGATATTACATGTACTTCCAGATTAGCTCTTGTATCATTATTAAGGATAATACATTCACATGCGGTGTTATAGAATATAATTTACTGTTGTAAGACATTTCTACAGCATCTTAGTGTTCAAATTGAACGTTCATAGTACATGATAACTATGATGTAAGACGACTGTGATATACGTGAATAAGCACAGCGACCAAACATCCAAAGTATTGAAAACATATCGAAAGGAGAACAAAGTCTTTAAAATGCCAGGCTCATGCATCAAACAAATTAAACGCTGTGAATAAAAAGACAAATAGCTGAAACCTGCACCACTCTGTAAAGTAACAGGTACATTATAAGTGGACATAAGACAATCAACACCTGTTATAACATGTATAAAACAACCAACAAATGACAAGGTTGTCTATCTTAATTGTGGTGTGTTTATTTAAATCATATGTTAATACAATGAAAACATCGTTATAAAACTGGTACGTACATTTTTTTCAGTTCAAAGGGACTTGTATAAATAAGAATTACTCTTCTTCAAGTACTTCATCTGTGTTCTAAAACAAAACATTTAATTGAAAACATTGGTTTGTTTTATTTAATGTAGGAAGTTATCGAACAACAGTCTGACCATCGTACCGGAAGATGTCTTCAGGAACAACGTGGCATTAGAAAAATTGTAGGTAAACAATAATTGCAATCATGTTAGTATGTTTACTGACATAATTGTATTTGCCTAATGAATAATTTGTTATCCTTTGATTCCACTTTTGCAATTATGTCATTTTGGTATCCAATACAGTGAAATAAGATCTATTTCTACATATTTGAAAATTAAAAAATTAAAAGCAAGATTCTAGATTTTCTTTTATTATGTAAGGATTGGAACTATGGTGAGTTTCGGAGGAATTGTCAATACACAGTGACTTCATCAAACAGTTTACGCAATGTTAATTAAAAACTCAGCGAATATCTTTTGATATCAAAAAAAAAAAAGAGACGAAAACAGACGGCTATAACGGTTTGTTAAAACACCACAATGCTACAAATATTGATATTTGATAGAATTTGAAATTGAAAACCATATTTGTATTATGAAAGGAGTACATGCAGTTGTGATATGTTAAAATCTCTCTCGGTATTTCTTTTAAAATATACCACATGTACAAACTAGGATATTGAGATGGGAAATCCAGCATGCTTTTTCAGTTTCTCTTATAACTCGATATCATGTTTAGCGAGTTGACACAATACGAGCGGATCCAGGATTTGAGGTTTGACCCATCCGATTTTGCCGCACAGATCGAGACAAGTCATTTGCACATATTCAATAAAATTAACATTTTGTTGCGATGTTGAAAGGAAACAGAGATTAGTGCAGGTTTCGCACCCGTATTTAATCAAATATATTTTTGATAAATACTTTTATTATGATTATCTAATTCAAGGAGTTGCCATTCATCAATACAATTAATTTTTTGGTAAATATGTTTAAGTTTGTAGGATGCATCTTTCTATATCAGCTGTTGCTTTTGGTTTAGGTCACTAGTATCTATGTGCAAGACTCGTTATTTCTCGAAAAACTCTTCTCAACAATCGTTTGCTATAATACATAGGACAAAATATGATAGAACAATATGTCAGTTATCAATCAAATTATCTTTAAAATGTCATTCCAAACAATATTGTCATTTTCAGGTAAGTTTGATGTTTAAATGATTGTTCAAAATGTCGTAGCAAAGCTTACTTAACGCTATTCCTGAATCCCTTTTAATCCATTGCAATATTTCAGAGAAGTAGTGTATGATGTCAAATGATGTAAAGCGCGACAACCGACTGTATTTGTTTGTCTTTTGACTATTATTATGCACAACTGCTCTCTGTTCGGGTTTATAAAAGCGAATACTTTTATCTTTTGATTTTTGTATTATTTTATCCCGATATCATTAATATTTACATTTTGAGATTGGAGGTCCGTGTGTATGTGTGTCCCTTCGTTTTCGTTTTGAGTCTTAATAATCAAAACAAAACAATGAAAAAGAAAGTCCTTTTCATCTTTCGTTTTTGAATCCATAGACAAAAAACGAAAACGAAAATGTTTCGTTTTCATTTTGATTTCTCAAAACTAAAAGGAAAAACCAAAGTGTTTTCGTCAAACAAAAACGAAAAGAAAAACCTTTGATTAAATTTCTGTTTTAATTCTCAGTATTTCTTGTTAAATCATCAACAATGTTCTCATATATCAAACTCTGAAACATTTTCACTTCCGCATAATTTATCAAAACTATTTACAAATATAAATTTAAAGAATTCATTAATATCTCCTGCAATAATTTAAACCTCCTTTCTTAAAACGGAGGCTTCTGGTATGCTGAAGATATACAACATTCTGGTCAACTTCTTCAGTGTCGATGTGGCATGCATTATGTTGGCGAGACAGAACAACAAACGCATGGATGGTCATAGAAGTGACTACACCTGCAAACACAACCTCCCCGTAAGTCATCATTTGAGATGACCTGGGCATGCCCAAGCTGATCTCAAAACCTTACCATCACTATCATATACCCCAACGAGGGTTGGTTAAGGGCCGATAGACCTGCTCAGGAAAGTTTTTGGTTAAAGACAGTTTCCCAGAGGGCATTAATAAAAGCATAGAATGAGTCCCTACCATCACTTGTTTCCTGTAACTCAGGCTTCAGTACAGGACTCTTACAGTTTTCAGGAATGTATTCCTCCCCAATACATCAATATTGAAAAAATTACCAGCGTATTGATTCGTGATAATTTGTATAACGATCAAGATTATTATTTCAGTTTGACTACCACATGTCAAGATAAGAATCATTTTACATCTTACTGATGAAGGATATTAGTTATCCGAAAAATTTAACATTTCTTCATGATTTTACTTTATTTTGGTGATGTTGTACCCTTTAAGACTTGCTTATTATAAATCATATTTTGTAGTGTACTGTATCATAATTATATGATCTGTCAGCCCGTAAGATTTATCGTTGGCTATTATTCAGACATTATATATATATATATACCTGTTGTAAAGTTGTCACTGGCTCAGACGTACTTATAAATATAATTATTTTCTGTGACTGTATCTTACATTAATTTGTAGGATCCTTTACTATAGATAATTTAGCTGATCTGTAAAATAACATCTCCATGCCTTATATATCATGTACTGTAGTACGACGCTAGATTAAAACTGACGTGGAAGGTAACACCCGGCCACCGAAAACTTCATTTTGAAGCCCAGGTGGTCGTGTGGTCTAGCGGGACGGCTACAGTGCAGGCGATTTGGTGTCACGATATCTCAGTAGCATGGGTTCGAATCCCGGCGAGGAAGAACAAAAATTTGCGAAAGCAAATTTACAGATCTAACATTGTTGGGTTGATGTTTAGACGAGTTGTATATATATAATATATATGCAAGTCTAAATTAAAACAACGTTCAAACCTATGATTGCGTTGGATAAAACCGCAATTTTATACGTGTGCATGCAAAACATATTTCTTGATAGAGGGTCTAAATACAGCACAAACAACATTTTCCAAAAGACCAAAAGAGTGAAAAGTATATTTTAACAAAACGCATTTGATATATATATATATATATATAAAGTGCCTAGAAAATAAACCTAACGATGTTAGAGTAGATCTGTTTCTTTACTTCCTCCCCGAGCGGGAGTACCGCCTATGTATCCTATGTATCTGCACAGTATCGTCTAAACTACATATTTAATATACCGGTTGGTCCTTTTTAAAGAATTCTTTATATATAATATTCTTATATAGTAATCTTTAAAAATTACCAACCAGCATACTTATTAAATTGCTTTCAGAATTAATGCGTAAGGTGCTGTAAAATTATTTTTAGATTGCCTAATTTTGTTCGTTGGTTTAAGTAGTTCTACCTTAACTATCAACACATTTTATGTACTTGTATATACAAGAATTACTCTTTAAACGTACTTTCTATTTTCTGTAAGTTATCGAAATCTAAGCCATATAATTGAAAAGAATGGTTTGTTTTATTCAATGTAGGAGTTTAGCTAACAACTATATAACTAGCATACCTAATGATGTTTTCAAGAACAATGTGGCATTGTTATATGTGTAAGTAAAAACTGTTATCATGTTAGTATGTTTGCGGACATGATAGTATTCTTCAATCGAATAATTTGCTATCCGAATCTTTTGATACAACTTTGGCATTTCAAACCTTAATAGATATAAGAAGATGTGGTATGAGTGCCAATGAGACAACTCTCCATCCAAGTCAAAATTTATAAAAGTAAACCATTATAGGTCAAAGTACGGTCTTCAACACGGAGCCTTGGCTCACACCGAACAGTAAGCTATAAAGGGCCCCAAAATTACTAGTGTAAAACCATTTAAACGGGAAAACCAACGGTCTAATCTATATAAAAACGAGAAACGAGAAACACTTATGAACCACATCAACAAACGACAACTACTGAACATCAGATTCTGACTTAGGACAGGTGCAAACAAATGCAGCGGGTTTAAACGTTTTAATGGTACCAAACCTTCACCTTTTTCTGAAACAATAGTGTAACATCACAACATAGAAAGACACACTATGAAATATCAACTGAAATAGCTTAACTCAATCAAAGGACATATTAACACCATTGAACATACACTGAACAAATAAATTTGACCTATGATACAATGTAAATACAAAATAAATAAACTAAGGAAGAATAATAAAAGTAACATGTTATATCGGTATGAAATGTTAAACAATTTAAGAAAAACAATATGCTCGAACAAAAATATCAGCCATTTGCAATAACTTTAAACACAAGTAAATGAAAATAATTTTGTTGTTAGGTATACGTGTACAGTTACAATAGAGAAAGGAAATATTTTACAAAATAAATAATTTTGATGTTCATAGTACGAGGTGGAAATTAATATTAGTACCAAACACTTATCAAAGCTGGTATATAGACCAGATATAACCCTGAATAACATTAAATAACAAAAAAGCATTACAATTAGTATCAACAGGTCAAATAAACAAGAAAGTACGATTTGAGAGTACTCGCAGTTACTGACAGCTAGTTAAAAGCCAAAACAATTAATAATAAAAATCATGCCTCAGAGACTAAAATCAACTAAAACACATCCCAGGGATTTAGTATTTTAACGTCATGGAAAGTCAAAGAAGACATGACTAGTGCAATGCCAAAATAAATGTATCGACAGAAAGTAGGATAGTTAGGAGTTTAACCTCTTTATAGATCAAAATGAACGTGGGTGTGTCTTTAAACATCCCGTTTGAAAAGAATACAAATTTAGTTATGTTTTAATTTGCTGATGACAAAATCGATATTAGTGCCAATGTAAACTATATTCAAAGATCTAATTACAACATTGGTAAGATAACCTGAACTAATAAGTTTATTTAAAGGTTCGATGAGTTTACACGGATCACATAGTGATTTCCGTGCTTTAAGTACAATATTACCGTAAAATTTAGGATGTGAAATACCGTTTTAAATCAGTTTTCTACAGGTACAGCCAAATTTACTAATCAAATCTTTGTATCTATGAAAGAACTTAGCAAAAGTTTTACGTAATTTATGGTAACGAAATCCCTGACTTAATAATTTACCAGTGATGCATTGATTACGTTCGTTAAAATCTATGACATCACTACACACACGGGCATAACGAACGAGTTGGGATATATACACACCGTATGATGGAGCCAAAGGAACATCGCCGTCTAAAACAGGAAAATTAACAATAGGGAATGAAAAATCGTCTCTTTTGTCCTAAATTTTCGTATGGAGTTTTCCTTTAGAGATTGAAATGTCCAAGTCCAGAAAAGGACAACTACTGCTGTTTATGTTAGATTTAGTTAAAGTAAGTTCTATTGGGTAAATTTTGGTAGTATATTTAGAGAACTCTGGATTATTTAACGAAAAATATCATCTAGATAACGGAAGGTATTATTGAATGTATCAACCAAATGTAACAATGACGTGTCTTTACTGAGTTTGGTCATAAACTGAGATTCATAGCAATACAGGAATAAATCTGCTATTAAAGGGGCGCAGTTAGTGCCCATAGGAATACCTACTACTTATGGTTATTTTTATACCGAACATATACGCTCTATGAAGATAAATTAAATATAGCAATTAAACGTTAATCACCTCTAACATAAACATTTCACATTGAATTGAATGATTAGGTGTGCATATTTTGTCATTAATTCGAAACTAAAACCAGTTAATGAAAAAAATTTGAACATGAATGTAAAAAGACTGACCAGTTCGCTATTACACGGGAGCAAGAGAAATAGAAGTGGCAATCAAAACGGTCGTGCTTCCCATGGTAAGTGACATTTATAAGTCTTATTAGTATTCGATTAAATTGAATAAACAGGACAAATAGCTGAAACCTGCTCCATTTTGTCAATTAATAGGTACATTATAAGTTGACATGAGCCAATCAACATCTGTTATGAGATAACCAACACATGACAAGTTTGACGATCTTAATTTTTTTATTCAAAGAAGTTTATACAAAAACATCGTTAAACATCTTGTACATACATTGATTCTCTTTAAAAGGACTTTGGAATGCGGATATTGTGATAAATTGCTGTTATAATTAATACGTTAGTTGCTGTTAATTTTTTCAAAGATTGTTTAATTTTGTTTAAGGTTTAAGTAGTTCTTCCTAAACTATTGACATATTCTATGTACTTGTATATATACAAATTACTCTCCTATAAGTACTTGTATATATACATTACTCTCCTATAAGTACTTGTATATATACAAATTACTCTCCTATTAGTACTTCCTCTGTGTTCTGTAAGTTTTAGAAATCTAAGACATTTTAGTGAAAACACAACTTTTATTTGATGTAGGAATTTATCGAACAACAATCTAACTAGCATAGCTGATGTTGTTTTCAGAAATATTGTGGCATTGACAAATATGTAAGTAAACAATAACTCGAATGATAATAGTAAGTTCGGTAAATTTCTTCTAATTTCATTTTCGCTATAAAGATGACGTTCTCTCTTCCAAAAATTACAGAATTTAGTTACGATTGAACTTGAGATAAATGTTACAACAGATACAGTTTAGTCTGCCCGATATCTTGTCTAACATCTAGAAATTGACGACGAAAGTCGGTTGAAAAGAAATTTTCCAACAGACGATTTGATATCAGATTCCAACTTGTGAACTTGCAATTTCAATGAAGCAACATTCCAGTAGCGCCTGCAAAAGTAGCATACATTCTTCATGTGATACGATATTCCAGGGCTTGTATTTCGTATCATGATTTCCTTGATAGAGGGTTGTTGCTCAAACGGGATCTACCAAATTAAGAATTCCAAGTAGTAAAGTTGAAATCATCCTTTCATAAATTTAACGGACACCATCACAAGTTGGTTGGCCTTTATTGAATATCCGTTTTACAAATGACTCTCCTATAAGTACTTCCAAATGTCACAACTCAATCCCATGCCCTTTTTTTCCCGAATGTGACCTACTGCATTAGACGTTTTCCTGGTTTGTGCTAAAATGATCATCCTGCCCTTCCAGAGCACATGAGATCACCCACAGCTTCTGGTGGGGTTGAGGTTGCTCAGTCTTTAGTTTCTTTTGTTGTGTTTTTTGTACTGTTGTTTGTCTGTTTGTCTTTTTTTCTTTTAAGCCATGGCGTTGTCAATTTATTTCAGACTTATGAGTTTGAATGTCCCTTTGGTATCTTTTGACTCTTTTTTGCTGGTTTGATAGTATTTGTGAATACAGAATGTGATCCACATCTTTTGATTCAACTTTGTTTTGCAAACCTCTACCCTGGTAATAAATGATTTGTTTAATTGAGAAGATTTTAATCTATGAAGACAAATTTGATATAGAAATTGGACGGTTACCACCTTTGACAACAACCGTTTATATTGAATTGCATGATAAATTTCACATATTTTTCATTAATTCTAAATTAAAATCAGTTAATGAAAAGAAAGTTTGAACACGGATACAAAAAATATTCACCCTTTCGTAATTATACCGAGGCTGGAGATACAGAAGGGACAACCAACCTGGTCATGTTTTCCATAGTAAGTGACAATGATAAGTATCATGGTACGTAATCGAGACTTTATGTTAGTTTTCTGGCCCCTGCAAC
Organism: Mytilus coruscus; assembly: GCA_017311375.1. Classification (NCBI taxonomy): domain Eukaryota; kingdom Metazoa; phylum Mollusca; class Bivalvia; order Mytilida; family Mytilidae; genus Mytilus; species Mytilus coruscus. Next base: position 97,459,693 of record CM029598.1, read on the forward strand.
TGAAGCATGTAAAAAGTCATCTGTAGTTCAGATATTCTATAATGATTAACAGGCTCATGATGATATCTGTAAAAAGTTTTAATTGTTGATATCGTAGATTATGACCCACCATGTAATTTAAAAAGATAACTTAGAAATTGAAAAGGTGTAAATGAGTCATGTCCTGCAATATGTTAAAACAGAAATTAATGATTGGGCAAATGTTTGTTTGAAACATTTGGAGAACCAAGCAATATAACGCTTTCTAAGTTGTATGTGTGAACACGTATGTCGTTTTGGTATCCACTACAGTGAAAGAAATCCACTTCTACATCTTACAATTTAAGGAATTAAAAACAGTATCAGAGTGTTTTCTTTATTATATTATGAGAGGAATTGTGTTGAATTTATTAGGCAATAGTCAAAACACAATGACTTGAAACAGTTTCCGTAATGTAAACTCAAAACTCAGCGAATATTTTTCTGATATATAAAAAAAAAAAAAAACCCAAAAAAAGAAACACAAAAGACAAAAAGCCGGCTATAATGTTTTGTAAAGATAAATTAATTTTTACAAATATTGATATTTGATAGAACTTGAAACTCGAAAACCATATTCAAATTATGGCAACAGGACACATAGTTTTGCAATTTTCAAATATCTTTCTGTATTTTTTTGAAATACACAACATGTACAACATATGTTTTAAGGAAAGAAAATGTTTATGAAAAAATACATAAACTAACTGCTAGACTATAAGACTTTAGTAAAATAGAGAAGGGTTTTATGTTTGCTTGTCACCTTTACACGTTTGCATCCCTTTTAGACAAATTAGAGTGTTAACGCAAAATCATTAATGTATTAAAAACTAAATAGCTTCAAACATCATATATGTAGTACATTAACCGGTATGGACATCTTTTGTGTTTTATCTGCAACTGTCTCAAAATACAAAATGTGTTACTCTCTAATTAAAAACTCTAATAAAGAAACAGGCCAGTAAAGACCCGGCGTATAGTTCTTTTGCACATGTAGTGAGGTTAAGGTTCTCGGCCATTGACTCGGATTTGATCTGTCGAGCAGAAAACTAAACGACAACTGCTGTTACTGCCCTGTTTTCATTCCTTTTTTATTATCTAAAACATAATATGAACTTATGTGTGTTCTGATTTGTTAAATCTTTCTTGGTATATTTGTGGGTGTGATGAATAAAATGTAACTAGCTATGGAACCTTATATCTACTGTTTTGTGCAAAGTGCAACAGGATCAAGGATGCAAAGTTATATTGAAATAATCCAAAGTAAAATATAGTTCCATGAACATTATTTTTAGTTCGGTATAAACGATGTAAAAGGTTAAAATATCCAGTTAGACATTTACTTTGAATTGCTTTAAAATAATGCAGGTTGGTCTGGCCGACTATTATATCCTGATCACTTGAATGGTAGTTAAATCATGTTTTGTAAAACATAAGTATTTTGACAAGAACAATTTCTGTTCTTGGTATCAAAATGACATACCGAGATGTTTAAAAATAAAAATTCTCTGTTTGAAACTTGTTGGAAAATATATATTACATAAAGATTAGCTCTTATATCAATTATAAGTATATAACATTCCTATGCGGTGTTATAGAATATAATTTACTGTTGTAAGATATTTCTACATCATCTTAAACTTCAAATGAACGTTCATTGTACGTGACAATCATAATTGAAGAAGAATGTGGCATACGTGAATAAGCACATCCTAAATATTTAAAACTTATCGAAAGGAGAACAAAGTCTTTAAACAAATACTATTATCATGCATTAGTCAAAGATACGTAATGAGTACATTAAAAAATATATCAAGCTGCGATTAGCACTAATTTGTCAAGTAACACACATTTTGTAGAGGGCAAAAGACAACCAGCATCTCTGGAATGAAGAGCAGGTAATGCCTTGCTCTTAGAATTAATATGTTAGCAGCTGTAAAATTAGTTTTAGCATGCCTAGTTTTGTTCGTTGGTTTAAGTAGTTCCTCATTAACTATCGCCACATTCTATGATTTTGTAGATATAAGAATATCTCTCATATAAGTACTTCTCTGTTTTCTGTAAGTGTTCGAAATCTTAAACATTTAATTGTACAAACGGGCTTTTTATCTTTATGTAGTGATATATCAAACAACATTCTAACAGGCATACCTGATGCTGTTTTTCGGAACAATGTGGAATTGATAAATTTGTAAGTAAAACGTAACTTTAATCATGTTAGTTTGTTTGTTGACATGAAAGTATTTACCTTATAAAAAAATCGTTATCATAATCTTTTGATTCAACTTTGGCATTGTAAACCTTTGCCCTGGTCATTGCTGTTTATTTTATTTAGAACATATATGTTCAATGCAGACAAATTAGGTAATACAAATATGACGTTAAAATCACATCTGACATAAAGTTAAACCGTTTACATTGAATAGCTTGTGTTTTGCCCATATGTTTTATCAATTCTAGATCGAAACAAGTGATTGAAAACAATGTTTGAACATGAATGTAAAATACTGGCCAGTTTGTTATTACACGGATGCGGGAGATACAAAGGAACAATCAAATACATGAGTCGATCAGAAACCCAGAAAACCACGGCGAAAATAGACAAATCTGCCATAAGATAGACAACTGTCTACAAAACAATACATACAAATAATGTAAACTCACCGACATGAACCCCACACTGGGGATGATGACAGTCGCTCCGCACAGGTAGACAGTGCATGATCCATATGATTAAGCGGTCGTGTTGCCGATGGTAAGAGACAATGATAAGTTTTACTAGTGTTAGATTATGTGAAAATCGAGACTTTAAGACAGGATTGTGGATCAGACAACTGAATCATAACTGATATCGTTTCAACACGTAGATTTATACTTTCTTTGAAACGCTGCTAAAATGTTGCTACTTAGAAATGGAAACATCACTGTTGAAAGCTGAAATCATTTCTTTTGATTTGCAGTTTTATTATCAACAATCCTTCTTATTTCTAAATGTTAGTCAAGATATATTTCGGTGTTAACCTTGATTTTAAGTTCGATAAGATAGATGTATTTAACACAGTCACCAAACAGTGAATTATTTAACGACAGGACATCGTCAGTATAGCGAAACTGGAGGTTAAAGGATAACGTGAGCTTCTTTTTATTATTATGTATGACATACGACTGATGTGAATAACAACAAACAAGTCGAAAGTAGAGTACTCAGTTCATAACCGATAGGAATTCTGATTGTTTTTTTATTAATTTTGTCAATAAAAGCACCATGCAGAATTTTTGTTTGAATCAGAATGATGTTTACACAATTTAAATTGTTCCTTTCTGAGGAAGACATTTGAATTTATGTACAACAAAGTCAACGTTGAATAGTTATATCAAAATCATACAAAGTAAAATAAAATTTCATGAACATTAGTTTTAGTTTGGTATAAAAAGTAAATATATACAGGTACAAGTTTATTTAAAACGCTTGAAAGAGAATTTAGGCAGGTCTGGACGACCGATATATCATAATTACTTGATGTTACATTTGGACAAGTACTATTCAAAATTTAGGCACAATTTCTATTCTTATTATCTAAATGACATACCGAGATGCCTTTTTTATTTTCTCTATTTGAAACGGGCGTTTACTTTCGCGTTTACCTCCGCGTTAACGCGAAAACGGCGCGTCTTCTAATTTTGTAAAGAGTAAACGGGCGTTTACTTTCGCGTTTACTTCCGCGTTAACGTGAAATAAGATGCGTCTTCTATTTTTGTAAAAAGTAAACGCACGTTTACTGTTTGTAGTAAACGCGCGTTAACGCAGATTGACCAATAATTAACTTTTAGATGAAAAGCCGCAATAATGTGCTACGCAATGGAACCACATGTTTGTACTCTGTGTCATTTATTTTATTTCTTGAAGCATAACCTAGTTGAATCTGCCGTAAAGAATGTTGACCAATTACTCATGATACTGTATACAACATAATTTTACATGTACACATAGTTTTGCAGTATTTAATTTTGGCATAATTTTTCAAATATTTTTGTGAGTCGATATTTGTACATGTAACTTTTGAAAAGAAAATATAGAAAATCCGCTATTTAAAGTTATTGGAATTGATTTTTGCAATTAATAAAAGTTTAATATTTTGAATTAAAAGTGTTTTTGAATTGGTACGGTTTTAAACACAAATACGTAAAATATTAAGATAAAAGTCATTTTAACAAATAAAAAAAAAAAATGTACAAATGTACACAAAGTTTATTTTTAATTTATACAATTAGTTAACCCGAAAAGTGAACGCGCGTTTACTTTCCAGTGCACGTAAAAATACACTTGTGAAATCTGTAGTAAACGCCTGTTTACTTTTAAGTGCACGTTAAAATAAACTCGTGAAATCTGAAGTAAACTACTGACTAAACGGACACAGAGTAAACGCGCATTTACTCGGGTAGACATTAGAAATCTCCATTTCGACCGCGTTAATGTAATTATCGCGTTTACTAGCAAACGCAAAAATTGAAAAAAAAATGAAAAAAATTGAAAAAATTGAAATTAACTAACGAAATATAAGCACGCTGCGTTAACGTGCGTTCACTTTATGTAATAATTGGTCCACACCCAACTGTACCTCCAGATTAGCTCTTATATCATTATTAAGGATAATAAAATTGAGAATGGAAATGGGGAATGTGTCAAAGAGACAACAACCCGACCACAGAACAGACAACAACAGAAGGTCACCAATAGGTCTTCAATACAGCGAGAAATTCCGCACCCGGAGGCGTCCTTAAGCTGGCCCCTAAACAAATATATATACTAGTTCAGTGATAATGGACGTCATACTAAACTCAAATTATACACAAGAAACTAAAAGTAAAAATAATACAAGACTAACAAAGGCCAGAGGCTCCTGAATACATTCATATGCGGTGTTAAAGAATATAATTACTGTTGTAAGACATTTTACAGCATCTTAGTGTTCAACTTGAACGTTCATAGTACGTGATAACTATGATTTAAGACGACTGTGAAATACGTGAATAAGCACAGCGACCAAACATCCAAAGTATTGAAAACATATCGAAGTGGGAACAAAGTATTTAAAATGCCAGGCTCATGCATCAATCAAATTAAACGTTGTGAATAAAAAGACAAATAGCAGAATCCTGCACCACTTTGTCAAGTAACAGGTACATTATAATTAAAGGGTTGATCTCATAGAGAATCACAATGAATTCATGAACTCAGAACTACATGGAATTCACAATACACACATACCAAATCTAGAGAGTTTGATAGAAAAGGAACAAACTGAAAGGTTGAAATTAGAAATATGGGGGCGTAAGTGGAATGTCGTTATAAGAGGTGTACAAGGAACTCCTAACCATCGGGAACTGCCAAAGGCTACAGAGGCATTCACTAGAGCCTTTCTAAAGAACACACTGAACATCCCACCAGAACGTGCTGACAACATGCTTTTCACCGCAGTCCACCGTCTACCGTCTGGGGGTGAGGACAGACGCAGTATTATGCTAAGATTATCGAGTCTGATCGACCGGGATGACATTCTAAAGGCAGCTATAAAATTACCGCCTCGGTCAGGATATAGTGTTGTGCCAGATCTACCGCCCAGTCTCTCCGTTCGCCGAGGTGAACTTTTGAAAGAACGACGGGATTTGTCACCAGAATCCAGAAGGAAAACGAAATTGGTATACCTACGAGATGCTCCATTTCTGAAGCTTGTCACCAAGCGTTCATAGATTACAACATTTATTTACAATGTGCATAATAAAAGTTTGTTTTTTAAGTTAATCTATGTTTTGAAATATGTGTTATTTACATTTATTGTCATTATCTTTGTGCTTAAATTGAAATCCTTAAACATTTCAAAAGAATTTACTTTAACTTTATTTGTCCGGCCTTGTGTTTCTACAAAATTTCTAAATTGTGTATTGCCTGGGTGTCCTCGTTGAAGTCCGCGTTTGTAAAAATCAGCTGTTATAATCACGTGTGTTGTTTGTACTTTGAAATATACAAGTGCTCTCGTTGAAGTCCGCGTTCAAGAAACAATAACAAAGATGAGGTGAATATCACCACATAATACAATACTTACAGGCATGCAGACTCATAAATATGGGCGCTAGGTAAGAATAACTTGGCAACATTCCAACAACAACTTTTGTTTGACCGCAATTGGGCAAAATTTGTAAATTATTGTAAACAATTTCTATTTTGCATACCATGCATTAGAATTATATACAAATCCGGCAGTAGTCTCATTTGATTAAATATTTCAATAAAAACCTCTTTACAGTGAAGGATAAATGTAATCCGGGAACGCATGTACATCCATGCCCAGGGTGTGTTTTGTTATTTTGTTTAATCATTTTTCCCTTTTCATTCTCTTACATGAGACAAAATTACATATACTGTAGTTTTCATAATTCTTAAGCTAAAAAGAAAAGAACCGGAGAGCATAGTATGACTTTGTTGTCCTTTATATTGATGGCAGCACAGGGAATCACCTCTGTGGGGGTCAATTTGGGGGGTTTATTTATTTCAAAAATATTTTTCTTCACTTATTACATCTTTGTATGCCTTAAATTTGTTGTGTTTGGGTTGAACTTGTCAGTGTCAGGGAAAAGGGATAAGAAAACTATTTTTTTTCATGTTTCACAACTTGATTATGTCTATGAATTTGATATAGTGATTAAACTTGCCTTTGTATCTTTAATTGACAATTATTATTTATTTAAGCAATTGATTTATTTGATTACATATACATGTATACATGCATATATGCAACTTAGTTTAAAAATTTGTGTACTATGGCAGTTACTATAGGAGCTCTTAATTGCAGGGGACTGTCGGAAGAAGTAAAACGCAGAGATATTTTTGATAGATGTAATAAAAAATATGATATAACTATTTTATGCGATACACATTGCACAAAAGAAAGAGAAAATAAATGGAGAAATGAATGGGGATACCAAGCCTATTTTTGCTCGTTTACCGAACACAGCAGGGGAGTTGCTATACTTCTAAATAATAAATTCAAAGTTATTGTTCATAAAGAATACAAACATAAAGAGGGAAACTATCTAATTTTGGATATGACCATTCATGAGTATCGAATAACTTTAGCTGGTATATATGGCCCAAATAATGATAATCCAGGTTTTTTCTCAGAAGTACAGGAGGTAATCTCAAATATTCAAAATTCTTCAATCATTATAGCTGGAGACTGGAATGTAGTTCAAGATTATGAAATTGATACACTTAATTATAAAACAAAAAATAATGTCAAAGCGCACACTAAACTTATAGAAATAAAGAACTCCTTAGACTTGGTGGATGTTTGGAGAGCAAATAACCCAGACAAGAAAAGATATACATGGAGAGGCCCGGAACATAAACAAAGTCGTTTAGACTATTTTTTGATATCCACTGATTTTGAATCCTTAGTAAATAAATCTGATATAGATATTAGCTATCGTTCTGACCATTCTCCTGTTTCTCTCAGTTTAAAATTTTATAACCAAGAAAGGGGGAGGGGTACTTGGAAATTCAATAATAGCTTACTACATGACACTTTTTATGTTGCTGAGATTAAAAGTGTATATAAGACACTGTTAATCAATATAACCTATCAAAAACAGATACTGGGGAAAAAAAAGAATTATCTGTAGACCCCCATATATTTTGGGAGTTATTGAAATGTTCAATAAGAGGGAAAACTATCTCTTATACTTCATATTTAAAAAAGAAAAGTCAAAGGAAAAAAGCTGAATTTAAACAACAGTTAAACTTTACAAAATAAATATGACTTACACCCAGATAAGGAACTAAAACTGAAATTCAAAACATAGAGGAGAGTTTAAAACATTAAGAGAAAAAAAATAAATGGTATAATTGCAAGGGCAAAAGCAAAATTGGAAGCAGAAGGAGAAAATGTACAAACTACTTTTGTAATTTAGAAAAAGACATTATAATAAAAAATTATTCCTAAAGTTATCAACGAAAATGGAGATGAAATCTTTGATCAATTCAAAATATTGGAAGAACAGAGAAACTTCTATAAAATTTGTACTCATCTAAAATGCATTTTGTAAAATGGAACATGAAAATATGTTTTCAACAAAATAACTCTTTTATCAATTGTCTATCGGAAGAACAAATGTTAGAAGCTGAGGAAAATTATCAACTCAAGAATGTCTGAATGCTTTAAAAACATGAAAATAATCAATCACCAGGGTAGATGGGTACACAGCAGAGTTTTATAAATTTTTCTGGAATGACCTTAAGTTCTATTTACTTAATTCCTTTAATTATAGCTTTGAAGAAGGCTCTTTATCAATTTCGCAAAGACAAGGCATTGTTACATGCATCCCAAAAGAAGGGAAATCTAAGTTTTATTTAAAAAACTGGCGTCCTATCACCCTTTTAAATGTTGATATGAAAATATGTTCCGCATCTATTGCAAATAGAATTAAACCCTTGCTCAAACATATTATTAGTGAAACACAGTTAGGATTTATTAAAGGTAGATACATGGGGAATGTACAAGACTTATTTTTGACTTAATAGAAAGAACTGAAGAAGAAAATATACCTGGACTTTTACTCCTTTTAGATTTTGAAAAAGCATTTGATACGCTTGAATGGTCATTCATAAATAAAGCACTTGAATTCTTAGGTTTTGGTCCTGATTTCTGTAATTGGGTAAAATCTTTATATTTCAATATCGAAAGTTGTATCATAAATAATGGTCATTGCTCTAGCTTCTTTAATATAGAAAGAGGGGTTCGTCAAGGGGATCCTTTATCCCTTACCTTTTATACTGGCTTTGGAACTGATGAGTGCAGCAATGAAAAATCACCCAGATATTAATGGTATTAAGATAGACAACTCTGAATATTTGCTTAGTCAATATGCAGATGACTCAACCTTAACTTTAGATGATGATGAAAAGTCGTTAGAGCAATCTCTATATATTTTAGAAAAGTTCTCTGAGTGTTCTGGTTTACGAGCAAACTTAGAAAAACAGAAGCCATTTGGATTGGGTCAAAAGCAAATTCAAAAGAAATATTTCACCAAGGAGAAAGATTAAACTGGAATCAGACAGGAAATTTAAACTCTTAGGTATAAACTATGATCTTTTGCTGTCGACATGACTGCCTATAATTTTGAAGAGAAATTGAAAAGATTAATGCATTATTAAATACTTGGATTTACCAAGATCTTTCATACCTAGGAAAATTACAGTCATAAAGTCTTTAGCATTGCCAATTCTCATTCAGTCATTAACAATACTGCCAAATCCTCTTTGAAAATTTTAAGAAAATTGAAAATATTTTTTTTAAGTTTCTATGGAATGGTAAACCAGATAAAATCAAAAGAAATGTTCTAATTGGATCATATGATACTGGTGGGCTAAAGATGCCTCATATTGAATCCTTCTGTTATGCACTGAAAATGACATGGATCTATAAATTATTGGACCCTTTCAATCTTTCTCCTTGGAAAATTCTTTTCAATGATAAATATAGAAAATATGGTGCAGATAAAATATGGATGATGAATAAGGATAGTATTAAACAAATTTCAATATATTTTAATAGATTTTGGAAGGACATCCTTCTAAATTGGGCCAAACTGAGGAATGCTGCCCATGACCAAAATGACTTTATAGGCCAACCTATTTGGTTTAATACACTTTTAAAAATTGATAATAAAACTATTTTCTATGAAAAATGGTGTGAGGCAGGAATATTTTTTGTCAATGATTTACTGAATGAGAACAATGAATTTCTCTCTTTTAATCAATTTAAAGAAACATACGATATTAATACAAATTTTCTTCAATTCTATGGTATATATCATATGATCCCAAGTAGTTGGAAGGACCACATCAAAAACTGTGAAAAGAAAATCAACATTACTTGCGATAATTTAGACTATTTGAAAACAAATCAGAAATCATGCCCATATTTTTATAAATTATTTGTGTCTACTTATCATGAAAACCCCATAAAATCACAAAATAAATGGAAAGAAATTTTGCATATGGAAATAGGTCACTGGGATCTTTTCTATATGCATCCTTTCAAGTGTTCTTTGAGTAATAAACTGATCATTTTTCAATACAAAATTCTGCACAGAATTTTATGCACAAATGATCTGCTATATAAGTGTAAACTTAAAAAACACACCTATGCAGTTTTGCAATGAAACAAAAGAGACAATAGACCATATTTTTGGGAATGTTACATTGTCAAAATTTTTGGCTTCAACTAGTTGATATGTTACATTCAGATTGCAATTATGAGCTTCTGGTATCAAAACAAAACATCCTCTTGGGATCAGATATTATAGATATCTCTGGAAATGTTTTCACTGTTCTCATGAAGTACTATATTTATTCTTGTAGATTGAGCTCACTGTTACCTTGTGTTAAGATTGCACTAAAGAAATTGAAAATTATTATATTATTGAAAACTTTCTTCCACCTTTCACAGTTCTCCTGCAATAGGTGAAAAATAGAAAAAAATGGGAACCATTTCAACAATTAATTTTATGATACAAGAAAGATAACTCATACTTAACTGAAAATAAATGTAACACAACTGAATGCACATCACAATTGGACAGTGGTTAGTGTGCATCCTATAGATATTATATATATGTATGTAAGAATTAAATGTGTGTTACTATGTTATGATAATAGGAGTTAAAATACTGTTTTTTATATGATTTCAGATATTGTCGGGAAGAAAATAATAACAAAATACAAATGTATGTCATTATATATATAATTTTCTTTATGAGTACATGTACGAATAGAATAACTATGTTGCATCAATAATAATAATAATTTTTAATATCATTTTAATCATATATGAATATAAGTTAATGATTTTTTGTTTTGTTTTTTTTGGGAGGGGTGGTGTTTTGTATGGGAGGGGTAATATAAGCGCTGACACTGGCAGGTCAAGACAAATAGACATGTATTGTATTCTTCTTTGATAGAAAAAATGCATATAATTATTGTATGAGATGAAGAAATACAAAATAAAGAATTATAAAAAAAGGTACATTATAATTGGACATAAGACATTCAACACCTTAAATTTTTTCAGTTCAAAGGGACTTGTATAAATAAAATACTCTCCTTTAAATACTTCATCTGTTTTCACAAAATTTTCGAAATCTAAAACAAAACATTTAATTGAAAACATTGGTTTGTTTTATTTAATGTAGGAATTTATCGAACAACAATCTAACTAGCGTACCTGGTGATGTTTTCAGGAACAATGTGGCATTGGCATATTTGTAAGTAAAACATAACTGTTATCATGTTAGTATGTTTGCTGACATAATAGAATTTGCCTAATGAATAATTTGTTATCCTTTGATTCCACTTTGGCAATTATGTCATTTGGTATCCAATACAGTGAAATAAGATCCATTTCTACATATTTGAAATTTAAAGGAATTAAAAGCAAGATTCTAGATTTTCTTTTATTATGTTAAGATTGGAACTATGGTGAGTTTCGGAGGAATTGTCAATACACAATGACTTCATTAAACAGTTAACGAAATGTTAATTAAAAACTCAGCGAATATCTTTTGATATCCACAAAAAAAAACAAAAAAAAAAAAAAAAAGCCGGCTATAACGGTTTGTTAAAACACCACAATGCTACAAATATTGCTATTTGATAGAATTTAAAATTCGAAAACCATATTTGTATTATGAAAGGAGTACATGCAGTTGCGCGATGTTCAAATCTCTTTCGGTATTTCTTTTGAAATATACAACATGTACCAACAAAGAAAATTGAGATGGGAAATCCAGCATGCTTTTTCAGTTTATGTCATAACGCTATATCATGTTTAGCGATTTGACACAATACGAGCGGATCTAGGATTTGAGGTTAGATTCATGTAATTTTGCCACGCAGATCGAGACAAGTTATTTTGACATATTCTATGGAAAATTAACATTTTGTTGCGATGTTAAAAGTCGACCGAGATTAGTGCAGGTTTAGCCCCGCATTTATTCAAATGTTTTTTTATAAATACTTTTATTATGATTATCTAATTCAAGGAGTTGCCATTCATCAATACAAAATTATTTTTGTTGTTGTAAATATGTTGAAGTTTGTAGGATGCATCTTTCTATATCAGCTGTTGATTTTGGTTAAGGTCACTATTACGTTATTTCTAGATAAACACTTATTAACAATCGTTCGCTATAATACATGGACATAATATGACAGCCCAATATTTCAGTAATAAATCAAAGTATTTTTCATATGTCATTCCAAAAAAATATTATCGTCTTCTGGTAACTTCGATGTTTAAATGATTGTTGAAAATGTCGTAGCAAAGCTTACTTAACGCTATTCCTGAATCCTTTTAATCCATTGCAATATTTCAGAGAAGTAGTGTATGATGTCAAATGATGTGAAGCGCGACAACCGACTGTATTTGTTTGTCTTTTGACTATTATTATGCACAACTGCTCTCTCTGTTCGGGTTTATAAAAGCGGATACTTTTATCTTTTGATTTTTGTATTATTTTATCCCGATATCATTAATATTTACATTTTGAGATTGGAGGTCCGTGTGTATGTGTGTCCCTTCGTTTTCGTTTTGAGTCTTAATAATCAAAACAAAACAATGAAAAAGAAAGTCCTTTTCATCTTTCGTTTTGAATCCATAGACAAAAAACGAAAACGAAAATGTTTCGTTTTCATTTTGATTTCTCAAAAACTAAAAAGGAAAAACCATAGTGTTTTCGTCAAACAAAAACGAAAAGAAAAACCTTTTGATTAAATTTCTGTTTTAATTCTCAGTATTTCTTGTTAAATCATCAACAATGTTCTCATATATCAAACTCTGAAACATTTTCACTTCCGCATAAATTATCAAAACTATTTACAAATATAAATTTAAAGAATTCATTAATATCTCCTGCAATAATTTTAAACCTCCTTTCTTAAAACGGAGGCTTCTGGTATGCTGAAGATATACAACATTCTGGTCAACTTCTTCAGTGTCGATGTGGCATGCATTATGTTGGCGAGACAGAACAACAAACGCATGAATGGTCATCGAAGTGACTACACCTGCAAACACAACCTCCCGTAAGTCATCATTTGAGATAACCTGGGCATGCCCAAGCTGATCTCAAAACCTTACCATCACTATCATATACACCAACGAGGGTTGGTCAAGAGCCGATAGACTTGCTCGGGAAAGTTTTTGGTGAAAACAGTTTCCCCAGAGGGCATTAATAAAAAGAAAGTATATTTTAACAAAACGCATTTGATATATATATATATAAAGTGCCTAGAAAATAAACCTAACGATGTTAGAGTAGATCTGTTTCTTTACTTCCTCCCCGAGCGGGAGTAACGCCTATGTATCCTATGTATCTGCACAGTATCGTCTAAACTACATATTTAATATACCGGTTGGTCCTTTTAAAGAATTCTTTATATATACTATTCTTATATAGTAATCTATAAAATTACCAACCAGCATACTTATTAAATTACTTTCAGAATTAATGCGTAAGGTGCTGTAAAATTATTTTTAGATTGCCTAATTTTGTTCGTTGGTTTAAGTAGTTCTACCTTAACTATCAACACATTTTATGTACTTGTATCTACAAGAATTACTCTCTTAAACGTACTTTCTCTATTTTCTGTAAGTTATCGAATTCTAAGCCATATAATTGAAAAGAATGGTTTGTTTTAATTAATGTAGGAATTTAGCTAACAACTATATAACAAGCATGCCTAATGATGTTTTCAAGTACAATGTGGCATTGCTATATGTGTAAGTAAAAAAACTGTTATCATGTTAGTATGTTTGCGGACATGATAGTATTCTCCAAACGAATAATTTGCTATCCGAATCTTTTGATTCAACTTTGGCATTTCAAACCTTAATAGATATAAGAAGATGTGGTATGAGTGCCAATGAGACAACTCTCCATCCAAGTCAAAATTTATAAAAGTAAACCATTATAGGTCAAAGTACGGTCTTCAACACGGAGCCTTGGCTCACACCGAACAGTAAGCTATAAAGGGCCCCAAAAATTACTAGTGTAAAACCATTCAAACGGGAAAACCAACGGTCTAATCTATATAAAAACGAGAAACGAGAAACACTTATGAACCACATCAACAAACGACAACTACTGAACATCAGATTCCTGACTTAGGACAGGTGCAAACAAATGCAGCGGGTTTAAACGTTTTAATGGTACCAAACCTTCACCCTTTTTCTGAAACAATAGTGTAACATCACAACATAGAAAGATACACTATAAAATATCAACTGAAATAGCTTAACTCAATCAAAGGACATATTAACATCATTGAACATACACTGAACAAATCAATTTGACCTATGATACAATGTAAATACAAAATAAATAAACTAAGGAAGAATAATAAAAGTAACATGTTATATCGGTATGAAATGTTAAACAATTTAAGAAAAACAATATGCTCGAATAAAAATATCAGCCATTTGCAATAACTTTAAACACAAGTAAATGAAAATAATTTTGTTGTTAGGTATACGTGTACAGTTACAATAGAGAAAGGAAATATTTTACAAAATAAATAATTTTGATGTTCATAGTACGAAGTGGAAATTTATATTAGTACCAAACACTTATCAAAGCTAGTATATAGACCAGATATAACCCCGAATAACATTAAATAACAAAAAAGCATTACAGTTAGTATCAACAGGTCAAATAAACAAGAAAGTACGATTTGAGAGTACTCGCAGTTACTGACAGCTAGTTAAAAGCCAAAACAATTAATAATAAAAATCATGCATCAGAGACTAAAATCAACTAAAACACATCCCAGGGATTTAGTATTTTAACGTCATGGACAGTCAAAGAAGACATGACTAGTGCAATGCCAAAATAAATGTATCGACAGACAGTAGGATAGTTAGGAGTTTAACCTCTTTATAGATCAAAATGAACGTGGGTGTGTCTTTAAACATCCCGTTTGAAAAGAATACAAATTTAGTTATGTTTTAATTTGCTGATGACAAAATCGATATTAGTGCCAATGTAAACTATATTCAAAGATCTAATTACAACATTGGTAAGATAACCTGAACTAATAAGTTTATTTAAAGGTTCGATGAGTTTACACGGATCACAAAGTGATTTCCGCGCTTTAAGTGCAATATTATCGTAAAATTTAGGATGTGAAATACCGTTTTAATCAGTTTTCTACAGGTACAGCCAAATTTACTAATAAAATCTTTGTATCTATGAAAGAACTTAGCAAAGTTTTACGTAATTCAGGAAACGAAATCCTGACTTAATTATTTACCAGTGATGCATTGATTACGTTCGTTAAAATCTATGACATCACTACACACACGGGCATAACGAACGAGTTGGGATATATACACACCGTATGATGGAGCCAAAGGAACATCGCCGTCTAAAAAAGGAAAATTAACAATAGGGAATGAAAAATCGTCTCTTTGTCCTAAATTTTCGTATGGAGTTTTCCTTTAGAGATTGAAATGTCCAAGTCCAGAAAAGGACAACTACTGCTGTTTATGTTAGATTTAGTTAAAGTAATTTCTATTGGGTAAATTTCGGTAGTATATTTAGAAGTCTGGAATTATTTAACGAAAAATATCATCTAGATAACGGAAGGTATTGTTGAATGTATCAACCAAATGTAACAATGACGTGTCTTTACTGAGTTTGGTCATAAACTGAGATTCATAGCAATACAGGAATAAATCTGCTATTAAAGGGGCGCAGTTAGTGCCCATAGGAATACCTACTACTTATGGTTATGTTTTATACCGAACATATACGCTCTATGAAGATAAATTAAATATAGCAATTAAACGTTAATCACCTCTAACATAAACATTTCACATTGAATTGAATGATTAGGTGTGCATATTTTGTCATTAATTCGAAACTAAAACCAGTTAATGAAAAAAATTTGAACATGAATGTAAAAAGACTGACCAGTTCGCTATTACACGGGAGCAAGAGAAATAGAAGTGGCAATCAAAACGGTCGTGCTTCCCATGGTAAGTGACATTTATAAGTCTTATTAGTATTCGATTATATGGCATTCGAGACTTTGTGATAGGATTGTCCAACCGGAAACTGAAGCATAAAGGAAGTCATCTGTGTTGCAGATATTTCATAACAATTAGCAAACTTATGCTGATGTCTGTAAGATTTTCGAAGAAATTGATTTACTACTTTGAACCCTTTTTGGAACGCTTCCATGAAAGCAGTACATCCTACATATCTGAAACTTATCGATAAGAGAACAAATAGACTTTGGAGATGTCACGACCATGAATCAAACAAAGTAAACGTTATGAATAAATTGAATAAACAGGACAAATAGCTAAAACCTGCTCCATTTTGTCAATTAACAGGTACATTATAAGTTGACATGAGCCAATCAACATCTGTTATGAGATAACCAACACATGACAAGTTTGACGATCTTAATTTTTTTTTATTCAAGTTTATACAAAAAAACATCGTTAAACATCTTGTACATACATTGATTCTCTTTAAAAGGACTTTGGAATGAGGATCTTGTGATAAATTACTGTTATAATTAATACGTTAGTTGCTGTTAATTTTTTTCAAAGATTGTTTAATTTTATTCGTTGCTTTAAGTAGTTCTTCCTAAACTATTGACAGATTCTATGTACTTGTATATATACAAATTACTCTCCTATAAGTACTTCCTCTTTGCTCTGTAAGTTTGAGAAAACTAAGACATTTAAGTAAAAACACAACTACATTGTAGCATGTTTTATTTGATGTAGGAATTTATCGAACAACAGTCTAACTAGCATAGCTGATGCTGTTTTCAGAAAAAATGTGGCATTGACAAATATGTAAGTAAACAATAACTCGAATGATAATAGTAAGTTCGGTAAATTTCTTCTAACTTCATTTTGGCTATAAAGATGACGTTCTCTCTTCCAAAAATTACAAAATTTAGTTACGATCGAACATGAGATAAATGTTACAACAGATACAGTTTAGTCTGCCTGATATCTTGTCTGACATCTAGAAATTGACGACGAAAGTCGGTTGAAAAGAAATTTTTCCAACAGACGATTTGATATCAGATTCCCACTTGTGAACTTGCAATTTCAATGTAGCAACATTCCAGTAGCGCCTGCAAAAGTAGCATACATTCTTCATGTGATACGATATTCCAGGGCTTGTATTTCGTATCATGATTTCCTTGATAGAGGGTTGTTGCTCAAACGGGATCTACCAAATTAAGAATTCCAAGTAGTAAAGTTGAAATCATCCTTTCATAAATTTAACGGACACCATCACAAGTTGGTTGGCCTTTATTGAATATCCGTTTTACAAATGACTCTCCTATAAGTACTTCCAAATGTCACAACTCAATCCCATGCCCTTTTTTTCCCGAATGTGACCTACTGCATTAGACGTTTTCCTGGTTTGTGCTAAAATGATCATCCTGCCCTTCCAGAGCACATGAGATCACCCACAGCTTCTGGTGGGGTTGAGGTTGCTCAGTCTTTAGTTTCTTTTGTTGTGTTTTTTGTACTGTTGTTTGTCTGTTTGTCTTTTTTTCTTTTAAGCCATGGCGTTGTCAATTTATTTCAGACTTATGAGTTTGAATGTCCCTTTGGTATCTTTTGACTCTTTTTTGCTGGTTTGATAGTATTTGTGAATACAGAATGTGATCCACATCTTTTGATTCAACTTTGTTTTGCAAACCTCTACCCTGGTAATAAATGATTTGTTTAATTGAGAAGATTTTAACTCTATGAAGACAAATTTGATATAGAAATTGGACGGTTACCACCTTTGACAACAACCGTTTATATTGAATTGCATGATAAATTTCACATATTTTTCATTAATTCTAAATTAAAATCAGTTAATGAAAAGAAAGTTTGAACACGGATACAAAAAATATTCACCCTTTCGTAATTATACCGAGGCTGGAGATACAGAAGGGACAACCAACCTGGTCATGTTTTCCATAGTAAGTGACAATGATAAGTATCATGGTACGTAATCGAGACTTTATGTTAGTTTTCTGGCCCCGGCAACAGAAGCATATAAAAGTCATCTGTGGTTCAAATATTCTATAATGATTAACAGGCTCATGATGATATCTGTAAAAGTTTTAATTGTTGATATCGCAGATTATGACCCACCATGTAATTTAAAAAGATAACTTAGAAATTGAAAAGGTGTAAATGAGTCATGTCCTGCAATATGTTAAAACAGAAATTAATGATTGGGCAAATGTTTGTTTGAAACAAAGCAATATAACGCTTTCTAAGTTGTCTGTGTGAACACGTATGTCGTTTTGGTATCCACTACAGTGAAAGAAATCCATTTCTACATCTTACAATTTAAGGAATTAAAACAGTATCAGAGTGTTTTCTTTATTATATTATGAGAGGAATTGTGTTGAATTTATTAGGCAATAGTCAAAACACAATGACTTGAAACAGTTTCCGTAATGTAAACTCAAAACTCAGCGAATATTTTTCTGATATATAAAAAAAAAAAAAAACCCAAAAAAAGAAACACAAAAGACAAAAAGCCGGCTATAATGTTTTGTAAAGATAAATTAATTTTTACAAATATTGATATTTGATAGAACTTGAAACTCGAAAACCATATTCAAATTATAGCAACAGGACACACAGTTTTGCAATTTTCAAATATCTTTCTGTATTTTTTTTGAAATACACAACATGTACAAACTAAGATAATCGACATGGGAATTCCAGCAAACTTTTTGTAACGCTATAGCATGTTTAGCGATTTGATACAATACGATCAGATCTTGAATTAATGTTAGACTTATGCAATTGAACCAGGTTTAATCCACCATTTCTTACGTAAGCAAAGGCCTGTACCTAGTCAGAAATACATGGAATATGACAGTTGTTATCCATTCGTTTGATGTGTTTGAGCTTTTTATTTTTCCAGTTTATTAGGAACTTTCTGTTTTGAATTTTCCACTGAGTTCGGCATTTTTGTTCTTTTACTTTTTATATTTTCACAGGTCAATTTCTAAAAAAAAAAATGTGTTTTATTTATAGACACTTAGAATTGGGAATGATTATTTTTAATTGTGGTGTGTTTGTTTTTTTCTTTTTTTTTAATAAAAAATCTGTATAAACATAAGAACCACGTGCATATAGTTGATTTAATCTTAAATTCATATAAATGAAATAGGTGACTGTTTATCTTTAGTCCTACATACCTATAGACAATAAGAAATAAAATAACTGTAATATATAAGACAAAATCATGTACATGTAAGACCAAACAGTTTTGTGATATACTAATGATATACAGAAGTAATATAGGAAGATAAATGAGAAAATGAAAGAGTCCAATGTCCAAAAATTGCAAGTACCCTATCAGATTTTTAGAAAGTGTTTACTTTCTATTCAGATCGCCACTCTAGTAGGTTGCTTCACATTTACCCTGAAGTCCGGTGTTAAATGATAATATAATGAATACATTATACGTTGATTAGACCATCAACACCTATTTTAAGAAAGCCAACAAATGACAAGGTTGACTGTCGTAATGTTTGTTTGTTTATTCCAATCATTTTATACAATAAAACATCGTTATACAACTGGTACATACATTATTTCACTTCATGGGACTTTGGAATGAAGATCTGGTAATACATTGCTGGTATAACAAATGCGTTAGTTGCTGTCAATTATTTTTCTATTTTCTAATTGTGTTCGTTGGGTTAAGTATTTCTTCCTTAACTATCGATACACAATATATACTTGTGTATATAAGACTTTCTATCCTATACGTATTTCTTCTGTTTTCTTGAAGTTTTCGAATTCTAAGGCATTTAATTAATAAAAATGGTTTGTTTGATTTTTAAGTTTTCGAATAACAATATAACTATCGTTCATGACGGTGTTTTGGACAGCAACGTTGCGTTGACATATATATAAGAACATAACTCTAATCTTATGATAGGATAGTATTTACCTTTTTAAATAATTGTTATGCTTATTTATTGGTTTACTTTTCTATATATAGATTTAAATAATATCAATCGATTTAACCATCAAACAATTAAAAAAAAGCCCCTACACACTTTGTTATTTGACATACCTTTTGGAATAAATATACTTATTTCTCAAACTACCTATACACGGAGGAAACTGTTGTTGAAAGTAACAAAGAAATACACTGCAAATAATGGAGTTATATCCATTCAAAAACAATAACAAATAGTTTTTCTTATAACTGTGCATTGCAAAAAAAAAATATGAATGATTATTTGTAGACTTTTATTTCATTTTTAGTCGTTATTTGCAAGATTTTAAACTTGAGTAATGCTCAAGTGTCCAATCCTCGTCAACACCACTTTTACAATTTGATATCTGAATAATCGTATTTCAGTCGTCTACAGTAACACAACATCCCGTCATAGAACTACAAAAACCGTCATTAATATTTATGTTAATAGTAAACTTGATTTAGTAACCTTAAAAGTAAGTCTCGTTATACTTAATAACTAAACGTAAACCGTAGAAGCTTAATTCACTTTCGACGTAACGTAAATACCTTACTGAAAAATATTGAAAAACGAAAGATAAACATTGAAAAATGTAATAATAAAAATATGCTGTAATACGTTACTAATAATAATATGCAACCAATAAATTGTATATAATAATAATCAAAATTGATAAGATGGCGAATTAAACTAACCAGATAAATAGAATGTAAATGGTTCAACACGAACCCCAGTTAGCTGCTTAACAATTATTAAGATAAATTAGTAAATGGAGATGCAAATGAACAGAAAGAAAAAGACAAAAAACCAAACAACAAATCACAAGCTCAACAGATGGATCAATCAAATATCGCTTAAGACATTATAAGAGATTATACTAGCACCTAAACTGACTCATTAACTTAAATAGTATACAAAGATAAGTAAACTAATCGATAATGACAAGTTAATAAATAATACGTAAACATCATAAGACTGTGTAAAACGAAGTAAGCATCAGGTTTCAATCAGAAATTCAAGTACTGTAAATGCTAAAATTAAAGTAGTGAAACTCATGACTCAAATAATATCAATGAACAAACGATGAAAAGTAAATAACAAATCAAAGGATTACAAATATACAAATGGAACTCAAGAAGTACAATGACAGTAACTGCACCATGTAATAAAGTCATAGAGAATTAAGAATTAGAACCATACCACAGAATTTTAAAGGTACAAATCAATGACATGATCAATACAGGCACTGAGTTATAAATGATAAGAACCACGAATCAGCTAATATCCACGGCCAACACCGATACAGTTCTAATTGACTTACACAGTCGAACGAAATCTAAAGTTGCAGTACACGACTTCATGCAAGTGATTGCGACGACTCTAACAGTCAAAGAACGCATATTGAGAGTACAGCTAGGTCACTGTGCACAGTTCAACAGCAGCTATAAAATCTGGCAGAGTGATATCTTTCAGAACAGTGATATCAACATGAACTTTGATCACATGTACTTGCAAATGACCAGAGTTTGAAAAAATTTATCTAACGTGTATTTTGCTTAAATTTCTAGCAAGTTTAATGTTCTATGTCACTAGTTTCGTTTGAATCTAAAATTCTTTTGTAGTTCTCTATCGCTTTGATTTTAAAGAGTATTTCATTAATTCTTTCTAGATCTTAAATCCTTGATAATCCTTTAACTCACAGTTTATTAAATCATTACGTTGTCCATCGTCTAAAATTTTCTAAGTTTCGCTCAGTTAATGAAGTCCACTATTGAAACAGTTAATCTCATATATTGTTGACAGTTGAAAAATGCCGTAAAATAACTGATTCAAACAATTATTTTACAATGGACTTGCACCTTAAATTTTACAAATCCCATTTAGATCATTCGTCATATAATCTAGTAAGAAATGAACGAACATTGTTAAAATGACGATTGAATTTGTAAATTTTAATTGAACTTATATAAATTATTAAAATAGTCATTCTAATTTGTTAAAACTTATATAAATAAGTAAAAAAAAGGTTCATCCTATTTCGACTCTTCAAAATTCAAGAGTCTATCGTAAATTATGGTAAATTATATGGTCTTCCAAATACCGTTTCGATTCCTAACATCACTAAAGAGACATTAATTGTCGAAATCCGGATACGATGTACAAAATGTTTGCACGCCATGTTTGCGATATACCATCTTTTCCGCAAGTTTATTGTTTTCTGTTTGGTATTAAATTAATAATAAAGATCCATTTTGTTATATCTTGCCATACGTTTATTTGGCAATCGCCAATGGCAGACAGCAGGGTTTCAGAACATCCGTTGTTCGACCTGTTAGTCAAATGCGTTTTGTTTAAATATACTTTTTTCACTTTTCTGGTCTTTTCTAAAGTGTTGTTTTTAGACCCCTCTACCAAGAAATATGTTTTGCATGCACACGTATAAAAATTGCGGTTTTTATTCAACGCAATCATAGGTTTGAACGTTGTTTTCAAATAGACTTATATATATATATATATATATATATATTCCCAAAGAAGTACGAATATAGTCTACAATAACACACCATTCATAACGATATTTAACTATTCTAGGGTTGAAATGCACGGTGTTCTGCACATCAAAAACTTGAAAACAATCACCATCAGTTGCATCATTAGCGGATACTCTTTATTTGATGACACTTTTGCTGTTGAGTCTGTTTTTGTGATATACGTTTGACGTGACTCGGACTTATGTGTCCCGTCATGATTTTAACCACACTATTATACCTTGAACGACAAAATTATTTTATGTCTACCTGTACGAATTTCAAACGCGCGATTTTACGCCAGTACTTAAAACCTTCCATCCTTATAGGTGGATTTTACATAGATAAATAAAATCGTATGATATAAGCATAATGAGGATGTTAAATTTGATGTATGCCCCTTTTGTGCTTCTTCGTAACATTTGTTTGTTTTATAGTGATTAACATGATAACACAATGTTGACTGCTGTAATCCTATTTTTGACATTTTACCAATTGTGTCTGTTTGTTTTGTTCACGCATCGTTGTCAATATAATGGAATTTGATACGACTGTCATACAAGTGAGAGGTTTGGCTAGCCATAAAACCAGGTTCAATCCACCATTTTCTACATAAGAAAATGCCTATACCAAGTCAGGAATATGACAGTTGTTATCCATTCGTTTGTTGTGTTTTAGATTTTGCTTTTGCCATTTGATTAGGGACTTTCAGTTTTGAATTTTGCTCGGAGTTCAGTATTTTTGTTATTTTCACTTTTTACTACAATCAAGTCGATTTCCAGTTTCTTCCTAGAAGAAACTTTACTGCTGGTGGAAGGCTTCATTAACTTGGTAGCTTAATGCATGATAAATACAAAGAATACAAAAACAAACCGGCTGGGACGTCGCCCGGGTTACCAAGGTCCTCTTTGCTGCACGGAACACTGTAGCATTTGATTTGTGTGTTCCACGGAATATCCTCCGGATACCCTGATTGTAATTACTACTTTAAAAATTCAGATACTTTTCATAAATTAAAGCCATGTTGCGTTAATATTTTCGACTGTTTAAATACACCTGCTACAAGTGAATCAACACCTATCATTTCTTCTTGTAAACACAAAAAGGAAAAGGAGCACGTGTAAGACATGTAATATGTTAATCACGACTCCTGATTTTACCAGTAATTTGACAGGAAAAACGTACTATACTAAATCTTTCGAGCCTCTGGACTGTTCCACGGACAATGTCGTGTACGGAATTGAATGTACTTTGTGCGGACTACTTTATGTCGGTGAAACTCGACAAACTTTGCGTAAAAGGATGAATCAACACCGGTCTGATAGTAAAGATCCGCAATTCAGGGTTCTTTATAACCATTTTAATCAACCGGACCATGATCCTACTTTATCTATGAAAGTACGCATCATCGAGAAAATTTATCACCACACAAATAGCCCTGTACTTAGTACTCCTTTCCGAAAAGATAGAGAAAATTTCTGGATAAGGAACTAGGTACTGCAATGCCATATGGTTGCAATGATAATGTCAAAGGAGTAGGAAATTTGTCAAGTCCAGCCTGCAGTGATGTTAATGTAATGAGTTTATTTAATACTACCTTACGAAACCAACGTAGTCATGGGCAAAAACGTTACCATCGGCCTAATGTAAAAAAGTCTTCCAAATCTAGATCGGCCTCTGGGAGCTTTGATGACCTTCTTTCTCATCTTCATCATCCACTAGGGTTACATTACATTAGAACTATTCTTTTTTCACTGCCTGTTAATTTTCTAAAATGTTTGAGAGATTATGCACTTGACAAAGGATGCATAAATACATTTTCTCCAATATACAGACTTGTCAGTATAATTTGTGATATAGCTCTTTTCCGTCTTTTAAACCAGTAAGATCGGAACCTTTACATGAGGAAAAGAGGAAATTCCTTCCTGTTTACTTTGCCAATAGAGGAATTGATGCAATCAACATCAGCAACGTTCTACATCACAAGGAGGTAACATCTAAAATTCCTATTTATTTTCAAAATCAGTCTGTTCCTATTGTATCCTACAATTACACCAAAACCATTGCACCCAAAATATTTAACTATAAACAAGCATTGCAGGACCTTGATTTAGAACAATACCTAAAAAACCCTCTGACATGTGACTGTTCCCACTCACCTTACAATTACAGCCCCTCCGGCCATGTTATTACTGGGATCTAAACATAATTCAACATGAAAATCTCCGAAAGGTGATTTCTCATGGTCCTAAGTTTAGAGAACCCAACACATCAATTGGAACCATAACTTCAAAATAATTATGGATTCCATTGAGGACTACGCCAGAGCATGGGCTAAACGAGAAGAAGTTCAACTGGACACTTTGTCAGAATGGGTCAAAACAATCAGGTCTCTGATAAAACGTCGCATTCATAAGTTAAAAAACTGTGTGAATGATCGACCAAAGTCCGTTTTCAGAGACAAAGAGGCAGTGAAATGTCTATCATCTCTTCAAGATAAGTATGTTGTTGTTCCTGCGGACAAAGCTTCAAATAATATTGTCTTTGTATGTAAATCGTATTACTACGAGTGTCTTGTCAAAGAATTAGGAATAAATGAGCACTCAGGTAATCCCACATACAAAAACATATCATTTGACAAGGATGAGATTTTGGCGAATCATAAGTCCTTCATGGCTTCAATTAACATTGCATTGAACAACAAATCGGAGGACTTACCTTGTTTGTATTGGATACCTAAACTTCACAAAATTCCGTACAAACAACGGTACATTGCCGGCTCATCTGCATGTTCCACTAAAGAATTGTCCATTAGATTGACTAAAATTCTGTCCGCAGTGAAAGAGGGTCTTCAGAAATACTGTGAAACGGTTTACTCGCGTAGTGGTATTAACCATATGTGGATTCTTAAAACTCTAAAGAACTTCTGGATAATTTTAAATCTCGGTCTTTTTCTGAAATTAGTTCTATCAAAACTTTTGATTTTTCTACCTTGTATACCACCATTCCCCATGTGAAATTGAAAACCGTCTAAAAGAAATAGTCCACAATGCTTTTCATCATAAAATGGTAGCATACGCTATAAATTTATTACTTTGGGATACCATAAGGCATATTTTGTTAATAGCGAACAAAAGGGTAAAACATGCTACACAGAGGAACAAGTGATCAGTATGCTGGAGTTCCTTATTGACAACATATTTGTTGAATTTGAGGTAGACTTTTCAACAAATTGTCGGCATTCCTATGGGAACGAACTGTGCGCCTCTCCTTGCCGACCTCTTCTTATTTTCATATGAATCGGAGTTCCTTCAGACACTTGTCAAAACAAGAGGATCAAAGAAGCCAGGTTATTTAATTTCACTTTCAGATATATTGATGATGTTCTTTCCATTAACAATCCG